>JAVYIG010000905.1:392500-415000 GCA_035222895.1 Strongylocentrotus droebachiensis
CTCGTTCCCCTCCCCTCTCTCTCTCTCTCTCTCTCTCTCTCTCTCTCTCTCTCTTTCCCCTCTCTCTGTATCTGTCTGTTTCTCACCCACCATCTTGGCAATTCATTCCCTATCTCCTAGTCACCGTCAGCTAACCTCTTACGATTGGTTCCTCATCACCTTCTCTCTCTCTACCTCCTCCTCCTCCTACTCTGTTTTAACAGATGGTCTCCTAATGACCGTCCGTCTAGGACGATCAAACATCACACCTCGTCCACCGCTCGTAACGCCATAATTAATCCTTCGATCCGCCCAAACAGTTCAGTGGTATTGGTATCCTATCGGCTCAAAAGTTAATTACTAGCCAATCACATAGATGTGTACACTATACTTATTGAATCAGATTGGATGATGATGTCATAATGCGATCAATTACAATCAGCTAGGATTAGATCTGATATTTTTTCACGGCCATGCAGAGAGCCATGAAGTATCTACTTCTGTCAGTATGATCTTTCATCCTGAAAGCCTTTGTAACTATACCAGTGCAATACACAGCCGATACATCTCCCATCTCATGATGTAAACAAAATTTTGAATCCTTGACTAATTATTGTTCGACATGATTTAACATGATATATGACACAGACGTGACAAAACTTGAGTGTCTGTCAAACCATGCAAACAGTGATTACTTACAGGCGTGATCAGCACAAGACAGGTTTATGTGTTTCAATGTTTCTCTTCTTGTATTCCTCCATCCGGTTTCATGTGTCTTTTAAAGATTTCTTCTTGCCCTTCTTTTCTAATTTATGCAATCCTGTCTGGAATACAAGCCTTACTTACAGATTTTGTCGTTCTATCTGTGAAAAGAAATTATGTACGGTCATAAACACGTGCATGACTGTTGACGCCACACACATTCAGAGTTTTATTAATGTTCTCCTGCATGCCTCAAAATCAAATGGACAAAGTTGGGGAATAAATTCTGATTGAACCTTTTCGACTCGTCCGGGTTTAGTCTCACTGAAAATGCTACCTTCTCCTCCCTCTTCTCTTTCTACTTCTCATAATACATTATAATTGAATCTTACGACCCATACGGGCGTAGTCTCACCAAACATTCTTCCTTCTCCTTCTTGTTCTCCTTCTCCTTCTCCTCCTTTTTCTACTTCTTTTCCTTCTTCTTCCTCTTCTTCTTCTTCTCCTCCTTCTTCTTTATTTTTTTCCTTAACTTTTTTCTTCTGTTTCCTTCTTCATACCTTCCTTTCTGCCTCCCTCTTTTATTCTGTCATGACATGCTTCTCTGCTTTC
Organism: Strongylocentrotus droebachiensis; assembly: GCA_035222895.1. Classification (NCBI taxonomy): domain Eukaryota; kingdom Metazoa; phylum Echinodermata; class Echinoidea; order Camarodonta; family Strongylocentrotidae; genus Strongylocentrotus; species Strongylocentrotus droebachiensis. Next base: position 393,794 of record JAVYIG010000905.1, read on the forward strand.
GTTTGGTTCATCTCTACCCCAGCCTATCACCAAGCTTGATCTTTCTAATCTAATACCAGTCCATCCCTGACGAAGATCATGAATGCTTTCAATCCTGTGTTAAGTCATTCAGATGCAATTAACATCGCTAATATCATCCATCTCATATAACATAATTTCAGTTACATTACGGTAAGTATTTATCACGTCAGCAGTGTCATCAGCCCACACCTAACCTACACCAGACAATTCAAATGTCTCTAACTGCTTGAAGGAATGACGTAAACATTTAACGGCAGTTTTAATTCGGCTTTTGTTTTTATAGGCGCATTTTGTTACGTCGATTTATAGCACAAGGAATTCATGTGGGAGCCAATGCACTTTTACTATACCTACCTCTTGACGTGTAATACACCTTGATGAAAAAGTACAGAAGAGGAAAAGAAGAAGAAAAGAGAGTAAAAATGAAATAAGGAAGAGTAAGTTGTTAATATTAAAAGGGCGACCAATTAAGCATTATCCATTGATTATATGAAATTGATATTTGGCTGTTCGTAAAATATCTTTGAGATAGTTCTAGAGTCTGAAGAGTCCTCTACTTTTTTTCCTTCATGATCTGAAATAATTTATAAGGCCTGTTTTGCCAAGTATATGTTTTTTTTCTTAATTGCACAAATACAATAATATTTCAAACAAATCTTTCCTCATATCTGATTTATAAACTGAACATCTAAATTATACAGCCGAGTGGTATATATCATTTAAAACATGATATGCATTTAGATTGCAGTTGAATATAAGGAGGTAACAATAATTTTCCCTCCGTCATTCTCTCTATTCTCTATTACCTAATATGTGTTGTCTTCAGCTTCTAATTGTCGGATTGTCTGAGAGCCTTCATCCCCGGGTGCCGTACGTGTGTCATTCGTGTATATGTTTCTTGTAACAATACTATCTATACTCATAATAATGTTTTAAGTCTTGGAGATATGGAATGTGAGAAGTATTTTTGTATCACCCTTCTTCTAAAAAGTGCAATGCGTATGATAGCACGCGGCTACTGAGATAAAGCTTGTTATGATCAACCAGCCGTACACCTGTCAGTACCCAGGCACATTTCTAAATGCTTAAAGAGCAGGGGGTAGTTCTTGGCTTCAAGACGAAGGCGCAAAACTTTAATATATGATTATACTTTCAATCGCTTATTTGTAAACAATACGCATGGAATAAAAAAAGAGCCTCCCCTTTACATTCCATGATCAATGCATGACTTTTCTTTAATATCGTAGATGTTATATTGAGAAAAGGGAAAATATGTGGAAAATATATTTTTTGAAAGACACAAGTAATATGATAAAAGTGATGTCACTGCATTATGAAAGCAGATTTGAACAATAAAACGGTGATCAGTATAGAGAATAGTGAAACAGACAAAATGACAGGGAGGGAGATCGAGAGAGAGAGAGAGAGAGAGAGAGAGAGAATGGGAACAGACTGAGACAGTCCAACAAACGTAAATAGAGATATAGACAGAAGGAAAGACAGAATACGAGACAGGAGAGAAGAGAGAGAGAGAGAGAAAGGCAATCCGATAGAGGAGAGGAAGAGGGGTGGAGAGCGAGAAAGGGGGGCATGAGGACAGACAGGAAAGAGACAGAGAGAGAGAAAGAGAGAGAGAGAGAAAGAAAGAAAGAAAGAGCGAGAGGGAAAGAGAGAGAGAGGGGGTGGGGTTGGGGTAACTGGAGGTGAACATAAACACGGTATGTTACGATCTACCGTGGATCGCATGCATAGCATTGTATGTACATCATGCATACAGCGAGGTATGTGATATGTATCGGCATGCGTGCACAAATAGTGAGCCCAAGGTGTGACAGGTGATAGAGTGAGTAGCCAATAAACTCACACAGCTAGACATATGGAATGCATCTCCACCGGTACTCTTCTCATCTATACTGAAGACATCAAATTCTGAAAATAGAACTCTTGAAATACGCCATGAAGACTCTAGAAGATTGTTTATACTTAGAAAAAGTATGGATTTACAATATTTCATTGTAACAAGTAATATTCCAACTCTCCTTAAAGTTACAATAAATACAACTGACAAACATTCCCATAGGTTGGGTACTACTTTGCAAGGTCACTCCCCTGGTCAACTCGTTTTAACAAATGGTTTGGATGCTCTCATTCCCTTTGTACAGTGTAGCGGCTAAAGGCATTCCGGGAGTGGATAATATAGGCCTGAAATAGACAAACAAACAACAATGAAATAAAAATAAAGAAACAAACAAATATCGGCAGCAACGTTAGCTCTTTATCATGAGGGAGAAATAATGATGGTTAAAACAAAAAATGGGTACGAGGCTGAGAAAGAGAAGGCTTGGGGTGGTAGGGATTTTCATAAAGTGTATCACGATTGCACTTGACCAGCATGTTGATCGGCTTTATTGCGCAGTTCTTATGAAGTATATGATGTATCAAGAGACCTCTCCGATACATATTCGGCAAATATAAACACCGATTTTAAAGTGCTGTTCTGGACTCCGGCAAAAGAAATATCAAATATGTCCTGAAGGACTGATCTGCTCAGACATGTGTTGCTTGATATGGTATCCGCAGATGAGACAGATGGAGTATGAGCTTGAGGAGGAGGATGACAAACAAACACATCTCGATGGCATAATCGACCGTAGTTTGGGACGTATTGGGAAAACGGGTAACACTTCCCTTTTACGTTTGTGTTACATTATAAACTCACACACGTCTTGTTGTAAATGCAAATATTGTAGAAGATACCCTGCTTCTGTACGGAAAGAGAAATATAGTCTTTCTTGTTCTTTTTTGTTCCTTATTTTTACGGGGGGATTAGTTTATAATGAAGATGACCATCGTTGCCTCTTTCTTTCTCAACAATATTGTAACAGGTGTAGAATATCACTTTTGGAAAAGAGTCGTAACTACTACGCATCAATTAGTTGTAGGTCTTACAGAACAGAACAGAACAAAGAATACAAAAAAGTGAATGAAGAGAAGTAGAAAATACATCATTTAAAAAAACATCAAATTCCATGAAGGAAAACACAACATTCCATCAGATAAGAAGCAGATAAAAAGTAAGTTATATCTATGGTCAAAACATGCAGGACAAAAATAAAAAGCAGTTCATTTGGACGTTTCCATTTGATATTCTTTTCATTTGTTCTGGTTGCGAAAATACTCCTGTATAAATTGAAAATGAGAGGATTATTGACGAAAATATACTATAAGCTTACAACAGAGAGGGATTTTGTTAAAGATTCCTAGTATTATCTGCGGTTAAGAGGCTTTACATATTGTTCGCTACATCAAACGACGCCGTCTATCTGAAATGATATTTTTCAGAGATTACATTTTGAAAGAAATAGTGAACCTGAGTTCAACCGCGTTTCTAAAACCCCATCAGTTATCACAGCAGGGTCTTAAATACGAAAAACAAACAAGTAGTCGTTACTGTAAAGAAAATGACATTGAAAGCGGTGCCCCGAATATTAAAGCACAAAATATTATGTCGGCAAGCAGCGCCCTTTTCGGCGTAGCTTAAGGGACAGGGGTCTACCCCCTCCAACAAACATTCAAATTCAAGACACGGACACGTACTAAATCTATGAAAAATAAAAACAGTGATACAAAACGAATACTTCTTTTTCAGGTTTAAGCAGTAGCTCATGTTAACAGTTTGTTGACACTGAATAACAACGCGTTTCCTTCCGTTTTCCTCCCAATTCTGTACACATCCACATCTTCAAATCCCAACTCCATCTCCAAACAGCACGACATCATTAGAGCGGGGTCAAAGCGTTTAAAACGAGAGCTGATATCCATGGGAGTCAAAAACAGATACAGTCGGAATAAAGGCGAATGGGTCTACATTATAACTAAAATATAAAAGAAGACTAAGCAAAATATGGGTTTCCAAAGGCATATGGATATTCATGAGCATGATGAGAGAATATCAGGCACAAGTATGAATTCCAAATACAAACAGAAAAAGGGGGTTTCCACATGAATTAGTCTACGGCTTTTCATAATCTAGAATTTAATCCAAAATGGGAAAAAAAGTGATATCGGAGGATTTTAACCATGCGATCGATTAACTCGAAACAGAATACGACACGACAAGAGGATAAAATCAAAATTTCTAAATGAAAACAAAGGAGTAACGTCAGATGGTAAAAATATAAAATGAAAATGCCCACGGACAAAAGGAAAAGGTCAAAACAGTTTTTGCCTTTCAAAATGGGTTTCAACTGGATTACAGCCGTATACTAGAAGTTGCAGCCGTTGCAGAAGTAAAATTACAATTTAAAGAAATTATGAAAAAGAATAAAAGAGAGAGAGAGAGGGGGGGATAGAAACAAGTTAGTAAGCGGGAAGAGCGAGAGAGAAAGAGATTGGTTCATGACATGTCGGCAAATAGAAAATAGGAATTGCATCGTAGATTTACGACGTTCATGATAAAAGACATTGCCAATTTTTCAAACATGGTTATAATCTTTGAGATCCGAAATTCTTGACATGAATTCGCACCCTCAAAGCCACCAAAGGCTTATATTGACAAATAATTGAAAATAAAACTCAAAATAAAATAGGCCACATGGAAATTAATACATACAACTTCAGCAATAGATATACATTGCTGTCTGGCTTACATGTAACATATAATAAACACCACAGTATAATAATTCCAAACCTATAATCTTGTCTTATTGTTATTAAAGGGTATAGGATGGACAGGGTTGGTATTTCGATTCCATATATCCATTTCAAGTGTTTTATTTTGGACATCGGGTTAGAGTATCGCTTCATTATTCGATCCTAACACGGAGTAGTTGGTTAAAAAAAAACTAACCTCCTATCCTAAGGAAGTGACCTATCACCTTTAATATCATCCAAGATGGTTGACCGACTAACCCTCGAAGTCGTCTGGCCTCATCATCTACGCTCTCCTTGAAGACCCTTGTGAAACTCAGTAAGGTTGTGGTCGAGTATTCTCTGAAACAAAAGCCAAGCCTGAGGCTATTTAGAGACACGCAGGGTCTTGCTATGATGTATGTAAGACAGAAAAAAAACTTACCTCCCTCCTAACAACTCTGGCAAAAGCTTGACTGAAATATTAAAGCCTGAAAACATTTGTTATAATGTCAACAGCGAGAAGACATCCATATCAAACGCGTAGTTAAAGAAATGAAGACAAAACTACGGCTATCGCTCTGCTCACTGCAACTATGATGCCACATATTCATACACGACTCGAAGGTATGGCTGAAAGAACTCAAAGACATTTAAAGGAAAAGTTGGAAATATAGGACATAATCAGAATTCGTTTTCCAACCTATAAAAATGAATATACAATGACATACATGTTTGTAGTTTACGATCTCATCTTGACTACTTTCAGTTAACAAAACAACTAATAATCTTATGGATTTATTACTTCTGATGATGTGCTAATGGCCCACATCACGCACTCTGTTTCCCCTATAGCTTACATCATTACCATGACAACAGCACACATGCTATCAGGCCATTTTAAAACAACAAATTGCACCTGACTAGCTGTTTTTTTAATAATTATTTGCCAAACTTCCATAAGGCCTCTTCACTGTATAATAACAATAGATATAAATTCAAAGCATGTATTTGTTCTCTATTTGATATTCCAGTCACCGTTTTAAACCGTGTAAGGTCAGTGTGATTATATGAAGCTTTATGACTGCGAGCTCTAGGAGGCGTCGTAAATGATGATGGGATGAGCATAACAATAACGTTATGAAGACAAGATACATCGTTTGATTGCTGACCGTTTGATCTTTGAAAGAGAAGAACGACCTTACAGTGTCGAAAGGGTTAACGACGTCAGATCAGAGAAAAACAAAGCTTGTACATAACCATAAATCTTTCGAAGCACTGAGCTCTTCATAAAGTTTTGATCTATCCCCTCGAGACGTTAACGACAATGTTTGTAACATCGGAGAAACTTATTTCTTCCATGGTGATTTCAGCCTTGCCTTCAACCCCATCATATCATACCACTGCCATGTCTCTGTCCTAAAAATATATAATTTTAAAGCATTTTTAGAACAAATTTAGGTTATATATACCGCGTATCTGCAAGAATAACGTCAAAAAGAGAAGAAAAATACATGGGCTGCATTACAAATCGATAATATTTCAAAGCGTATTTATGCCACATATTGTCTTCAGCTTGTTGTCGTGGCGTAACGGGCTGAGTTTATTCTTTTTTGTTCGCCATATATTACCCCTCTTCCTCTTTTTTTTCTTTCAAACTGTTTACAAACGAAGCGAAGATAATACAATGAATAAATTACAATTGATAACATTTTAAAGTAATTCTTTGACCCGACGGCATTGAAGATGGGTGTTTTGAAGGTCCATGACGTACTTCACGTGGTGCATACACCCAGCTGGTTCATTTGACATCAGACTGTCATATGCGTAAAATATCGGACACAACTGTTCTGGGAGGAAAAATGAGACTTTGGAATTGCAAAACTTCCCCTTTCCGTGTCCCGTCGGAGGGAGCGTGGCTACTCTGTAAATCCCGTCCCAGGAGTAAATAGATATTTTGTTGTCAAATTTCCCTAAAATGGTCAGCGTACTTGAAACATTTTGAAGGGTATCATGTTTATCTTATTCGCAACCTCCCCTACAACAAGACAATACCAAGTGAAATTTCAATTAGCAGTGAAATGGAAATTGCGGCTTCTTGGTGAATGGATAGACATACCTTACCATTATGAGCAAGCTTTGATCTTGTCAAGATGTATTTACAGTAAGATATCACACCCGTCTTTCTAGAATTATATTTTTATTTGGAGCTGGAATAGAGCTCATCACTCTTTACTTGTATCCACCAGTGATCAGATCCAAAGGGCTTCACCCCCCCCCCCCTCTCCGCAAGAGAATGCTGGTTCTCCCACTGTCAGATATTCTTTTGTAATGTTTTGTCATTTAATGTAGTATTTTAAATCATATGGGATTTTTCGAAGAGAATGGAGGTAGATCGCATATCGAAATGCCACAAAATGTAGTGTAGAAATGATAACATATTTTCCTTTAAATACAAAATACAACAGTCTTAAAAAAGATTATGATATCATGATAACATTGTTCATTGTTAGACTTCATAACTCCATCTGTCATTCTTGACATGCATTTTGATAATACATTTGAAACCTTTTCAAAATCAAGCGGCAACTATTAGTATTGATACAGCAACATTTACGTTTTGATCTTAATCGTTTCTCTTTCGAGAGTTCATTATTTTGATGGGGAACCTTTCAGACAATTAGAATCAGCGGCTGAAAATCGTCATCGGTGAAAAAGTGTTAAATCATTGTAGATAACGGCATATCTCGAGTCGTCTAGTCTTGATTTATGTAGACAAGAATTGTGATTGGTGTTTTGTGGGATCCACCCAAGGGGCCTGCTGTTTTGGACAGTTAACCTCCAGAACGCCTTCAAGTTAGTTGTCCTTTGTGATTCATTTGATTTCTTCTTTATATGCCAGGGATGGTGCCATGCCCCTGATAATAGTTGTCCTCTTTCTTTGTTGTCTGCATTCCAATCAAAGTTCGCTTGTTATTGACTTGTCCAAAATAATGTAACATTTCCTTGGTATGTGAATAAGATTTAGATTGTTGATTCATACGAATGTCGTATGACTTACGTGTACAGTCTTTGGGGAATGGTTGTAAACAAATTGATATTATAGATAGTTAAGAGAATCTTGTGACTGTAAACCGTAAACAAAACACAAAGAAGTTCTTTTTCGTTCGAGATGCAGTTCCATCGGTCTAGTGCTGTTTGTAAAGCAAAAGGCAGTGTCAAACTTGTTAGTTTTATAGTTAGACTTGATTTGTTATCATACGTGTAAATTATGAAAGAAACTAATCAGAAAGGTAGATAATTGAGGTACATAATAGGAATAATAACTATTGTGTATGTTGAGGTTTCGAAATCATCCAAATTATTGAACGTTGAATAAATCTTGTTGAAAATCACATACTGTAAACTACTCTGAAGAGCATTACACACATTACACACATAAATCGGTATGTGGGACAATACAAACATGCGTGATATACACAGGACATTATGGCAAATGTTGACATTTTCCTGGGCTTTTAAACGTGTGGGGGTGGATCGGATATGCCCTCAGAGTAAGTGGGATACGCCACTGAATTCCTCCCAATTTAAATGCTTGAATTTACTTCTCTTTAAATACGATTTCTATCATTCAAATCCACAATATGGAATCGTTTTATTTTCAACCAAATTTCTTCGTATACCTTTAATAATCCCGCCGATCCGTGAAGCGTCTTATCCAAAATAAATTGAATTCGTTATGAAGTAATGACTTCATCGCTTCTTGATATAAAATGTTTTGACCGCAAAGACCTGGATGGATGGAAGTTGGCCAGCTGTTGTGCGTTGTCTTGACAAGTTTATTATAGGATAGCGTCCCGGTCAAGCCAAAAGACCCGCTTTTTATATGGAAAGCTCGACTAGGAAAAATAGAATTTATGAGGAAGCGGCGACCCATTAATCGCAGAAATTTTGTGGAGCGCGGAAAACATGTTTAGGGGTCGGGATCAGGTCTGTCAAAGGGTTGACAGCTCTCAAAAATACTCCTGAAAACTATACAACATATGGGGATGAAGTGTTTCCCGTTTAGTTTCTGGTTTTTTTTATGTCGATGTGCAGTTATAGCAGGGTTATTGTATACCACTTTTCTTTTCATTTATCAGTGAACTTCATAGATCAATACATTCCCTTGTACAATGTTAAAATCAGATAAACAATAACAATAACAAATGCTATGATATTTTGTATCATTAATTGTATGGAAATGTTAAATTGGCGAAAGGGTTGACGATTTGTTGTACAGTAAAATATTATTAAAGGTTGCATTCGTTTTCCTAGAGCTCTACTTGAAATACAAAGCTATATTATTGTGACTATTCAACATGCAGTTTAAGGTCCTCCAGTAAAGAAAGAAAATCCTACTGATTGAGAAAATGTTTAAAGACGTCGAAATGTTTGAATTTTTGTGAATGATCACTTTCATCAATTTGAGAGTCTTTTAAGTTATTTTGGACGTATAATGTGGTATGAGAAATCTTAGAAATAATGTTTTTCAAATTCCCACTGTTCCGTTCGAACTTTAAACATTGTTTCTGTTTCCATCAAAATCAACTTGATATTAGGGTGATATAACCTATCTAGCCTGAACAAAATAAATATATAAATTCCTCTAAAGCACAATGATTCTATTTTATGACATTTAACACTTGGTTATTTGGTTTGAAATGAGTCAATAAACTTTGAAGACGTTACATCCACCCCTTGTTCGATATGACCGCCGGATGCTAGAGGTAGATGCTTAAAAATCTGACTGTAGACTTGCTATGTTTATAAACAAACTTTCAGTGTGATTGCTGACGAGTATATACACTTCTGACGTCATACTCATTTTCATCCCAAACTATCGTGCTTTGAGCAGCGTGATACATAAATCAGACCTGAGCTCTATCACTTATAAACATGCCGTTTGCCAGAAGATTAGAGCAAAATCTATACGAGGATACCGACGCTTTAAATGGTAGGGCCACAGAGGCGTCTATAAAAACAGAGTTGCAACCTACATCTACATCAAGATTCTTTCATTGTTTTTGAAAATCACCATTGGAGAGGAGAGTGAGAGGGAACCGGAACTGATATGAGGAAATAGGAAAAATAGAGGGAAGAGGAAAGGAATGAGAAAAATAGAGATAGCGTGTGCATTTGATTATAAAATAAAATTTAAATCTATGTCATTCTTTTTAATTTACGTGAAAAATTTACGAACACCATGGCCCATATTCACACAATCCTACTAAGCTAGTTGTGAACTGATTACATAGGCTATATAGCACACAGTTGAAGACAACTAGGCTTAGTATATTTTTTATTAATATTGATCCAGATTCTTCCTTTAAGTCTACTTCGGTACCCCATCTTCATCACATCCTCCGCCATGATGTACGTGACTTTCTAGGCAAGATGCAAGATGACTGACTAGCTTACATCAAACTGAGTAGTGTTACAAGCAAACTTAGAGGTCACTCTCATAAATATTTCTTGTCTTACGGCAGATATAATATATCATTTCGAGCTGTTCGGCCATCAGACTTTCAAATAAGATGTGTTCAGCCGCAAACGTGTACAAAGTGACCAGGGTTAATTGTACAAAAAGTTCTTTGTTCCAATGGTCTGTCCTGATATCCTGATCAGTTCATCTGGGACCCGTTTCACAAAGCCTTTTTTTCAATTACAAAATGACAAAAATCAGTGACAAATCTGCTGATAACCAATCAGAAGCAAGGATTTCAGTAGCTGATAACAAAAACTGTCATTTGTCACTGATGACAAGTTCTGTGAAACGCCCATCTGGACCTATGTTTGAGTTCATACCCACTTTTACAACAGACAGACATATCATTGATTACCCAGATTTTTGTGAAGAATATATTATATGTTCTGATTGTGTGTCCTTGGTGTGGGTGATCTATGTGTACTCGACTTCAAAGAGGAATTTCTTTCTGGTACGTTTAAAAATAACGCCATCTACCAAACGCTATGACCAAACTGACTTCAATCCAATTTGTGACCGGAAGTAGAGGAAATAGCCATTTTATCGATTTACGACATGCAATAATTTTGGCAAATAATTCATTTATTTTGTCTTGTCATTTTAATTGTCATGCGAGCAAATTATAAAAAGGAGTTTATTTTACTTATTAGAGAGACATGTACTTATTCTTGGATACAGGATTATAAATTATGAGCTTACGTTAAACATTGCTAGGAGTCACATTCTATCTCTACCACGTTTTCATGGTCACTGCTGGCAAAAGGGGCTTCATGAAACGCTTCGGCCTAATTATAATCCACAGATTATGGTTTATCATGAGGATGCAGATGAAATAATAGAAAATGAGAGAGGGGAGAGAGAGGGGTAGGGAGGGAGAGAGAGAATGAGAGAGAGAGAGAGAGAGAGAGAGAGAGAGAGAGAGAGAGAGAGAGAAAAGAGAAAGCGTATATCTTAGGAGTTGGCAATTACGGAGGAAATTAATTCACGTTTTTAAGAACAGTGTAATACTGTTGTTTGATATTCTGGTATAGGAGAATGAGTATATCGGTTTAACATTTGTGTTTATTCAATTGACAGGTTTGGATAGTCGCATCTACATGTATCTTCATCATGGCTATAATGTTTCATGGTGTAAAGTAGGCTATGTTTGTTAGAATTACAGAACTTCTTTTTTGTTTGTTGTTGATCTGTAATCTGACTCTGGTTTTAAAAAATGGTAATATTCTTAAAGTCCTTTTTTGTGTGTAAACAAAATATGTTTCTTCAGGGGAGCTAAAACAAAGATTTTCTATTCCAATCACAACATTGAACAGTGAATGGTCATTCCTTAGCGAACATCTTGTTCGCTACACTGATATGTTTGTCCGGTACGCGGCAAACAAACAAAAAAGAGGAATATAAAAATATACGAGCACTTAGCAATTTATCTAAAAGGACTACCTTGCCACAGTTGTCAAGTCAAGATGCAGTGATTTCTCAGAAGAGGATTTAACGTATATGTTCTGAAAGATGTTAACTAATGCACCAAGGACGGCCATAAACGTTATCTTCCTCCAGCGATAGTATTGACTTTGAGCTTTGATATGCGATCCTTCTGTAACAGTATAAGGAAGGATATTGTTATATATGAACTAGTTAATGAGAATACCTACTCTTTAGTATAACATCTTACTAAAAGTAGGCCAAGACGGAGATGAAACGAGACAGGGAATCAGAGTGTGTGTTCAAGTAGTTTATTCAAGTTACTGTCTGATTGTGCGCATGCGCAGATGCGCCAATACATAACATCCCTCCCCCCTTAGACTGAAAATACATTCCATGAAACAATTGTGTGTTATCGTAAATTAACTGTATGATTGCTGGGAAACTTGTGAGTCCAAATAAAAAGTAAAATGTTGATATCCGAAAACGTTCATGAGTGCAGAATGTTACGTTCCTTCGTTTGTGAACTATTCTATTTAGATTGGAATTTAAGTTCCATTTATTTAAGGGTCCTTCCTTTTAAGAGTCTTTAGGGGAACCCGTAATAATCGGGAGGGCGCCGTCCTTCACGTTGTGGGTATTTACTCCTTTCAGGTTGTTGATCGCGATCTTGATGTTCATTGCGATCCCTGTGATTGTGATCATCGTCGAAGTGCTCGCGATCCTGGTGGTCATCGCGATGTTGATGATCCTGACGGTCATTTCCTTCGCCCCCCCTCAGGAAAAAGGAACTCGTCATCGGAATTCGGACGCGACGCGGAAGATTCATCCTTTTTCTGATATCGATTTCTTAAATGGTCGACATGACGTCGCCATTTTCCACCGCGGTCCTCGAGTTCGATTTCGTAGGACACCGGACCGCGTTTTTCCGTAACCGTTCCTGGCATCCAAGTGTTTCCTACGCCAAAATTTCGGGCGAAAACCAGCTCACCAGTCTGGAATTCTCGGTAAGTCTGAGGTCCGCGGTTTAGCGCGGCCGGATTTCTCAGCTTTTCGTCAACTTTCTTTTTGACGTCTGGATATACGGTATCCAGTCTGGTTCTCAACTGTCTGTTCATGAGCATGGCGGCTGGCGGCATTCCAGTGGTGGAGTGCTCTGTTGTCCGATAGGCCAGGAGGAAGCGCGATAAGCGAGTTTCGAGTTTACCTCCTGTGACTTTCTTGAGACCAGTTTTCACCGTCTGTACCGCTCTTTCCGCTAGTCCGTTTGTAGCGGGGTGGTAAGGTGAACTTTTCACATGTTTGATTCCATTTTGCGACATGAAATCTTGGAATTCCGAACTCGTGAAGGAACTTCCATTGTCGGAAACTACCACGCGAGGTAGTCCATGTATCGCGAAAGTCTGTCTGAGGCGATCGATTGTTGCCAATGATGTCGCCGATGACATCACATGTACATCTATCCATTTGGAGTACGCGTCAACGATTATTAGGAGCATTTTTCCTTCGAACGGACCGGCGAAATCGATGTGAATTCTCTCCCATGGAGCACTCGGATACTCCCATGGATGTACGGGAGATCGCGGTGGAAGGCGCTGATATTGCTGACAAACGGAGCATTGCTTCACCTTCCGTTCCAGTTCAGAGTCTATTTTCGGCCACCAGACTATTCCACGCGCGATGGCTTTCATTCTTACGATTCCAGGATGAGTGTCATGTATCTCATCTAGGATCTGTTCCCGACCCTTAGTGGGGATGACGACCCGGGTACCCGACAAGACACATCCATCTTGAACGCTGAGTTCATGTCTCCTATTGAAGTACGGCTTCAATTCTTCATCTTCGCAAGAATGTCCCCATCCTGACATCACATGTTTCCGGACACGTGATAAAACTCTGTCATGTGCTGTCCACTCGCGAACTCGCTTCGGTGTGACAGGGGTTTTCTGCAAGATGTTGAACATCGACAGAATTTCTGTTGGTAACTCAGGCTCGGTGGTCGTTGTGCTTCTTGGAAGGCGACTCAGTGCGTCCGCATTTGAATTAGCGGACCCGGGTTTATATACCAGCTTGTATACGTACGCAGAGAGGGTAATGGCCCATCTTTGAACCCTCGGCGGTGCCATTTGCGGAATGGCCTTGGACTCCCCGAGGAGCCCCAGAAGCGGCTTGTGGTCGGTTACTATCGTGAATTTCCTACCGTATACGTACTGGTGGAATCGTTTCACCCCAAACATGATGGCTAACCCTTCTTTGTCCAATTGAGAGTAGTTACGCTCTGCCGAATTTAACGTTTTCGACGCATATGCAATGGGCTTCTCTTCCCCATCCAACATCCGATGTGCCAGCACGGCTCCTACCCCGTACGGACTGGCGTCGCACGCGAGTATCCATTCCTTGTCATTGTCGAAATGGGTGAGAAGTCGCGATGATTTTAAGAGTTCCTTGCTCTTATCAAACGCCCTCTGCTGGTCCGCCGTCCATGACCAGCGGCTTCCTTTTCGGAGGAGATGGTGTAGAGGTTCTAGGATTGTTGCGAGCTCCGGAAGGAATTTACCGTAGTAGTTCAGGATCCCCAGAAAAGACTTCAGTTCTGTCACGTTACGCGGTCGGGGGGCCTGTGTGATTGCGCGTACTTTCTCATCTGTCGGTTCTAATCCTCGTGCACTGACTTTATGCCCTAGGTACTCCACCTCTGGACTCAAGAAGACACACTTGCTTTCCTTTAACCGTAATCCAGCATCGCGAAGGATATTGAGGACACGCTTCAAATTGTCCAGATGGTCCGCGAGAGTCTTTCCTGTTACCAAGATATCATCCAGGTAGACCGCGACATGAGGAATTCCACCGAGAAGACTTTCCATGATTCTCTGGAAGATTGATGGGGCGGCGGTCACACCGAAGGGTAACCGTGTATAGCGAAACAGGCCGCGATGTGTGTTGATGCAGACGAGATCCCGCGATCCCTGGTCGATCACTAGCTGTTGGTAAGCGTGGCTTAAATCTAGCTTAGTGAAGCACTCTCCCCCAGCAAGTTTCGCGAACAATTCCTCTATGCGTGGTATTGGATATGTATCCGCTCTTGACGCTTGATTCACTGTGACTTTGTAGTCACCGCAGATCCGGATGGATCCGTCCGGTTTCATAACCGGTACTATTGGGGCGGCCCATTGAGAAAACTGGACCGGTTCAATGATGCCCTCTCGCTCTAGCCGTTCAAGTTCAGCCTCCACTTTCGGTTTCATTGCGAACGGCACTGGTCTCGCTTTTACAAATTTTGGAGAGGCATTTTGGTCGATGTCAATGCTCACTTCAACTCCTTTTAGCGTACCCAGCCCTGGTTTGAAGAGCTCGTCATTCTCCACCAGTAGTCCTTGCAGCATGTTTGTCGACATCTTCAGCGCCTTTTCAGGGATTCTCCCATTTACTCCTATCCACTCCTGGATCATACTTTTCCAGTTGAGGATGAACACCTCCAACCAGTCACGGCCAAACAGGCTTGGCCCGCTACCTTTCACTATCAACAGTCGCACTTGTGCCTGTTGATCTCCATACACTGCATTGACGTGGCATTCTCCTTTAAGTTCTATTTTCTGCTTGGTGTATGTCTGTAAGATTGTTCTTGAGTTCTGGATTTTGGGTCTGTTTGTTGGCGTCCAAGTAGCATTGAATTCGTGCTCACTCATAAGTGATACTGACGCTCCTGTGTCCAGCTGGAACCGCACATTGGCGTCTGCGACATTTAGACTAAGCTCTAATGGCGGCGATTTGTCTCCCTCACTATTTCCGTAAAATAGTGAGCCAATGTGTTGCACTGTGTGCTCTTCGTCACTTTCACCCTCATCCAGCTTATACGCTCTTTGTTTTAGTGGACGATATGGCTGTTCTCGGCGAAACTGCTGATGAGATCGTTCTTCTCTTTGTTTGTCGATTGGTTTTGAGTGACAGGCTCGGGAAAGGTGTCCTACTTTGCCGCAACCATAGCATGTCATGCCTTTAGCCGGACAGTCGGACGCTCGATGGTTGGTGGCTCGACCACACCTATCGCATAATCTTTGGTGAGGCGACCGGTTGTCTGGGAAAGTGTCCTTGGTTGAACGGCCAGCGGTTTTCCAAACTTTGTTTACGGTGCTCGGGGCTGCCGCTCGTAAATCTGCCGAATTCTTATCCGCCAGTTCCACGGCGGTAGCGAGCTGCCACGCTTTTTCGAACGGTAGGTCTGCTTCGGCCAGTAAACGTCGCTGGATGCGATCATCGTTGACACCGCAAACCAAACGGTCTCTCAGCATGTCCTTCAGCGTGCTCTCGTATTTGCAATGTTCGGCAATATGGCGTAGCTCTGCCACATATTCAGATACCGACTCTCCTTGTTGTCGCACTCTACTATTAAACTTGAATCTTTGAACAATAAATGATGGTTTGGGATCCTTGTGATCCGAGATCAGCTTAATTAGTTCATCAAACGTACAATCTCCCGGTTTCTTTGGAGAAGTCAAACTAGTCAATAGTTTATACATCGGAGCACCACACACACTCAAAAATATCGAAAGTTTCTTCTCGGCACTTACAATGTCATTTGCAGCAAAGTAGTGATGCATGCGTTCGTTGTAGTGACTCCACTCCTCCGCCTCCGGATGAAACTCGCTTAGAGCTCCAAAAGTTGCCATTTCTTCGGAAGAAATCCACAATCCTCGTCGCCAGTTGTTATATATGAACTAGTTAATGAGAATACCTACTCTTTAGTATAACATCTTACTAAAAGTAGGCCAAGACGGAGATGAAACGAGACAGGGAATCAGAGTGTGTGTTCAAGTAGTTTATTCAAGTTACTGTCTGATTGTGCGCATGCGCAGATGCGCCAATACATAACAGATATAAACTCGGATCTGATGGCGAACTACGAAACCATCTCGTGGATGATACGGTGATAGATCTGTAAAAGGAGAATGGACCCGGAAGCCCATGGAAATAAATAAATGACTGCCGTTGACGTTAAAGGGACAGTTAAGTTCTTGTTTAAGAATGCAAATGCCTTCAAAGTGCATGGTTATTGCTCTGATTCTTATCTATGACATTTATAGTGCCCTTTTAGAATCTGAAATTGGTATGAAGGTAATTTTAGACCCCACAATGTGTGGAATTTAGATTACATCCGATCATACCAATTCAGCTCCACTTTAAAAAAAATACGGTTACCGTTAATTTAAGAATAATAATACACGGGCCGAATGGTTGTGCGTATAACCAACACGAAAAAGCCAACATTGGCATTGGCTGGAATAAAACGTATAAGGCACTATTTCGTTTTTTGAACAGCTGGTTCAAAATTATCGAATATTTGTTGGGTCCCACAAATTAAAAATGGTTATATTTTGATACTTCAGCCGTCTCTAAACCGATTTAGATCAAACAAAGATGAATTTGTCATTTAAATGTTATGCTCTTTCAGATTTGACACTCATATTTTTATTATCTCGCAAAACAATATTTTGTGTAGCGCCCACTCTACCAAAACTCAACCTTCCCTTTGACTCCAGTCGTCTTCTGAAGATGTGATGTCATTATGGGCGGAGACTGTGAAGGGATGGGAGGGAGTTTGTTTACTCGATAAAAACTGGCAAGATGTTGATTTCTTTTTACTGGCTAATAAGAAATAAGGCAAGGGAATATTACTAATATACAGATAGAGCGGGGTCATGAATATTGTATAGTTTACGAACCGGACAGTTCTACTATTTGTCTATGTGAAGAAGTAATGGCGCTCGTGCGCCATGGTACAAAAAGAAGCGTACCCCTACAGCAATGCTATATTTCTGGATTAAAAAAAGAAACGGTGTAATTGTGATAACGCTGTACCAAGAATGGTCTACTCACTCTAAAAAGAAGAAAAAAACAAGTACAGTACTCGCGACCCTTCGACAATTTTATTCTGTTCCCATCATCAAACATTTACATTGCTTGAATCAGGGGCGTACGCAGGGGGGGGGGGGGGGGGGTTTGGGGGTTCAAACCCCCCCTTTGGTATTTTTATGTATGTAAACCCCCCATAAAAAAACCTAAAACCCCCCCCCCCTTTGGTTTTTTTTTTTTTTTTTTTTTTATTATTAAAAAAAAAAAAAAAAAAAATTATACCCACGGCTAACCTAAATAAGGTGACCTTACCCCCCCCCCCAACGACAAAAAATGTCAAATTTTGAAATTTCGAGACCAAAAAAAAAAAAAAAATATGGGTCCGCTTACCCCCCCCCCCCACTGAGCGACTTTTCGGCTGGCTGAGTCGTTGCGATTTTTTTGTGACCTCCAAAAAAAAAAAAAAAAAGTGTCCGCTTACCCCCCCCCCCCCCCCCCCCCCCCTCCCCCCCCCCCCCACTGAGCGACTTTTCGGCTGGCTGAGTCGTTGCGATTTTTTTTTGACCTCCAAAAAAAAAAAAAAGTGTCCGCTTACCCCCCCCCCCCCCCCCCCCCCCCCCCGACTGAGCGACTTTTCGGCCGGCGCGATTTTCAAATTTTCGGGAGCAAAATATTTTAAAACCCCCCCCTTGGAAAAATCCTGCGTACGCCCCTGGCTTGAATGTTATTCAGAGATCCAATAGAATACTTAGAGGATGTATTTTGGTATATTTTGATATCGTTATTCTATATATTATCTGTTGAAATAATATTCTCACTATAGCACAGATATACCCAAGTCTTTGAACCGACGGCCTATCAAAATAAGTAAAAAAAAATACAAGTCATTAAGAATTGTATAAGAAATTATATAAGAAGGCTTGAAATTATTTCCCCTAAAGTTGTCGATGCACGAATAGAGAATCGGGTGAAGTACCCGTGAACTCTGGATCATTACTTAATGTCATTACCAGAGGGTCTTATGTTTATATGACAGTACTGGCTTATTCGCTTCACAAAGCGAAACGTTTTCTTCCTGACATCGTTTCAATTCGGTAACTTCTAAACAGTGGTTACGGGTGACTCTAGTATACATGTATCTGTAATTTTTTCATTTGAATCTTTAGTGGTATCACAAATTATTATTCATTTCATAACATAGACAACACTAGAATATTGCTAACATTAAATAGTGTAGTTGGTTTCATTGATTCTTTTGTTTGTGTTTGCGTTTGTCTCCGTTGATTTTTTTTCCGATGGAGGGAATTAAAATAATATATTCACGAAATAGTTATGAAGAAAAAAGCGCACTGTGCGCTAAATGCTATTTGACATATTTTGATATCATATCAGTAACTTATGTAGCAATTGTATTCATAAAACCTTCTCCTTTTCTGACCAGACGGATCAATGAGATTATACTACATGGAGAATGAAACACAGAGGGGATAATGAGGAGAATAAAGAGATGCAGATAAATGATCGAGAAAGAGAGAGAGAGAGAGAGAGAGAGAGAGAGAGAAGAGAGAGAGAGAGAGAGGGAGAGAGAAGAGATGGAAAAGGGTATCACATGAATCGTAAAGAGTAACGAAGTTAAACTGTAATACCACATTCGAATTACAGAATGCAAAGTCAGCTAAATTACACACTTAATTAATTATTTTCAGTACAATCATGTCTCCATTATGTATTCCATCGCGGAAGTATTACAGAGGATACCGCATCAAATCGATTTCTCATTGACCATATCCATGGAATCCAACTAATCGGTAATAATTCAATCAATACCATTATTATTAGTCGAGTAGTTAAATATTCATTTCACCTTGATCAAAGCAATCGATTTATCCTCTGCGTATATAGAAGGTCATGATAAGTAAGCACGGTGTTTAATAACGGAAAGTTGGAAGCCAGAGCGGCATAACATGGCGCCATTACTCTCTCTAAAAAAAAGAGTGAATTAGAGAGTATGCTTTTGCCTCTCCTCATTCTCCCGATGATTACGTCACAACCATCAAGAAGCAATCAATGTAACTTTAATAATCGCTTTCTTCGTTTGTCTGTTTGAGTTAAAAGCGTTGTAAGTATTTGAGAAACATTATGATTGGTCGTGAAGTGGGAATGCAAATATGAATTTCCATCGGGGCGGAGTGGAACATTATGACCGCGCAGAGAAAAGGACTTAAGATGTCTCCCGATTGAAGTGGTTTTGACCTTGACGTCTCAGAGGGTAAATGCCTACGTCACTCGAGGGTGTAGCATGTATCGATCACTTGAAGAGCCACTTCCGAGCCAAGCAGTGCAATAAACATGCACTTTTTCCCCTTTCATTCCTAATAATAATGTAATAGTATGTCACATGATTCACTTCTTCATCGAGTGGCTATGTAATGTCAGATGACAGCTGTAAACATAGATTTCCACGTGCAACCTCCATGATGCGAAGCAGTCTTCTTCATTTTGTCTTTTTATCGGATGATCTTCTGCGAGATACCTCCTATATATTCGATTGTTTTATCCTACTTCTCAATGGAATTTACCGAACATAAATACCTGGGGACGTAACCTCTGTCGAGACTAAATTTAGGCAATTTGGTGTTCAACATTGCGTGGAAAAGAATGAATGGACATTAAAAAAAGGAGGAATTGTTGCCTGCCAGGAGAATTCAACCCATACAAATCGATGGAAATTATCAAGATTATCTCATAATGTAGCTGAGGTACTGGGCGATTTAAATGTCAAATTTGGAGAATACCTGGATTGAACTTTTTAAAATAATTTATATATTGCGCTCAACTCCTTTCTACTTAACAATAAACCGTTATAGAAAAACATTATAAAGAGGTATTCGTCAAATGACAAAGAGCTCATTTTCATCACCCTATGTAGGTAAAATGTGGAAAATTAAATAAAGCGTGAGTGGTCAAATTATAGTTACTTTATAAAAAATATTTAAAAAACAAGTACTGAAACAATATGTCTTGCTTGCCCCTGGCAAACAGACCTGCGTTCTCAAATTTAGCTTCTACACACTGTCATCTGATATGAAAACAAATATTCAGTTACAATGTCACCTTATTCTGATCACTAAAGCACTATGAATAACCCGAATGCATCTTTAATTATGTTTGTAATTATTCAAATTGGCAGCGCTTTGATTGCGCTGGGTCATAAAAAGTGGCACTTCTCGTTATGGATGTCGTATACATTATGATGATGCCCAATGGCAGAAGTGACTATTCCATTTCACGCAGACTATCATATCATTTTTGGTATCGATTTCCATGGATATTGAGATCGTGTTTCGATAGTGCGGAAGGTGATGTAGTCATGGTAGTGTGTGAGATATAATCGGAACCTTTGACCATTTCCTCAGATCAATAACTTGTTTTAGGAGTCGGTGACGCAATTTTGTGTTTAACGGATGATATCAACAGCAAAAAAAGACAGACTACTTTTTGTTGGGGGGAGGGGGGGGGGGGGGTTGAGTGATTAATACTATAGAACATAATATAACCAATCATATCATAATATAATTCTTTTAAAAAGATGCACCATCATCATAACATAATGATGCAGCGACATATCCAGGCTGGGTCGTGAGAGGGAGCGCAACGTGAGGGATTCTTTTTATTGTTGTACCATTGAATCAATGTTTAATGCGAGGACCATAGATGAAATATTCGGACGTAAGGCATGAATGCTTCACTGAATTCAC
>JAVYIG010000905.1:417500-421889 GCA_035222895.1 Strongylocentrotus droebachiensis
AGGGAACTGCACGCTTCGGCACGCAGTTTGAATCTCTCCACCGGTTTTCTCTCGATTTTGAGTTTGTTATTTCTGTTTGCAAATTTCTTGGGACTGTTATTTTATGGACTATTTTTTTGGAGATTGTTGAAGAAAACTCGTTCAGGAGAAATATATTCGAGGACTATATTCATATAGATGATCTTCTGATAAGTCAACGTTCGATACGAGATCATACTTGGAACTGTTCAAAGTTTTTAACTGGTCTGGAGAGTCGAGAGCGAACTGGAGTTTGTGGAAAGATAAGGTGAGGTGAGATATTATGTTTCTGTTATCCTTCATTATACTGTTTCAGGCGCGTACGCAGGGGGGGGGGGGTGGGTTTTGGGGGGTTAACCCCCCCTTTGGTATTTTTATGTGTATAAAACCCCCCCCCCAAAAAAAAAAAAAAAAACCTAAAACCCCCCCCCTTTGGATTTTTTTTTTTTTTTTTTTTTATTATTAAAAAAAAAAAAAAAAAAAAAAAAAAAAGTGTCCTCTTACCCCCCCCCCCCCCCCGCTTATTCAGCGGTCGGGCGGTCGGGTGAGTCGTTGCGATTTTTTGGGGACCAAAAAAAAAAAAAAAATTGTCCTCTTACCCCCCCCCCCCCCCCCCCCCCCCCGCTTATTCAGCGGTCGGCTGAGTCGTTGCGAAATTTTCGGCCCGATTTATGAATGTTAAAACCCCCCCCCCCCTTGAAAAAATCCTGCGTACGCGCCTGTACTGTTTGTTAATATTTCACTGATTGCACATTTTGAGTATCATGCAATTACTGTTAAAATAGACGTTTTCCAAGATCTTCAATTAAAAAATGTGTATATATATATATATATATATATATATTCACTAGTTTTCACTACTGTACTGTTAATGAAAAGTTTAGACAAATTACAAAAAGGGCTTTTAAAATTCATGATGCCATTGCCTATAAAATAAATGAATATCAGACGCATACATTTATTTCCAAAATATTATTTACAGGAGCTGATACAATGTTTAACAAGTTGATTAATGTTTACTCTCATTGATTCATAATGTCAGTCATCAAACTTTATTTAATGGCTTCTACTGAGTAGTTATGACATTAGTTTCTTAGCCTTTGTCTTTCGATTAATAACACTCAATGCAGTGAAACTTGATCAAGAAATTGTATTTGTTATTGTATTCAGTGAAGGGGTCGATAACAGCGTTCATGGCAATCTAAGGTCTACGATGGCCGTGGTGATGTATTCTTATAATAGTTGGGAGTAGTAACTACATTGATTAGTCAGGGTTAAACTACATATGTATTTGGTAGTTCTACTTCTAGATTCGCCAACATATAATTTCCGTTTTTGTGAAAGATCAATGACAGTGTATTAATTATATGTGTATGATCTGTGCACCCGTGTTGCATCTAGAATAACAACTGCAGGCCTATAGTATAAGCGCGATGACAGGAAAAATGTCCACATTATATTTCCTTATATTGCTGTTTGGGGTAACTTGTCACTTTCTCAATATTAAAACGAGGTATTGATATAAAACGATGTACATCAATTACGATTTTCACCACATCTACCCCTTCTACCAAAATCACAATTACCCCTAGACTAGAAATAATGCACCCCTGTTAGGGACACTACTCCCGAGGAGGTATCATCCGGAATAAATGCACGTTTTGATTAGTCAAATATCTTAATGTGGCAACGCGATTTATTACCATTGTAGCTATTCCCTATAATTAGTTCTGATGTTCAATTTATCCTGTCTAATTCACCCCAGTTCTGATTCGACCGTGGTGAATATAATTAACCGTTCACCATTCACTGCTTTCATTCATCATAATATCGGACTATAAATATTATGCAACGATTATACTTTCAAGGATCAAATAATCGCACTGCGATGAGAGTACATACAATTTACATTTAAAGAGAAGGCGAGCCCAATACATACTTTTTACAATTCTCTCTCAGATCGTATATATTCTTTTGGTATCTAAAGGTCGTATGCTCGTTTAATATAATCTCTTTAGCTGCCACGGTTACCCATATACCATTGACCCTTCGTTCTTCAATTCGTTGATATCCACGTACTCACCACAAACCTGATACAAAATGCTGATATCCACGTACTCACCAAACCTGATACAAAATGCGGATATCCACGTACTCACCAAACCTGATACAAAATGCGGTAGAGATCGACTGGAAGTTGAGATTTCATCCTTTATTCGCTCTCCTCCTCCACTTTGATTAACGTATACCAGGAAAGGAAAAAGTTTATTGATTTCTTGAAAAACTGCACGTGCGTGCCTAGGATTGAAATACCGCCCTGAACACCTATGTCAATATTAGTGCGTGAGTTGTGTACATTTATATATGACGGACGCATGCCAGATGTATGTGAAATATGGGATTTATCAATCTATATTGCGTGTGTGTGGGAGGGAGGTGCGGGGGGGGGGGGGGTCTAGTATATTGATGACATTATGATATTATGTTCGTGTTAGAATATGAAATATAATGTTTACTTTAGTTCACTCGATGTCAATACATGTTAGTTTAATAATGGGTTTGTCACCACTTCAATGATTTGCATTATGATTATGAAGTAGTGTTTATTCATTTTCATATCATCATTTACGTGTGTGGCATTTTGATGGACACATGTCACAGATATTTTTGTTTGAGCTGTCAAATTGAAATCAAGATAACAATTTAGATATATGAATGAGATTTGTAGATTTACAAACAATAAAAGAGAACCCGCGTCATGGTTCCTAGTTTTATATTATGAACTTTTGCATTCTACAAATCAATGAGGCAAGACGTAAATTCCTTCTTGGCAAAAACGATATGAAATTATAAAAATCTACGAACAGGTGTAGTTCGATTATTAACAGCTTTACAGTTGACGACAACGTGTCTGTGGGAGATGTTGCCTTTATTATTCGTTCAACTTAAAGCGCAAGTTTAGATCCGCCAATATGCCGCCTTAAATAATCTTTGTCGTCCTCCTTTCTGTAATTCCTCTGATCTCTGTATTGTGTCCTTTGTGGCAAGATCTCTCATCCCCTCGTCACGTATCGCTGGTATCCAGCCATCTTCTTGACCAAGCGTAGTAGATATATGTCACCGAACACTGTCCAAATACCTCTCTCTCTCTCTCTGTCTGTCTGTATGTATGTATGTCTATCTGTCTCTCTCTCTCTGTCCGTCTCTCTCCTTGTATATGCGTCGAAAAGCCTACATCGCTACTTGATATCTGTATGCAAGAAGATGTCCTATTCTGTACACGTGATACCCTGTTTTTTTATAAAGGTATCTCCTTGATTGTATGTAGAGTCGTAGACATGCATCCTATCTTTAGTAGATGAGAAGTATGTTTCTGTTATCTTTACCAAGTCTAGGCTGCTTGCTGCCTTTTATAATGTGATTTGAGTCTTATGAAGTCTTATGGAGACAATGTGGCCTCGTTAGCAGGTGGATCACTGGTTAAACGATTAAACAGAATGATTGATCTTTGTTTGTCAAATATAATTTCAAGATGTTCTTCTATTTCTAGGCTTCTATCCGTGATTGCATAATGATATCTGTCTCCATATCAATATATTTCAAAATCAGAACAGAGTCTTCTCAGTTTTTGAAGCAAGCTTATCTCTTTCACCGAGTCTTCAGATGTATTTATTGTATTGACCACGATCCCTTAATTTGAGAGAAATTGCACATTGCAGCTTTAACTATATTTTAAATATTATAATGGAACCAAACAGCTATTCTCATCCCAGCCCCTTCTCTTCCTTTCTATATTCCGCAATATTTCCCTCCAATATTAGTATGCCGCCACTATGTCACCTGTCTACCGAGCACGTCCATAAACCATGGCGTCTCGTGTGTGGAGTCGGTCAAGTCTGCTCCTAGAAAACAAGCAACTCCTATCTGGAGCAGGCCATTTTCATATTGACACCATTAACTTAATGACGGCTTCTCTCTTGTTGACTGAACAGATTCCAGCCTATTGTCCTCTGTCTGAAGAAACGTGTTTAAGATGATAAACCGGGTGATTTTTAGGACCATGTTTACGTTTTGTTGTCCACGACTGACCGTGAATGAGTCTGTGTACCAGATGAACATAAAACATTGTTTAACAAGGAGACCCAACAATGGCGCCATAGAATAACATTGCTTTCCACAGTCTTATGTATAACTGGGTTCAGTTTCTAGGCAATTCCCAGAACAATCATGGTAAATCATATTAACATTATTAACCGAACTATTCTTGATTTCTCTCTAACTGTATGGTTGTCATGAAATTACCGTAAGAACATGATAATGTTTTATAGTCTTATTTAATGGGTTTCAAGAAGCAACCCCACCGTCCATACC
>JAVYIG010000906.1:0-10000 GCA_035222895.1 Strongylocentrotus droebachiensis
ATTTAAGAGAAGCACAATTGTAATGGAAAGGGACTTCTCCGTTTGTTTTGACCAAACACCTGTACTGTCATTGAATTAGTCTTTTCAAAATCTCTGGATGATCAGGTTTCAGCGTCAACATGTCAATAATAATTCACCATCAAAATAAATCATAATTTTATACCTCCTTCGACGCCAAAATTTCTCGATTAAAATGGGACAAGTTCAAGAAACGATTTACTAAAACACCTCAACCAAAAACTACAATATACCATAGCAGATAATCAATCCATTTGAAATTTGTCAAGTTGTAATCACGTTCGACCTTGTTATTTTAGTTTGTCCCTTTTATCATTCGAGCCTAGGACCACGCTTTATATCACAAATGGGTGCTCATGCAATAATCCGTTGAAGAATATTGTATTGTGTAATGACTGTTATTGTGTATCAATATATTTATGATTTACTAGGAACGGATGTAATTTATATGCCTCATTTAGGGTGACAGCTGGGTTGGAACAGTTTTTTAGGCCACGTCGAAGATGTATGGTACGATATAGAGAATGGAATGAATATAAAATTAATAATTATATAATAAATATCATAATATTATTACAAAACTAGTTATATACACATTTTGAGGTGCTATATTTGGCTGGTGGGAGCCTAAATATTCTTACCTTTATTTTCTACGTCAATTCAAATTAATTTATAAAAAAGAGGGGTCGGAGAGCTCACCCCTCCAGGGGTCGGAGAGCTAAAGCACACCCCTCCAATATAAATGTCTCTTAAGAGCCAAAATGCCGCTTGAAAATAGCAATGTATACAAACAAACAAATAAAGAAATTGTACAATGCAATGGGTAAGAGGACATTTTTTTTTTTTTTTTTTTTTGGTCCCAAAAATTTCGCAACGTCTCAGCCAGCCGCTGAATAAGCGTGGGGGGGGGGGGGGGGGGTAAGAGCACTTTTTGGTGTTGTGTGTGTGGCCTATCGATATTTCGTTTTTTTATATATTTTTTAATTTGTTTTAATAAAAAAAAAACAATCAAAGGGGGGGGGGGGGGTTCATCCAAAATACACACATAAAAAAGGTCAAAGGGAGGGGGGGGGGGGGGTTCAACTCCAAATCCCCCCCCCCCTGCGTACGCGCCTGATTGTGATATTGTGTCAAGTACAGTACACAGTGTCAAATTCAGTGTAAAAATGAAGCTGTGTTTATGACAGTAATTACTACACATGAGATCAGAAAAAATATAAACTACAAACAGGAAGAGAAGAAACTACATTGTTTTTGTATCGCGTACAACGACAACAATATCTTATCATGCATATTGCTAAGGCAAGATTGGGTATGTCTCCAAAAAAAATGATTGTATCTAATAGAAACATCAACACATAATATGGATATGCGATGATGCTTTTAAAGACATTTAACGCCTGATTACTGAATGTATACATACGTATTTAGATCATTCAATGAAACATTTTCGACACTTAATATAACCCTTAAATTTCCTACTGCCTTTGGCAAATCAATTAAATGTATCAATGCCTATCTACTGCGTGTTGGCGCCTCTGAATTTGCCACGTGTCAGAGATCTTAAAATGGTTAATCTCGAGTTTTAGCAAGCACTGAACAAAATCCAGAATCTTTGCCTAGGGTATTTTTCCTTTCTCCCCTTTCCTTATATTGGGATGAATCAAGCACTGTTTGCTAAGGTTAGTATTTGCAGACGTATTTAAAGTAATTTGTAAGGAAGGTTATTTTGTATGCTTATCCTCTCGTTGTAATGCGTTTAGTAACATGCCCAATAGCCGTGTAAGTAAAAGGTTTCATCTCCAACTCTCTCTTTCTTTACTTCTCTTTCTATCGCTGTATCTCTGTCTCTCTGTCTGTCTGACTCTCTCTCTCTTTCTCTTTCATTAGTCCCTCCTTCTTTCACTTTCTCTCTTTCTTTCTAATTCTCTTCCCCCTCTCTCTCTGTCGATGTCTTGCTCTATTGTTCTTTTTTTCTTTTTTTTCTCTCTACCCCCACCCCCCCCTCCATCTTCCTCTTTTCCCCCGCGAATCCCTCTTTCCATTCTGTTTTCCCATGTCCACAACTTTCTCTCATTATTCTCTTTATGCCTCTCTCTATATTAGTCCCCCAATGGCCCAGTCTGTGTCTCTCTTGCTCTTAATCTTTCCCCTCTTACCCTCATCATCCCCTTTTCTCTCCCTCTCTCTCTCTCTCTCTCTCTCTCTCTCTTTCTCTCCCTCTCTCTCTCCCTCTCTCTCTCTCCCTTGTTAATCACATTCGTCATTCCTCTGTCATTTGTATCATCCCCGTTTTTATGACCATTCTGTTAACATTGCTTTCCCTAGACAAACAAACTAAAATAAAAAACAAATGGGGTTTGCTGGTATGCTCCATTTCGTCTTCAGTAGATCAATTACAGTAAATTACATTAAACCACAGCCAAATGGGAAGAATTACTAGTCGATGAAACCAACTAGAACCCATGGTCCATTGCCCAAGAGCTGTTGTTGTTGGTTTTAATGGCGTTTTCCATCTTCGTTGGATGATTTTCGCCCCGTCTTATAAACAGTGGCGATTAGTCCCAACTTTTTTTTGCGATTAAAGGTAAAGACCAGTATTGGAAACGCCCCAATTTCAAAAAATGAAATGGAAGCTCTTATTACCAATCATGTGAAAGAATACGTTTTGACTAATACATGATGATAAAAAATTTGCCGGGAAACCGCCTACTTATTCATATTTGGTAAATTTGTTTCTCTCATGGTCTGTGAGAGATATAGGGTAGTCCCATATACATCTTTCTGTGTATAGTGCTTGTAACTTTACGAAGAATGGGCCAAATTTCTTATCATTTTGATGATTCCAGAACCTTGCAGATGCTAGATGCTAGATGATCAACCTTTTCTGATCGATTCCACAACGTTTCTTTCACAATGCAATCGCATGACCATTACTGGTCTTTACCTTTAATATCAATCGCAATTGTATACGGAAGAGATAAGAAACTGAAAACTTGCGATTGATTGGAGGACTTGCGATTGATTCAGATCAATCGAAACTCTTTAAAAGACGGGCCACAGATATCACTTATTCGTGGAGTCCTGTATAGCGCTCTATTAGGCCTAGCTACTCCGCCTTTGGCACGGCTGCCATTACAGCGCTCAAACATGTTAAGAAATACCTTGTGGTCCATGGACCACACCTCTACACTTAACATGCGTATATAAACACAATGTCTATTTTTTCTGTTGCTATTACATCAAAGATCTTTTATTTGCATCTCCCTTTTTCTCTTAACAAAGCAATAAAATATCGGAAGCTTCAAACGAATGTCATTCCTTTCTCCATTCATTTTACAAACTCATTGTCAAACATGGACTCCGGTCAACAGCTCACCCTGTTCACACGTTTAAACTGATTCTACCAGCAACCCCCGTTTAAAGGTAAAGACCAGTATGGGAAACGCCCCAATTTCAAAAAATGAAATGGAAGCTCTCATTACCAATCATGTGAAAGAAAATGTTTTGACTAATACATGATGATAAAAAATTTGCCGGGAAACCGCCTACTAATTCATATATTTGGTACATTTGTTTCTCTCATGGACTGTGAGAGATATAGGGTAGTCCCATATACATCTTTTTGTGTATAGTGCTTGTAACTTTACGAAGAATGGGCCAAATTTCTTATCATTTTGATGATTCCAGAACCTTGCAGATGCTAGATGCTAGATGATCAACCTTTTCAGATCGATTCCACAACGTTTCTTTCACAATGCAATCGCATGACCATAACTGGTCTTTACCTTTAAAGCAATTCTCGCAGTTTCGACAGTGGATTTCCCTTGAGAGAATGGCACATAAGGAAACCGAACATAATCATGGTTTATCTTTCCCCGGATCTGCCATAATTATTATAAGCCCTTGTAGAATTTCCTCAAGTTTGTAGGGTATCTGTGTAAGTGGAATGAAAACAAATTATAATAACAAGATATACATTAGAAATCTAGCTTTTGGCAACGAAGGCAGTCTATTGAATGGTATCCTAATGTAGTGCATTGTTTCTTGGGTGCAGACAACATGTAATAACTGTCTCGAACATATTAATGAAGGATTTATAATTATATAGGCCTATTCCAAGCGAAGCGGTTTTAACAAAATAAATTTTACAGAATGAACGAGTAGGATCTTACCGGCACAACAAACAAAAATATCGCCTGGCTTAACCTAGTGACTCTTCGTACAATCATACCAATACTTTAATTGGATAGCATTACATTACCTCCCAATTGGTCTTACGAGCGATAGGCGTAGCCCCTTCGTCCCACGTGAGTGCGTCATATATTACGACCCATTGGTCCTATACTATTGATCCTACGTTATAGTGGTCCTACGACCTATTGATCATAATTATGACCCATTTGTCCTATATTGGATTTATTCTATGTTTGATTGGTCCTACGTTATATTTTTCCTACGCAGGCGCGTACGCAGGATTTTTTTCAAGGGGGGGGGGGGGGGGGTTTAACATTTATAAATCGGGCCGAAAATTTCGCAACGACTCAGCCAGCCGCTGAATAAGCGGAGGGGGGGGGGGGGTAAGAGGACATTTTTTTTTGTTTGGGGGGTTCCAAAAAAATCGCAACGACTCAGCCGACCGCTCAATAAGGGGGGGGGGGGGGTAAGGGGGGGGGGGGGGGGGGGGGGGGTGAGGGGACACCTTTTTTTTTTTTTTGGTCTCGTTATTTGGAAATTTGACATTTTGCTCCGTTGGGGGGGGGGGGGGGTAAGGTCACCTGTTTTAGGTATCCTTGGGGGTAATTTTTTTTTTTTTTTTATAATTAAAAAAAAAAAAAAAAAAAAAAAAAAAAATCCAAAAAGGGGGGGGGGGGGGGGGTTTTAGGGGGGTTGTCGGGGGGGGGGGGGGGGTTTATACACATAAAAATACCAAAGGGGGGGGTTTAACCCCCAACCCCCCCCCCCCCCAACCCCCCTGCGTACGCGCCTGGTCCTACGACCCATTGGTCCCATGATCATTTGAATCCTACACCCTAATAAATTAATCTGAATCTGAATCTGAATAATGGTCCAATGCCCCATCCATCCTATGAACTAAAAAATTGTTTCGACTAATAATCAAGCCATGTGGTTTAAGACCAGTTAGAAGATTCAAAACGTGTAATTTATGCAACTCCATTAAACCTTTCGGGACAATCATTCCATATTTTGTGGTTTGGCTCAATAACTTTTGGTTCAGAACCTAATACAAATATACCAGTTGCAGGAGTAGAGAGAGCACAAATATCTGCATACACTGCATCCATTTAACTTGCATGACAATATTGTGCTTGATGCTAAGGATTATTTAACTTTAACATCTTTAAATTGGCAACACATTAAGAGGTTCAGAATCATTATTTTTTATCAAAATTGGCAATTTTTTTCCCAACTTTTTGACAACATCCGAACTCATAAATACTTTTTCTTAGAGACATTACATTAATATTAGAACAATGTAGCAACAAAAGTAAAAAACATTTTTGTTGCCAATTGGAAAAACAGGCAATGATCAATTTAGCCCTTAAAGGTACTATGTCCCATTTGCAGGCCCAAAAAATGAAAAAGTTAAATTCCAACTGCATTTGAAAGATAATACTTATTTAGAACTTCCCTAAAAAAGGTGGGGCTTGAAAATGTCTTCAAGTGGGAAAATAATGACTATTAGTTGTCAAATCGACTTTAGGGCTATACAGCCAATAAGTAATAGTCTTGATTTTCAGACAATTGTACCGAATGGTCATACGTTTTATGCTGCGCAAAGATTCAATCAGTTTAATCTTGGCCATCACAAGAAGTGGGTTATTGATGTAGACAAATGCTCATGTACCCTTGACAACTCTTTTCATGTATGTTATTACCAAAGAAGAAAAAAAGCCAGTCAGTCACTCAATAGTGCCTGACAGTGAAGTCTAGCAAGTAAACGGGTTTCCTTGCATAATTTGAATATGAGGACACTGCTAACGTTTAAATTTCACAGATAGGACATACATGACCTATTCATAATTCCTGCAAAGTTCTACAGAATTTGAGGTTGGCTGCAAAAGGGACATAGTACCTTTAACATAAATCCTGTCCTGAAAGGGTTAACAATAATATTGTCGGATTTTAACCTATTTCTGGATGTAAACCTACTCAAAGCCTATGTTTGCTTTCCCTCCCCTTCCTCTCAATGTAGTAGTCCTTTGTTGTTCACATTGTGAGAGTGGCCTGTCACAACCTCATGTATTCAAGATTATGCAAATCTAAAAGTAGATGTCGATCTTGACATGCGGCTGTGTCGTGTCCACATGAA
Source organism: Strongylocentrotus droebachiensis (assembly GCA_035222895.1). Classification (NCBI taxonomy): domain Eukaryota; kingdom Metazoa; phylum Echinodermata; class Echinoidea; order Camarodonta; family Strongylocentrotidae; genus Strongylocentrotus; species Strongylocentrotus droebachiensis. The sequence goes on from JAVYIG010000906.1 coordinate 6,353, forward strand.
TATCATTCCATTTCTAAATGTTATTTTTCTTCAAAATGAACAGAGTTTATGCGATCCATAAAACGCAACAAAAATGGCACCAATTTCCCGAATTCTGTATCACAACAATTGCACTATTTCACGCCCGAACCTAAAACGCACGTAGCTCAAAGTGAAGCGCGTTTAGCAATTAGATGTTTATCCTATATATCGATCTAACCTAGCCTACATTTCAAATATTTGAGTTTTATATTACGTTAAAGGGCAAGAATATGGGGTTTCATTACCGGGACTTTAGTTGCGTTTTGGTGATTGACGCGATTCAACAATGGCGGAGGAAAAGAGGTTGAGAAAGTGTCAATATTTGGATATGATCTTAGAGGAAAGTAAACACTTCATTGCTGGAAAGTCATTGATTCCTGAAAAGAAGTAGTCGAGAGAAATAAGGGTCTGTCTTTTGATGGATAGGACTAGATCGTAACAAGTGGTAACGTAACAAAATTTGTACTACTCTCATACTAGATAAAAAAAACTACAACAGATACATTAAAATATATATTGTGTTACGAACCTTATATGGCATTAATCATGCGCATGAGCAGAATACTCTCTGATGACGGGGCGATTTCATTAAAAACCCACCACCGTTACAGTCACAGGTATTACATTTCATTTCATTTCATTATTATTATTTCATTTCCAACAAAATACAATGCATAATAACGAATACATTGTACAATGTATACAAAACATAGTTACATTTGTAATAAACAAATCTTAATAGTAATTTATACATTTGAGGAAGACAAAAATAGAATTTTTAAATTAAACTGCATTTATACTTTGAGGAAATGGAGAGGTCTATTGAAAAGCAGAGCTTGTACATTTTGGACCCCTCGTTTTGGTACTGTTGCTGCCTTTCGTGTGTCGTGTTGTGACTAGATGAAACAGACAGTTAAAATCATAAAAATGGCAACAACTGGAATCAAATTGGCATAACATGCTGACTTTTTCCCTTAAATATACATTTAGGTTTATCTCATGCAATTGCTAACATAATAATACGTGTTCATTTTTGGCCTATAATAATGGCTAACAACTCGTTTTGCCAAGAGAGAAAACATAGGAAATTAGATGAAAAATGCATAATAATTGTAATTGAAATTCAAACTAACAGCACAAAGATTTATAGACCTGGCTAAATAAAATAAATCCCTGACCATGTTAAAGAAAGTAAACAAATATCATATTTGTAGGGGATTTCATTATTACTATTATTATCATTATTATTATCATTATTATTATCATTATTATTATTATTATTATTATCATTATTATCGATATTATCATTATTATTGTGATTTTTGTTATCAATATTATTATCATTATAATTTTTATCATGATTATTATTAATATCAATGTTATCGCAAGTGAGTATCGCCTTTACAAAATGAGAGCGATGCTATGATATAAATACTACATTCAGTTTACTGTGAAGAAAATTAAGAATCTTCACATAACTATACCAGCGCAATCATTCCTCTCTGTATCTTATAACATTTATCTTCTGCTGTCTCTGTTATGCAGACTTCTCATCTTAACCTTTGCGTCCTATCATCATCCTGCATCCCGAGATCACATCACCATGACAACCATCCCTACCCACACGCATCTTTTGTATCCGTAATTTCTGCTTTTCAAGCATAATCCCGTCTTTTTTTCGCCAAGCGGCTCCTTGCGCTGTTTATCCTATTGTCTGCTTGGTGCATAGAGTGCTACTCCTACGCATTAAAGGGGTGATATCCCATTTGCAGATTTTGCAAGTTTACTCATGAATTTGGAAAATATAATTTTCATCTCGTGTTTCAATAGGCCCAAAATGTAACGAGATTGTTGATAAATTGGGAATATTTCATTTTTCAAGCAATAGTTGTTTATTTTAAAAATATATGGAGCAAAGGCTCCTTGCGCTGTCTAACCGACAACTGCCTGCCTATACTTTGATCATGGATCTACTACGAAATGCTTTGATTTTATACTTCTACACATTAAAGGGGTCATTTCCTTTTTTCAGGAATTTGAATAGACAAAATTTTCGTCCGACATTTAAATAAGTCAAAAATGTAAGGAAATTGTAAATGATTCGAGAATGTATGTTATTTCAAGTACAATTTATTGATTTAAAGAATATGAAAGCAAGGTAAAACCCCCTCCCCCCAAAAATAAAAAAACATATGAAGAAGATGACAACGAAACAAAAGAATGTATATTCTCAACTAGGATTAAAGTGAATCGGGTTATTTTCAACGATTTACTTTCAATCTTATACTAAAAAAACTACAAGCTTATAGGATGTATTTCGTGACGGGGTTTTCCGTAACGCTCACTCATTAGTCGTAGAAAATGACGTTCATCACACGAATACTTTCCTGTATTCTAAATCAAACATGTTGGCAAGGACTTTCGAAAAGCCTTATATATGACTATTTGCAATGTGCGTATTTTGAACATGATCTGGTTTCTCGAAAGTCTTTGCAATATTGGTAATTTGATATTATGGGGGTAAATGCACTCTTCCAATCTGTTTATGGTTCAGTAGGGAAGCAAAGTCGGGTGGGCAGATTGAATCACCCAATATCAATTAGAATATATATGTTGTTTGCATATGAACATTAACAAATATGACTCTTTTTACTCTTGATCGCCCCAACAATGCTGGATGCTTGTTCAACAAAGTCAAAGCAGCATTAAACCATTTTTAAAATATACATTCACCTGTTACATTTTATTGTGTCTCAATAGTCAAAATGCAAAATTGCACAAATTATTTTGTTGCTTGTCCTACCTAGCAGCACAATGTTTGCAATTTGCATTCTGCCAATTGAAAGACAAGTGACAGGTTGATAAAATAATTCATAACAAGGCACTGAACAAAGACGTATGGAATAAATTCAATTACGAAAATGGCATATTACTGCATGCAAGTGGGATGATATCCTTACGAATGCTATGATACATATATTGTATAACTCGGCACCACAATCATCATTTTCGCAATACATCTGCGATCTGCCCTAGGCCGCAACCCCCATTCAGTGATTAGTGTATTAATGGCACTGCATTACTAACCGTGTAACGCATCTATATCCAAAGAAAACATCCCGAATCTTAAATAAATCCCTTCCAACTTGAAGCACCGCCGAACAAGACCTTATTAGGGACTTTTAGATTTGCACGTCGACATAGTGGACTGCTACGTGTGACGTCCCTTTAAGGCACATCAGTGCCTTATAGGATGTGCCTTAAAGGGACGTCACATGTAGCAGTCCACTATGTCGACGTGCAAATCTAAAGACCTTATTTACAAAGACTAACCGCATCGGCACCTATACAAAGCATGCGAACACCGCCAAGTTGTGACGCCATTCTCATGAATCATTACACTCTTCTGCTCACTGTTCCCATTCAGGTCTGGAATTTGTTTACGTGTAATTCATCCGTCTTCCTTTCAGAGTTGTAATTATCCCTACAAACTTCTGTATGTCTCCACGATATAAATTCTCTTAATTCTGCTACTATTGAGCAGGGTACAATGATTGTATACGACATACGACTGTAATCCGCTTGTTTTTCTTTAGATTTTTTTGTGTTCATCTAGGGACTTCTTTG
>JAVYIG010000906.1:15000-421697 GCA_035222895.1 Strongylocentrotus droebachiensis
GCTAGGTCTTGAAGGTAGGGTGGAGCTAGGTCTTGAAGGTAGGATGGAGCTAGGTCTTGACGGTAGGATGGAGCTAGGTCTTGAAGGTAGGATGGAGCTAGGTCTTGAAGGTAGGATGGAGCTAGGTCTTGAAGGTAGGATGGAGCTAGGTCTTGAAGGTATAGGATGGAGCTAGGTCTTGAAGGTAGGTTGGAGCTAGGTCTTGAAGGTAGGATGGAGCTATAGGTCATGAAAGTAGGATGGAGCTAGGGGTAAACAGGGGTAATGTGTACCGGTAATGTGTTCAGACTTTTTAGTACGGGTATTAAACCACTTATCATTATTAGACCGCTAATTAGATCCACGGGCCTCCCTCCTATGCGCACCATCTCCAACTCCCTTTGTCCTATCCATTACTCAGTAATCATGTTTTCATCTGCTGGACATGATACCCTCATAATGACCCCACATTCTAGAAAGAGTGACCTCGTACAGGACAATTGACATAGACAAACAAAAAACGACTCGAGATCAGACAAACAAAGACGAATCATCACTTGGCTATCTTCCTTTCTCTCTTCTCCAACTGAAGACAAAAAACGACTCGAGATCAGACAAACAAAGACGTATCATCACTTGGCTATCTTCCTTTCTCTCTTCTCCAACTGAAGACAAAATTGTGTTCTTCGTAGAATTTCTTTTTCCTTCTGCCCACTGATAACACCTTCTCGTCTCGCAGGAGCGATCAAGCGCAGATATGGATTATCGAACACAATGAAGAAATATTTTGAATCGTAATGTCTTGATTTAGAGTAACATACAATTCTATGCCAATAATCTATCTGAGGTGTCATTCGCCTAACCGTTTGTATCACTCAAACTATGTTTTTTTTATTGGCGGTCAACGTACTTAAACATTTAACAACCGCTTAAAAGTTTGTTTTTAATAAATTACTATGATTATAGTAATAAATGAAATAAGACGGAAGAAAATAATAATATATTTGTGGGATTACTTGATATTCTACAATCTATATAAAGTGCTTGTATTCATGTTAGAACCTAAAGCTATATACAATAAGAGGGAAAGGGGCTAGAGAAGGAGGGAATAGAGAGATTTTAGACTCTGAATCATGTTAAACCAGTGATGACGAATTAAATCATCAATAAAATAAAAATACCCCCTACGGCATTTAATATTTTCTTTTACAGTACCTCCGCTTTTCTCTACAAAATTAATATGTGGAAACGAAGCATGAATAAAAGGAGCATGAATGGATGAGAAAGGGGAGGAGGAGGAGGAAGAGGTTAAACACTACATTTAGCACTGGAACATACTGGAATTCAATAAAACTGCTGTAGCTATAGGGAAACTCCGCTTTAGATAACCTTTCCAATGTTTGGATAGGTACGACTGAGTAACGATTTTTGTGCAGATGTTGAAGTAGGACGACTTTGTTTTATTGGTCATGTCTTTCCCGCCACTGCTTGCATGGCGTGAGTAGTTTAAGCATACAAGGACATGTCGCCTGTTATAAACTCAAATCATCCATGAACTCAAAATAGAAAGGGTAAAGAGAAGAAAAAATATGGATACTAAAAGGGCGAGCGGTATAAATGTTCAAGCCCAATCTTGGAATTCGTTAGCTCAAATTGGGCCGGAAATTAGTCAGAAATCCAAAAATCTATTTCTAAACAATAACATGTATCATCGTTCTATTCAACTCTCTCATGAAATTTAAGTAGCTAATAATAATGGTTAAAATTTAAAGTCATTTTCAGACCAGCGCATCGCATGGGAAGGATTCATTGGTGTAGAAAGCAAATTTTCATATTTGTTGTTGTTGTTTATTTATTAAACGGAAGGGGTTTTCGAACTAATGTGCGTACAATGAATATGAATTTAGCAACAGAACTTCTTATGCGCCGACAGAATAAATTAAGTTAATAACCCAACCAGACGAATTTAAAGAATTTGAAGGAAATAGTTCTCCCACTTTTCAGATTTAATAATTTGGGTATGCCTATTTAAACCACTTTAAAATACAACTTACATGGAAAGAAATATTTCAGTCATGTTGAAACTCGTTACAAAATGCTCTCAATTTATTTCTTTTGACAAGAGGTGCTTAATTTCTGTTCAAAAAGCTTTAACATTTCGATGGTAAATCCCGCAATCCTTTAAGTGTATATAGAATATTTTGACGCCTAACAGTATAGCTCTCAACGTTTAGGCATTGTCTGATGAGCTGCTGGAAAATAAATCAGCTAATCAAGTGTGCCTCTCTCCCCCCTCTCTCTCTCTCTCTCTCTCTCTCTCTCTCTCTCTCTCTCTCTCTCATATTCTTCCCTCTGTTTCTCCATTTCTCTATCTCTCTGAGAAAAAAGAATTGTCACAATACTCGACAAAATCATTTGATATTTACTGTATTAACCACCTTCCTTAATGAATTGTAAAATCTGTTTTTATCTCGCGTAGGGTATTTATGAATATATACATTGACGGAAGTGTTCCACTTTTTCCACCCTTTATACAAAATTAAATGTATCTGTGTATCGTGCTATCATACCCATGAACACTTGGCATGCTATATATCATGACTTTGGGGCATTTCGATATGAAAATATGTCAAAATATTATCTAAAATTAATTATCAATAGTGATCTGTCAAAAGGACAGGGTTTATGACCCCTAACACTTACTAAACATTCTTCTTCATCCTCTACCGTCAGGTGTATTGTACTGTCCAGTTATCTGCGTGCAAGTACAAAAAAAAAAAAAGGAGCTGGGTCTTTTGTCCCTCTGGCTTGTAGATGTTAAAAGAGGTATAATGAACGGTGTTCTGATGCGAAATACAAGTTCAAATATAAATCAAAGAACATTCATGATGATAATAATAATAATAAAAGTCACACTTGTATAGCGCTTAATATTACATTTCTAAGCGCTTTACAATTTGTAATTGTTATCAAACTGGTCATAGGAATCGTCTGCCTATCCGAAATGATAGTGTACGTGCTCTAGTGGCGGAACCAGGGGGGGGGGGGGGAGAAGGAAAAACAGAAGGAAAAAAAAAGAAGGGAAAAAAAGGGGAAAAAAAGAAGAAAAGAAAGAAAAAAAGGAAAAAAAAGAAGGAAAAAAAAAGAAGGAAAAAAAAGAAGGAAAAAAAAAAGAAGGAAAAAACACTATCAAAGGTATCAAAATATGCTCATCTGACCGTAATTAAATGCCTAAAACCCCTTGACTTCCGGTGGCTCTGCCCCCTGGACCCCATCTAGGGCCCTAAGGCGGACGGCTGGATGCTAATCTGACGGTAATTTAATGCTTAAAACCCCTGAGCTTCTGGGGTCTCGGGTCAATGTCGCTACTCATAAGGACCGCTATTCATAAGGTCCGCTATTCGTAAGGTCCGCTATTCATAAGGTCCGCGTTTCATAATTGGAGAAAAGGGTCATTATTCATAAGGGTTATTATTCGTAAGGACCGCTATTCATAATCAAAGAAGAGGGTCGGTATTCATAATATCAGAAGAGGGTCGCTATTCATAATCCGAAATCGGGGTCGTTATTCATAAGGGTCCCTATTCATTATATAACAAAAGGGTCCGTATTCATAACACAGAAAGAGGGTCGCTATTCATAATGCAAAATGAGGGTCGCTATTCATAAGGGTTATTATTCATAAGGGTCATTATTCATAATCGATGAAAAGGGTCGCTATTCATAATAGGAGAAGAGGGTCGCTATTCATAATAGGAGTAGAGGGTCGCTTTTCATAATAGTAGAAGAGGGTCGCTATTCATAATAGGAGTAGAGGGTCGCTATTCATAATAAGAAATGAGGGTCGCTATTCATAATAGGAGTAGAGGGTCGCTATTCATAATAGGAGTAGAGGGTCGCTATTCATAATACGAAATGAGGTTCGCTATTCATAATAGGAGAAGAGGGTCGCTATTCATAATACGAAATGAGGTTCGCTATTCATAATAGGAGAAGAGGGTCGCTATTCATAACACAAAATAAGGGTCGCTATTCATAATAGGAGAAGAGGGTCGCTATTCGTAATAGGAGTAGGGGTCGCTATTCATAATAGTAGAAGAGGGTCGCTATTCATAATACGAAATGAGGTTCGCTATTCATAATAGGAGAAGAGGGTCGCTATTCATAATACAAAATGAGGGTCGCTATTCATAATAGTAGAAGAGGGTCGCTATTCATAATAGGAGTAGGGGGTCGCTATTCATAAAAAGAAACGAAGTCCGCTATTCATAATAGGAGTAGAGGGTTGCCGTATTCATAATACGAAATGAGGGTCGCTACACAGTTAGAACGGTGTTTAAAATATCACTGTTTAAAATAATGTTGTTTAAAAACGTAAACAACGTTGTTCAAAATCGAAAAATCAGTGCTCGATTGGCTTAAACAACTATGTATTGAAAAACAAAAAGATTTAGTTAAACAGAGTTGTTTAAAAAGTCTCGGGGAAAAAATCACGTGATAGATTTAACCAATCATGACTTCGCGTTGACATTTTCTCGATACGCGATTGAAATTTGGGCGCACACATGCGATATGCACAAAGTACGTACATATGCATAGCGCATGCAGCATGCAATGCTAGTGCTAGTGCAGTGCAGTGCAGATGAAAATGGCGGAACAAGGGCAAGGCGACGACTTGGTTCTTTTCGGCTTCGCCGATGGGGTTTAGGTGAAGTTATAGAGACAAATAATAATATTGTCTGTCACTGTTAAATGAATATGATGAACAAATGTTGAAGTTAATTGGCAACAAGCTCTACATGTTACAGTGTAATCTTTGTGATTATTGCAGGAGTGGTTCCGGTAGGTCATTTCACAAATTTAAACAAATGAGGTAATAACCATTAAACAGCTCTGTTGAAAATTTAAGCAACTTCTTTTAAACAACCCAGTTGTGCAGTAATATTGAATAAACAACAGTTGCTTAGTAATTTAAACATTATTGTTTAACATTTACACAACTTGCTTTAAACAACCGAGTTGTGCAATTTTATTACTAAACAACTGTTGTTTAAAAGTTTTTCTAATTTTTAAACAACTAAGTGTTCAAAACGTAAACAACCTTAAGTTGTTTAATTTTTAAACAACAGTTGAGCGATTCACCGGTTAACTTGTGGTTGTTTAAAATTTTAACAACTCGTTTAATTTTTTTCTAACAGTGTACTCATAAAAGGAGAAGAGGGTCGCTATTCATAATAGGAGTAGAGGGTCGTTATTCATAATAGGAGAAGAGGGTCGCTATTCATAAAAGTAGTAGAGGGTCGCTATTCATAATACGAAATGAGGTTCGCTATTCATAATAGGAGAAGAGGGTCGCTATTCATAATAGGAGTAGGGGGTCGCTATTCATAATAGCAGAAGAGGGTCGCTATTCATAAAAAGAAATGAGGGTCGCTATTCATAATAGGAGTAGAGGGTTGCTATTCATAATACGAACTGAGGGTCGCTATTCGTAATACGAAATGAGGGTCGCTATTCATAACAGGAGTAAAGGGTTGCTATTCATAATACGAAATGAGGGTCGTTATTCATAATAGGAGTAGGGGTCGCTATTCATAATAGTAGAAGAGGGTCGCTATTTATAATACGAAATAAGGGTCGCTATTCATAATAGGAGAAGAGGGTCGCTATTCATAATAGGAGTAGGGGTTCGCTATTTATAATAGTAGGAGAGGGTCGCTATTCATAAAAAAAATGAGGGTCGCTATTCATAATAGGAGTAGAGGGTTGCTATTCATAATACGAAATGAGGGTCGCTATTCATAATACGAAATGAGGGTCGCTATTCATAATACGACGAGAGGGTCGCTATTCATTAAAAGAAATGAGGGTCGCTATTCATAACAGGAGTAGAGGGTTGCTATTCATAATACGAAATGAGGGTCGCTATTCATAATAGGAGTAGGGGTCGCTATTCATAATAGTAGAAGAGGGTCGCTATTTATAATACGAAATGAGGGTCGCTATTCATAATAGGAGAAGAGGGTCGCTATTCATAATAAGAGTAGGGGTTCGCTATTTATAATAGTAGGAGAGGGTCGCTATTCATAATACGTCATGAGGGTCGCTATTCATAATAGGAGAAGAGGGTCGCTATTCATAATAGGAGTAGGGGTTCGCTATTTATAATAGTAGGAGAGGGTCGCTATTCATAATACGACATGAGGGTCGCTATTCATAAAAAAAAAATGAGGGTCGCTATTCATAATAGGAGTAGAGGGTTGCTATTCATAATACGAAATGAGGGTCGCTATTCATAACAGGAGAAGAGGGTCGCTATTCGTAATAGGAGTAGGGGTCGCTATTCATAATACCGAAAAAGTCAAAATGACATAAGCAATAAACTAAATGTTAATAAGAAAGCGACATACTGGATAGAGGACACCACATGGCTACAGCGTAGGCCGTGGCTGGGGCGTAGGCCGGAGGGGGGGGGGGGGGGGGGGGGGGGGGGGGGGGGGTGGGGTAGGCCACATGGTCCCAAACATTTGAAGACAATATTTATTGAAAACTCACATTTCTGAAGAAAAAAAGGCGTGCCCCAATAATGAACGTGTCCCATCATTCCGGTCACCAGCCCCCCCCCCCCCGAATTTCAGCCAATGAAGAGTTTCAAGATTTCAGTTTTCCATGAATTATCATGCCTCAGGATACTAATAATCATATTAATTAACCTAACTTGATTTATCCAAAAACTTGATCTCCTGACACGTTCCTAATATCGAAAACAAACGGAGTTTGACCGGACCATTAGCCTATACACTGTGAAAAAGTTGGGCAATATTGTTTAAATTGGCGTGGGGTCCAGGGGCAAAGCCCCGGTAAGGGTCAAGGAAGCTCTGGTGTTTAAAGCATTAAAATAAGGTCAGATGAGCTTCCAGGGGATACCTCATTTGTGAAACCGGCAGGTCACCTTTCTTTCTTTCTTTATATTTCCCCATTAACATACTTTTTCAAAAAGGTGTATGTGTGTGTGTGGGGGGGGGGGGGGGGGGGGGGGGGGGGGGGGGAGTTCAAACCCTGACACGTTAGCTACTAAATTAACATATTTTTTTGCCCGAGTATAAATTTTGGAATTAGTCACTGTTCAACAAACGCATACAAAAGTATGATTTACAAAAAAGTGAAAAAAATCCCGGAAACTTGGAAAATCGTTTTATTTCAGCAACATTTGTAAATCACTGGTATCGAATTAAAAACGTTTCAAATATTGGGGCAACTACCCCCAAGCCCCCCCCCCCCCCCCAACACACACCCTCCATCAGTACGACAGTGCTTGTTATTATCCAAAGATTACCACAGACTATCTATAGATCTGTCATTCTGAAATCAAGCTAATCAACAGTCTTTTTTTAACCAACCAACAACTAATTCGTCCTTGGGTTTGGGCAGGCAGAGACCCAGAGTGTGTTTCATTATCTACTGAATTTAAAGGCAAATTAACGAAACCAGTGAATTGTTTTCATATTGCTACTCGTTACTATTGGTTCTTATCAATTAGATTTTTTTAAATACCACTACTGTACAAAAATCACCACCTAATTAGCCTAATTAAGTACCTGCTGAACTTAAAGATTATAATGCATGTTTGTATGAAATATATAACTTTTAAATCATCTTAAAACTGTCATACTCAAAACATGCTTATTGAAACCTTTGAATTCAAAGCAGAAAGTATGTGAAATGGAAAACTGCACATTACAACGAAACATAATACATTCATCAGTTTTTAGTCAGTGTCCCCCAAACAACTTGGGACGGAATGTACATACGTATTTTACCACACCCTATTTGTTGTTATGTGAGATTCTTGTCTGTTTGATATTCACCTGAAAATCACAACATTCTGACACAGCATCATATCTATAATTGCGTCCAGAAGGACCAGAACCAGAAATGTCCAGAAAGATTCAAGAGAGACTAAACCCTAGGAAAAGGCTTCGATAACAAGAGATGACTCAAATGGGACATAAAATGGGTAATCTCATCTGTCAGTGAAATTTCTCTATAGAATGTTTTTATGGATGTGTAGGGTATAATCATGTTGCCCTGGATTCAGTTAGTGCCTCGGCTTGTGAAGAGACCAATCCACAAGAACATCTCTCAGATTTAAGTCATCAGTAAGCTCGGACCGACATTATACATCTCACAGAGTTCAAACTTCTGCATTGATATAGTACACACTGACACACTCTAAAAAATATTGGGCAAAAAAATTCCCAAATTTTACCCAACATGAGCGCGATTATGTGTCCAACCAACTGTTGGGTGTAATAAAGATTTTGCATGATTTACCCAGTGTTGGATAAAAAGAAAATACCAAACTTTTAGCCAACAAAAATTTACCCAATCAGAAATTCGCCTCATTCTCACCATAATATGTAGCATATTAGACACTAGTTGGGCAAATGAAAAATAACATTTTATATATAAAAGGACATATTAGCGCCGCGGCGTAAGTCGAACCGCAGACCTTGTGATCCATAGTCGTGTGACATACACTCGACCACGACACCTCTAATATGTGAACAAGACCCCATTATGTTCTATAATTGTTGCCCGACTTGCGTTTGCCCAGTAACATCTGCCCAACTAATTTTGAACATTTTATTGGGTAACTATAATACATGTAGTAAAAGGTTAGGAGAAAATATCCCAAATGTTGGACAAAAATGGCCCAACTTTGATTTGCCCAATAACATTACCCAATTATTTCATCGGTAACTACATGGTTGGTAGAAAATAACCAATTATTGGACATAATTTGCCCAACATCGATTTGCCAAGTAACATCTACCCAACCTATTTTTTACCTTTCATTAGGTAACTTAAATGGTTGGGAGAAAATAACCCAATTATCGGACAAAATTTGCCCAAATTCGCTTTACCCAGTAACATCTGCCCAACTTTTGTTTACAGTGCATGAGGATCGAGCGAGAATACCGACACAGCCGACCCGACACAGCAACATATACGGGTATCTTAATTTATGTTGGTCTTTCCTTTCTTTCCTTTTCTTTTGATTCTTTTCTTTCCCTCCACCTTTTCTCATTTTCCCCCGATGGCAGCGCAATTTTACCGACAATAATATAGGTGGGGGGGGGGGGGGGGGAGGGTGGTGTCGCACCCTACACACCCCTTGTTAGCAACGCCCCTGGGTACAACACTAAATTAAGTCTATTCCACGAAAGTTCCTTTTCATCTCTTATGTGGTTTCTCATCCTCTTTCCACTTCTCATCCACCTTTTTCTTTTTTCTTAATCTTCTCTCTCTCTCTCTTTTAATCTATTTCCTTTCCTTTCATTACCCTTTTCCTCTTTACTTAAGAAATTTAAATTCATAATTCAAATCCTTTGTTCGATCTAATACACTTAATACACATTCCGTTTGAATATCAGCATTCGGTTTATAATTCACCCCCCCCCTGTTCTATCACTTACTCTCTCAGACTATCTTTGACTCCTCTCCTTTCTCCTCTATTTCTATCTTTGTCTCTCTTCCATTTCCCTCGTTTCACATTTTCTCTCTCTTCCCTCTCTCTTTCTCTCTTTCTTCTCCCTAGCCTCCTAATCTTATTTAACCACATAATTTCCTTGATTAAAAAAATATATGAATGTTTATTTAATATATTTATTGAATTTCATTTCACTATGTATTCTTTTGCATGATGTATGTACACTCAATGTAATTCAGCTGTTGAGCTGCTAAATGGTTTTTAATAAATGCCTTTTTTGTTTAATTCAAATCATGTTGTTTCGCTTGTTTTTGGAGTAATTCATCTAAACATAATTTTCTTTTGACATGAGATTGACTTCTACTGAGACAATAACTGCATTCGAGCTTCATGAGTTGTATCTGAAAAAGTCACTAAGTTTGATTTTCCCCACGTACAAAATCACAGGAGAAAGAAGAAAACATTTACTGTAAAAGTGAAACACATAAATCTTAACTTTTGCACTACAACAACAAAAAGGGAAAAATAAAAATTCCTTCTTTTTATCCCTGAATACCACCACAATGTTAATAAAAGGCCCCTGCAACCCACGCATTTTTTTGAGGGTGGTGTGTCAGAAAATGATTCGGAAATAAAATAAAAATTATGAAACATATTTTAGATGTTTCAATTAACAAAATATAGGTTGTATGCATCCCTTCACTGGAATAAACTTGCATTATCGTTAATCTTGGATTGAAATTATAGATCTTGCAATAATTTTGTTTCAGGAAGATATTCTCCAGGATGACATACATTCACGCTCTATAGACACTTTGATAGATCAAGAAGTAATACATGTTTTGTACCATGTAAATACATGTACACAAAATAATAAAAAATTGTCTGGCAAGCAAGGCTTTGAGTACCAGAAAAGAAAAAGTAGACACTTCAAGTAATTCAAACTGATTTTTTTTTTGTTTAAGTCTGGGGAAAGATATATGACAGTGACATCCAAATATTTGAACAGTTCGAAGTTAGTCTCACTACAATAGAACATGATGTTATTTCTTATACATCAACCATACTATGCTTGCACATAGGAAGTACATGTACATTTATATTCCATACCTTTTCTATGAGACTCCAAGTACAGTATATCTACTGTGATATAGACTTATGCCCTTTTGTGCAGAGCAACTGCAGGATTTAAAGTTTTTAAATTTGTACATTTTGCTTTCTATTTTATGAAATGACAAGGATACTGGCAAATTCAGTGCATGAAATAAATGATGTATGGCTGCCTTAAGTATTGCATTGCAGTTAACATGTCATCACTTATGTTAGCAAAAAGAAAATATCTTTAGAACATGTTTTACCTTAGCAATGGAAATTAATGCTCAACATTGTGAAAGTTATTTAGTCCCACAGAAAAGGAATTTATTATATAAGAGAGAAAGGGAAAGAAAATAAAGAGGAAGAAGAAAAAACGTTTTTGCGCCCTCTCACCCCCCCCCCCCCCCCGAAACGAGAACAAGCGCCAGATCCGCCACTGGACACCACAGGCATACTCAGTGGCGGATCCAGGGGGCCGAAACGGCCGCGCCCCCCCCCCCCTATTGGCGGAGAAAAAAAAAGGGAAGGAAAAAAGAGGAAAAAAAAGAAGAGAAACAAAAAGGAGAGGCAAACGAAAGGAGAAGAAAAAGAAAAGAGAAGAGAAGAGACAAGAAAGAAGAGAAAAGAAACACACAGAGAGGGGAAAAGGAAATCCCCTCCCGCCCACTCCGAAGTCGGAGGGACCGAATTCGTGTTCCCAAAATCTCCGGTAAAGGAGTACTTTTCACGCAACAAAGTCCGGTCCGTAATACACAAAAATCCGGCCCGTACTGACTTTACACACCGGAGATAGAGGGATGCTTTCAAAGAGAGGGAAAGACGTACGCGTACCCTAGATAACACTGAGTGGGGAGGGGGGGGGGGGGGGGGGGGGGGGAGTCGGGTGAAAAATGTGGAAAGACAAGGAAGTGGCGCTTAGTGACAGTAACTTTCGAGCCACGGAATCAAAGTTAAACGTTAAAACAGCCCCTGCTTATATTAGGGATTTCCCTGAGTGCATAATGTCAGCATTCAACATTGCAAAGTCTCGCTTGGTCGCTACGCCCCCTCGCCCAATAACACAAAACTATGATATGACACTCGGCCCACGCTCCCGGCCGTGATTTATCCATGGTTGTTGCAATAATTTGTTCTTTACTATTTCTACTAACATTATTGTATGCTATCACAATCATGATTGTTTCATTTTCCCTTTAAAGCAGGCACGTAGCCAGAGTCGAGAATGGAACAACGAACCGTCTTCTTTCCTTAATAATTTCATTAAACTATGAAAGGTCAAAGCTTCCGCGCTTTGCGCGGGAGGGGGTGGGGGAACTCAAATCAGACAAGGAAAAAGGGTCGAGAATGGTACAACGAATCGTCTTCTATCTCTAATAATTTGATTAAACTATGAAAGGTCAAAGCTTACCCGCTTTGCGCAAGAGGGGTTGGGGGGGGGGGGGGTGGGGTGGGAACTGAATTCAGACAAGGATTAATAATCGAGAATGGTACAACAAATCCTTTTCTTTCTCTAATAATTTAATGAAACATCAAAGCTTCCACGTTTTGCGCGGGAGGGGGGAAAACTGAATTCAGACAAGGATTAAGAGTCGAGAATGGAACAACGAATCATCTTCTTTCTCTAATAATTGCATTAAACAATGAAAGGTCAAAGCTTACGCGCTTTGCGCAAGAGGGGGGAATAGAATTCAGACAAGTATTAAGAGTCGAGAATGGTACAATAAATCGTCTTCTTTTTCTAATAATTAATGAAAGTTCAAAGCTTTCGCGGGGGGGGGGGGGGGGGGGACAGCGAGCTGCCCGAATATGAATTTTTGATATCTTTTCTCGTTTATCTTGGTGATAACTAACACTTTCACAAAATACATACTATGCTCAAATTTTTGCTCGCTCGTTTCGCTCACTAGCCGAATTGTGAACTAGAAAATTACCTTTTCGGGCAAGAGGCTTTAGCCCCTCCCTCACCCGATGAAAATGCCCCAAAAATGTAGTGAAGTGAGCTTGCCCCCCTTTCCAAAATTGTGCCTGCTTGTAGGTACCGGTATCGTGCTTCTAATATGACCTTGTCAGTATTGGTATGTTGAGTTGAAAAAACGGTCTGCGCATTTTTCAAATTTCCGCCCCCCTATTGGAAAATTCTGGATCCGCGCCAGGGCGTACTGATGAGGGGGGGGGGGGGGAGGGGGCTCGGTAGATACTAGGCTTATGGCCAGGTCCAATCCCGCTCAATAATTTGTAGGTCCATAAGTCCTAATAAAAATTACTTTCTACAAAAACATTATTGTCGTATAAACAATTACTAGTTTCTTAAATAGCAAACTAAAATGGATAATGGGCCTGATTGGCGTACTTAATGTCTCAGTGGCGTAGCCTAGATAAGATCAGTCGGGGGCAGGGTGGTGGGGCAAGATTTCCAACAAGGAGGACAATTTACGATAGGATTACATGTGTGTTATGTTTTACTTTTTTTTTTCTTTTCGTCACCACATGAGCGGGGGTTGGCTTTATATAATTATAAAAGATAACAGATAAAATATAACTACTTTAAAAAGAGACAACTATTCAGGGCTTTATGCCGCCCCCCCTACAAGACCAGGAACGTAGCCACGGGGGGGGGGGGGGGGGGGGGCGGCAAAATTTCCAAGATCGGTTGAAATTTTTTAGACCCCTTTATTTTTTTTTACCTCGATCGATTACATGTATGTGCCCTCCCAAACATCAAACTCTGGCTACGTGCCTGTACAGGACGCCATAGCTGTGGGGATGGCCTCCATCCAATATTTCCCTTTGTTATTATTATGAATAGCGACCCTCTTCTCCTATTATGAATAGCGACCCTCTTCTCCTATTATGAATAGCGACCCCCTACTCCTATTATGAATAGCGACCCTCTTCTCCTATTATGAATAGCGAACCTCAATTCGTATTATGAATAGCAACCCTCTACTCCTATTATGAATAGTGACCCTCTTCTCCTATTATGAATAGCGAACCTCATTTCGTATTATGAATAGCAACCCTCTACTCCTATTATGAAGAGCGACCCTCTTCTCCTATTATGAATAGCGACCCTCTTCTCCTATTATGAATAGCGAACCTCATTTCGTATTATGAATAGCGACCCTCTACTCCTATTATGAATAGCGACCCTCTACTCCAATTATGAATAACGACCCTCTTCTCCTATTATGAATAGCAACCCTCTACTCCTATTATGAATAGCGACCCTCTACTCCTATTATGAATAACGACCCTCTTCTCCTATTATGAATAGCAACCCTCTACTCCTATTATGAATAGCGACCCTCTACTCCTATTATGAATAACGACCCTCTACTCCTATTATGAATAACGACCCCCTAATCCTATTATGAAAAGCGACCCTCATCTCCTTTTATGAATAGCGACCCTCTTCTCCTATTATGAAAAGCGACCCTCTACTCCTATTATGAATAGCGACCCCCTACTCCTATAATGAATAACGACCCTCTTCTCCTATTATGAATAGCAACCCTCTACTCCTATTATGAATAGCGACCCTCTACTCCTATTATGAATAACGACCCTCTACTCCTATTATGAATAACGACCCCCTAATCCTATTATGAAAAGCGACCCTCATCTCCTTTTATGAATAGCGACCCTCTTCTCCTATTATGAAAAGCGACCCTCTACTCCTATTATGAATAGCGACCCCCTACTCCTATAATGAATAGCGACCCTCTTCTCCTATTATGAATAGCGAAATTATTTAGTATTATGAATTGCGACCCTCTACTCCTATTATGAATAGCGACCCTCTTCTCCTTTTATGAATAGAAACCCTCTTCTCCTATTATGAATAGCGACCCTCTACTCCTATTATGAATAACGACCCTCTACTCCTATTATGAATAACGACCCCCTAATCCTATTATGAAAAGCGACCCTCATCTCCTTTTATGAATAGCGACCCTCTTCTCCTATTATGAAAAGCGACCCTCTACTCCTATTATGAATAGCGACCCCCTACTCCTATAATGAATAACGACCCTCTTCTCCTATTATGAATAGAAACCCTCTTCTCCTATTATGAATAGCGACCCTCTACTCCTATTATGAATAACGACCCTCTACTCCTATTATGAATAACGACCCCCTAATCCTATTATGAAAAGCGACCCTCATCTCCTTTTATGAATAGCGACCCTCTTCTCCTATTATGAAAAGCGACCCTCTACTCCTATTATGAATAGCGACCCCCTACTCCTATAATGAATAGCGACCCTCTTCTCCTATTATGAATAGCGAAATTATTTCGTATTATGAATTGCGACCCTCTACTCCTATTATGAATAGCGACCCTCTTCTCCTTTTATGAATAGAAACCCTCTTCTCCTATTATGAATAGCGACCCTCTACTCCTATTATGAATAACGACCCTCTTCTCCTATTATGAATAGCGACCCTCTTCTCCTATTATGAATAGCGAACCTCATTTCGTATTATGAATAGCGACCCTCTACTCCTATTATGAATAGCGACCCTCTTCTCCTTTTATGAATAGCGACCCTCTTCTCCTATTATGAATATCGACCCTCTACTCCTATTATGAATAGCGACCCCCTACTCCTATAATGAATAGCGACCCTCTTCTCCTATTATGAATAGCGACCCCCTACTCCTATTATGAATAGCGACCCTCTTCACCTATTATGAATAGCGACACTCATTTTGTATTATGAATAACGACCCTCTTCTCCTATTATGAATAACGACCCTCTTCTCCTATTATGAATAGCGACCCTCTTCTCCTATTATGAATAACGACCCTCTTCTCCTATTATGAATAGCGACCCTCTTCTCCTATTATGAATAGCGACCCTCTTCTCCTATTATGAATAGCGACCCTCATTTCGTATTATGAATAGAGACCCTCTTCTATTATGAAATAGCGACCCTCATTTCGTATTATGAATAGCGACCCTTATAAGTAATGAACCTCATTTCGTATTATGAATAGCGACTCTCTCGTCGTATTATGAATAGCGACCCTGATTTCATATTATGAATAGCGGTCCTTATGATTAATGACCCTTTATATGAATTATGAATAGCGACCCTCATCTCACGTTATGAATAGCGGTCTTTATGATTAACGAACCTTATTTCTTTATGAATAGTGACCCTCTTTTACCATTATGAATAG
Source organism: Strongylocentrotus droebachiensis (assembly GCA_035222895.1). Classification (NCBI taxonomy): domain Eukaryota; kingdom Metazoa; phylum Echinodermata; class Echinoidea; order Camarodonta; family Strongylocentrotidae; genus Strongylocentrotus; species Strongylocentrotus droebachiensis. Next base: position 30,756 of record JAVYIG010000906.1, read on the forward strand.
CGGACCAGGAAGTACGGGAATTTGCACGTTATGAATAGCGGTCCTTATGAATAGCGAATAGACCCCGTGCAGATGGCCATGTACATTGAAAGGTAAGATTTAGTATGTTTTCAGTACCAACTTTGTAATCATTATTCTTGCTATGCTTGTTTTTATATCTCGATATTTTGGTTCTGTTACTTCACTATTCTGACAAATAATATGATTTAGTTGGAAATGTCCCATAAATGCTATGTTAATCATAATATTGATGTTACTGTCCTGTGTCCAAGTGCCTTTCTCAATCTAGAGCTATCTCTCTCTCTCTCTCACACACTCTTTCTGTTGTTGTATCTCTTTCTCTTTCTGCTCACATGATCAACAAATACATCCCTTTGGCTGTCACAGAAAATTAAATGACAGCAATTTATGCTTAAAGTTGATACTCTAAGACAATCCCAAATACTGAGATAATTACATAAATAGAAAGCTTTTAACCCCCATAATAACACCAAATGGTGTCCACCCGACAAAACAAGTTTAGAATAATGAATTTATTCGAGTAAACTCTACCAAAATATCTAAGTCTGAAACCCGGAAGTGCACGTAGAGTCGGGCCTCTATCCGTGAAGTCACGAACGGGAGTCATGGGCTCAGTGAGAGTGAATGCCAGTGATATCCTAGTCCAGCCTCTGTACCGTTTTCGTTTAGCGCACCCAATCAGCTGATAAAATAACACACCCTCAACGTTGAAAGTAGACCTAGCCACATTCCTCTAAATCTGGGTCCTGAATACGGTCCAGACGAATCTGCCATTCTCCCCCGGAATTCCGGGGGAGATTAACTCCGCCCACAAAGCTATACATGTTCGATGTACGCTGATTGGACGAAAAACCTGACAATCACTTTGGCGCATTACGTAATGTTCCGCCGCCGTCACGTAGCTACTATTCTTATTATAAGGATTCCATACTTATTTAAAAAAATTAGGGTGGAGTGTTTATTACGTTAATGCATTTCAAATGTTTCTATAAATAAAAAATCCTCTGTTTGTTGAAAGAAATTAAAGTTTGAAGATTGTGGAGCAAAACATGAACTGACTATTGCAAATTGAAAAGAAACTGAACTATAAATACTGACGTCCTGACGCCTGATATCGAGTTTACACAAACTGTGCTCTTCGGGTTGGCTGTATCGAGTTGGTTTTCTGAGATTTACATTTACATTTCATGATTTTTGGAACTGTTGTTATCATCGTTTGTTAACCATAATCTGTAAGAACGTCTGTGGATAATCATCATCGTTTTACGGAGGAGAAGATTGCCGAAGCTTTGAAATATGGAGCTATACGAAACTGGGACTCTCGAATCTAACATTTATTTATGTTTTATTTATTACAATGGATAAAACAGTGAAGGGTATTCCGATTCAGTAATAAGAACTGCTTTCCAACGGAGCCCTCCCTCACCACATGATACAATCAAAATCAGTCAACATAAAAACAAAACATGAATGAAAACATCAATACAATTCAATATATAAAAAAAAAAACATTTGTACATTTTGATTAAACTATACATGGAGCGCACATGAGATGCACGGCGAGAACCCCCCCCGCCCCCCCCCCCCACAGTAATCAGATTGTCGTGTTTTTTTAAAGCATGTTAGAGAAATGTTTACATTGTTTCTCGAAATTGTGACTTGCAATTCTGGACGGACAATGGCAATTTCCGGTGAATAAAAAGGATCATTTTTTTGTATTCTGTTTTAGGAAATGGTATTTGTCGAAGGTTTTGGGTGCATGGTATATATGGCGAGCATTATATACGATAGGTCGCATAACATACAATGGTCATCATATTACAATTAAAGTCACCAAAAACAATAGTGACAGAATTTGTGACAGAAAATACATCATTAATATTTTGTTATAGTATATTAAAGAAAAATTGAAGAGTTGCATCACTGGATGGATCTATATCTACAAAATAGGACTGCTTTGGTGCCTTTTTACTTCTAAACACATCAGTTCAATCTTGTGACATTCAGTCCAAATCCGTTCTTCTTAAGTAAGATATATTTCCCTTTATGGGGCAAGCCATTCCTCCTCCAACTAACCGGCCTCTATGTTTAACCACACTTATCCAGGCACATAATTGATTTGATTCATACAATGTCATCGTTTAACTATGTTTCGGACTAACTGAAAAAATCGTATGTATTATTTTGTCAAAAAATACTGAACATCGTTTACCTAAGTTAAGCTACTGATATTAACATGGGTAATTTCCATCCCTTTTCAATATGGAAATTCACCATTTCTTGTTTCTCCTACCCTTTACCTATATTTTGATCATATTTATCACAATTGTTTCCTGCATAATTATGTAGATGACTCATCATTTTAATGTCGGATCGGCGTGCGCTCTGCAACTAATAACGTTATAAAAACAACGAGACCTTACTTCGCGCACGGGGCTTTACAGCTGATTTATCAAAAACGCAATTAATAAAAAAAAACAAGATAATATCGTAATTTGCAAGGCAATATATCATACAACCAGTTTGGGAGCACTTTTTACTCACAATTTTGAGGATATCTGCTCTCAAAATGTAGATTTCCAGACCCCTATCGGTAAGTTGATAATTTTTTGGAACGGACACAAAATAATGACTGCAAAATTTACCGATCTTTTGTCAATATTTTCTCAATTTCGCACCCAATTCCAAAGAAAATTTCATATCTGGTTAATTTATGTTCCTCTTTCCACTATAGGCCTATATATTAGATTTTCGAAATCTTACCGATTTTTGAGATAGCGAATTACTGAGGGCACACGCGAACTATGGTCACACGTCCATACCTGTAAGGATTTTTATCAAGGGGGTGTTTAGAAATTGGATGGCATCGTTAATGTGACCCCGCGAGGTAGCGAAGCAACCGAACAGGAAAGTGGTCGGAGGGGGTAATTCCATCCAACGTCGTGAATTTCGATATCCTTGCTTTAAAAAACCTGTGGTTTTCCTGCATTTCAAGTTTTCAAGTTTGTTTGTTGTTGCTCTCTCCACATTTTACAGTATAGAGACATACATATGAAATAGAAATCATATAGCTATGGTAACGGTATATAATCAAGTTACAAAGAAACTCAATTCACAATGTCCGATTAAGTACGGGAGCCTATTCACATACAAGCTATGCTTTTTATTTAGGCTCCCCACATTTTACATTGTTTTACCTTGCCCGTTATATCTACATATTTTGAAATTTCGTACTTATTTTCCGTACATTATATTTGATTTGAAATCTTTAATTGTTTTTCTTCTTGTGTGAAATCTACTCTTATAAAATATACGCCTGTATACAAATAAAAAATTGAAAGAATATAAACTGTTTTTCTGTAAAATGTGGAATAAATAAAACTTCAAGTAAAATGTGAGGAACCTATATTAAAAAATGGTGCTTGTGGATTATAGGTTCCTAATAAAAAATAGATATTGTAGATTATAGGCGTAGGAAGCTTTCTTGAAGTTGGGGAAGGAGCGTTGACTCGGAAGCTCTCACCCTGAAATCACATCACCAGCGCGATGTGTGAAGTCCCTTTATGCTGGGGTCCAGGGGCCTTGGAAGCTCTGGGATCCTAGATTCTCTCCGGTGCAGTATAAGCCTTATTTTAGTGCATTTTATGACATTTTTTCAGAGCAATTTACAACCAATTTATGAATTTAAAAATACCAAATGGAAATTGTAGACATTATATGGGGAGTATAGCCATGTGAGATTATATAGGTTTTGTTCTTCGAGATTTAACAGTTTCCTCTTACCGTGGACAAGTGCCTTGCGGAGCAACTTCCAAAGTAGGGGGGCACCAACAAAAAGGGTACTTTACGGAAAAACGGGCACCTACAAAGGGAAACCTCAAAGCACAAGTATACAATTATTGCCATATTGTATCCCTACATTGTGATTAGATTATTAGGGATGATTTCATCGTTTGTTTCTCTCTTTAAATTGCCCAAGATACTGCTTAATCATCATACTTTGCAGTTGGGTGTGATGGTATGAACATGACTTTGTATTCGTGGAATTCTGTCACACTTAATGTGAACCCATTCCCCATACTTTGAACATACCGAAGAGCTTTTTGATTTCGTTTCACTGGCTTATACAACAAACACATGGATACTTGATGCCCATATCGAAACATGAAAATCAACATTGATTAAATAAAGAACAATATTACACCATTAAGATAAATGATGTAGAATATAACATCTATCATTATCATTGTTATTACTATCATTACTTTTTTTAAATCGTTTTTTGTTGTTGTTGTCATTGTTATCATTATTATTAATAATCCTATTATTATTCGCAATTTAGGTTTATTCCACCTTTTAATTGGAACATGAACTATGCTTTACGAACGTCAAAATAAACATGTCCAAGATAGATATAATTTACATATTCTTCTTCCTCCATCCGTCTCTTTCGTCCGCAGATATCTTTTCGTTCCTATTTTCACCACTTCCCACTCAATATATTGCCTCATAAAAGTCTAAGTGAATGAAACAAGGCAACACTTACAATACTGTTCACAGACTAGGTTTTCCGTTATAACATTAACATGAATAATGCTCTACAAAATAAGACTTATTTCTAAGCACGAATGGTTTATTATTTTAAGTCGAAGAGATTTTTTTCAACCGGGCACAAACCTTTCAGATTTAAAGGACAAGTCCACTCGAAAAATAATTTACTTTCAATAAAAGCAGAAAAATCAGACAAACCAATCAAAAAAAGTTTGAGCAAAATCGAATAACTAATAAGAAAGTTATGAATTTTTGAAAAAGTATGTAAAACTATGAAACAATGAGATTCACAACACAAATTGCCAAGATGGTTATCAGTTTGTGACGTCATGTCCTCACAACTTATCAATTGCTTTATATAGTTTAATCCCATTAATTTCCCTTTTTATCCCCCAAAACTAGATTTCCCCATGCCTTTGCCCAGGTTATATGATTTGTATCATATTGCGTGCATGACATTTCCCAAAAACTTCTATGAATTTTGAAAAATTGATACTATTTTCTGAATATTGTATATTCATAATTATTGATTTTTATATAAATAGTTTATCAAAATTCAATTTTTCATGATTTAACTAGACAAAAATTACTTTTTATTTGTGCATCCACACAAAAACATATTACTAAAAATCTAACTTGGATACTGGTGTGAAGAAATAACATTTTTAGGGTGAAAATAGGAAATTTATATAATCAATATAAAGAAAATAATAAGTGGATAGTGAGGACCATACGTCATAGACTCATGAGTGAGTTGCCAATTTGTGTAGTGATTTTCAAAGTTTTTCATGTCATTTAAAATTCATAACTTTCTTATTAGTTATCCGATTTTGCTCAAACTTTTTTTTATTGGTTTGTCTGATTTCTCTGGTTCTATTGAAAGTAAGTTATTTTTGGAGTGGACTTGGGCTTTAATAACGAATATCATGAGGCTCAATATTTCAGTATCGCATACTCTCTTAAGTTCTAAATCCTTCTTCAGACTTAAACTGTTTTAAGTATTTAAAGCTTCATTTAATCGAATATACGGTTAAAAGTTTTAATGAAAGTAAATTTTGCAAATAAATCATTTAGGACTTAAAAACTTCTCGTACAATCTGATTGATGTCACTTGCGCGCTCACAGCCAAAAGTAAATCGTATTGGATCATCCATTAGACTTTTTGCCGCTCTTTGCTCACTCTCTATAGATGGAAATAAAATAATAAGCCAAAAGAATTGGGAATAGGCCCACTCTTTTTCTTCTTAAACCACGAATGTCTTTCGTCCACTGATGTTCTTTCTCATTTTCCCCTCCCGACACCTAAAGTATTCCGACCCCCTGTTCAGATCATCATGTTCCCAAACAAGATTTCCCCTTTTCCCGTCCTTCGGGAAAAAAAAACACGTAAGAATGATATTAAAGGTAATACAAAGTTTTGGGAAATCATTTTTGAAAATTGGGTAGATAGTGAATCTTTACAATTTTGAGATATTTGGATGCCCCTGTGGATATATTATAAGCACTAAAAAAATTAGCCCCTTCTGTTCTCGAGAAAAATTGAATATAAAAATTTACCGGTGCTCCCGGTAAATTTTGATAAATTTCAAATAGCGCCTATGGCCGTCAATGGTAGTTGCGACCATGAAAATCTCAGAATATGTAATTGTGATATATAATTTCCAAACGGGAATAGCTAATCGGTCGATTTTAGTCAAGAAACATTGTTTCATAGCTAAATTAATATCTTGACCTTGAGAGGGAGCTATACAATATAAAGAGTTTAGTATTTATAATTTCATAACTTCAGACTCGATTGAGTCAACCGCGACAACGATCAATGAATATTGTAGGAACGCATATGCTTCCAATATTTTAATTTGAACAGAATTCATGACTCCATACCAAAACTTTGTAATACCTTTAATCTTGGTGGTCCAAATTCCTAATACTAGCTCAATATACCCCAAAGAAAATATGAAAGTTTGCCCCGTATAACAAATACATATAAATAAAATTTGTCTGTGGCTCATCATTCCAACGAGTACGAGTCATGAACGAAAGAGAATTGTATAGAGACATATTTATGTGCCATGTCAAATGCCTGAGCGTTTTTATGTTGAATTAAGTGACCTTCATATCATTATAATTGATAGTATCATTATTTCGTTAAACGAGGTACTTTAATAAAAGTCAACTATATAGGCCTATGATCATATAATATAATCAAAAATTATATAATAATTCTACCTTTATTCAACGGTTTACAAATCATTTCAACTTAATTGACAAATGCAGGAGACCACCATCTTAAATTTACTGCTGCCATGCAACGAGAGATAATGGCAGTGATTGCAAGTCAGAATCTTATTGAATTCAGACAAGAATACAGTTTGCATGCATGTGAAGAGATCAGGGAGTTGGGCTCCCTGGTAGTAGGCCAAACACCAGTAAGTGGCTAAAACCATGGACTTCCACCCAATGGCCCGAATTCACAAAGCAAGGTTTGAGCTCAGACCAAGGTTTGAGCTCAAACCTCCTTTTGTTTCGCCAAACCTCCTTTTGTTCTTTACAAACCAGGTTTGTAAAAAACGCGTAAAACGCGTCGTATGACGCACATAAACCTCGGTTTGTCGACAAACCTCCTTTGTGAATTCGGGCCAATGTGTTTTCCACTGCATCGGGGCAGTGCGTGTAGAGTTTCAGCATGGTCCAAGGTTTCAGGCAGGGCTGACCTAATCCTAATACAAACAAAGCTCGACGATGTTACTAATGCATATTCATTGGGGCATAAGCGAAGGCACTACGTCAGCATACATTAGCGCGAACTTTTGACCCCCGACACTGGCAGATTCGTCTGGACGTTCATGTGGACGGAAATTTGGGGATTGCGCGATCAGTGGAGAGACCGCGATGTGTGTGGGGGATAAAAAGAACGAACGGACTGAATCTGGACTAGTGATATCCCTACGTAAATGCTATCCTGTCAGAGCTTAGATTTGTTGTTGTTAAGGAGTATATTTGATGGATTTTCTGTTTTCATTTGAATGAAGAATAACGAAGCAAGATTTTCCAGTCGCTGATTTCTTTTTATATCCTCATATTCACCTATTTGGTAGAGATTTAAGACGAGTTTACTGCTTAGGAATTAAAGTTAAATCGTGCACTTATGAATAGGCGGATGCATTATATTGTCATCAGATGTACATGAGCAGTTTTGTAAAACGAATAGGTCTAGAACTATGATAGTACTTATCATAGATGTGTGTGACTGCCTCAAAAAAGGATACAGTACCAGTTAAACATTTTATGTTGTAAAATATCAAACTTGAACGAGATCATGCAAGCGCGCTTCCTCTATAATATTTTGGCGAGTGATGCGGCTATTGCATGAACGTTCGTGGAGCGAGCAGAATCGGGAGGTAAGACAAAGCCGCTGCTCTAGGCGCTGTTTGCTTGTGATGGAACGTACGTGCGCTAGTTATATGTTTATCGGCAATTGCAAGAGAATGAAAGCGACGTTGCCAGCTAAGAAAAACAACTAACAAAGACTTGCTCCTGACTACCGGTGTCAGAATTGGTAGATGAAGGATGTTCAGGGCCAAGGAAGGCGAAAGACATGGGAAAAATGAAGAAGAAACCATCGGGAGATCGCTGTAGTGTATGGTAATGAACTGTGCATGGGTAGACTGTTCACTCCGTGCCTGGGCCGATTTCAACACCAAAACAAAAATTACATGGTGAAAATATCGATTAATAGCACATCGTTGGCATGTATATGTCATAATTTTTAAAAGGGGAATTGATATTAATACTATGAAGTACTAGGGGAAGGTTAAGAATTGTACATAGAATTATGATTTATTAGACTTTTCAGCCTTTGAAACAAAAATATGCAGAAAATCGTATCACTCTACACATGTTTGCTATGGAACATCCGGGTACGTGAATATACTCTCTCCCGGACGTGAGGTCATAAATAGTAGACCAGCGTCGTGACTGATTTTCTATGCAAAGAGAGGCGGATATTTTAGACATTTCAATTGAAGATTTCGAGTAGACAGAATTTTTGTGTGATATACTAAGTAATTGAAAAACTTAAAAATAACATATACTTGCCATAGGTAACAAATTAAGGGACATTTATTTGCTTAGAGTATCAACTTTAAGATACCGTTAGATAATTATGTATGCCTTTCCTCTTCATCGGGTATAATGTGAAGTGTAATGGGGCAATTCAACAAATAACTTTTCAGAGTGAGATCTATCAACGAGGTCTTAGACTTCGAGATATATTGATGAAGGAAAATTGGAGGTTGATTAAATAAATTTGTTCTTCCTTTTTAGTCACATGGATTCCAAGAAGGAAGGTGGAAGAAGTGAAAGGAAGATGAAGATAGAAATCAGATGCATCTCCTATCCATTGTCAATTTAATGACAACCCTTATGGGTGAAGAACGTGGAGAAGAACTGGATGGTTTTCTCATAAATTTCAAGAGACTCTGGATGTGTTCAGAAATAAAAGGCCTGTAAGCCTTGTGCTACTGAATAACTGATATAATGCCATTAGTCATTTTACCGCACCCCTTTCCCTTCCCCATCTGTTTGGGTGTGGGCATGTCAACAATCTATTGAACTGCCGTACCTTAACAAATCGCATAATTATTCACTTCAAGTAAAATTTCATTCAAGAAAAGTTGACCCTTGTAATGCTATGCAGGAAGTTTAATCAGTTTTCTTTGATCATTGCTTCCATAAATGTTATGTGATGTCTGGAAATTGGCGTTTTTTTTTTCCTTGCTACATTTTCGTAGCTTTTGTAAAAATGAAATAAATGACGAAGTCGATTCCTTAATTGTGCATGATGTACTTTACTTGTCTATTTCAACTGACACCAATTACACCCAAGTTTTACATGACATGAGGCATGGTAGAGATGGAAATGTTGGTCTGCTGTCATCTAAAGTGGCAGATCCCAGATTCTCTGGTAGAGGGGCAAAATAAATGAAGGGGCACAGTATTTTTAGGTACAAAATTCGCAGACAAGCAAAAAGTCCCCCCCCCCAGAAAAAAAAAAAGAAGAAAAACGGGAGGGGGGTATGAGCCCATGCTCCTTTTTTCTGCCCCTGGATCTGCCACTGATTAATATGATCCTTGTAAAATAAAGTGCATAAATAGCGTTGCAGTTTTAAAAATCTTTCAATATGACTGATCTATTGTTATACCATTTATTGTACTGTATCTTTGTAAGTTCAAATGAGATTGTATTGCTATTTTATCGTGAACCGATATCCAATTCAGCTTTCGGGCTGCTATGTATTGTTGTTAATAAAACATTTACAATTCAAATCAATATACCCCCCCCCCCCTCTCTCTCTCCCTCTTTTTCTCCTCTCTCTATCTTCGAAAGGGTCATAGAGAAATTAAAACTAGTATTTCAAATCCAAGATCAAATAAATATCAGAACACTGTTAGAGCACCATATTTAGGTGTTTACAGCAGAGATTCACTCCTGTCCTATGTGTATGAATAATGATTACCTAATGTCCATGACCACACATCAGTTTTCATCTCTATGCGTTTGGGACTAATAATAGTTTGTCTACCCATGCGCAGATAATCTACGAACTGGAAATGCCCCCCCCCCCCAATCACACTCTGTATAAACTGTGGTTATTACGTCATCCCTCCAATATGGGCAAGGGGAGGGGAGTTGAATACAATCCTCATTTGTATGACAGTAGAAAATAAGGCAATCTGAATGACGAAAGTTTGAAATAAGTCTGACCAATAATGAAAGTTTGAAATATGATATATGCAATTCTCAAGGCACTATTGCTAGTGGATTGTGACGTAGTTAAGGACAACTGCCCCGTTTGTCGTGTACAACATATAACTTCTTCATTTGTTCTCCCATCTACCGTCTCACTTGGGGCACTACTAAAAATGCATCGTAGGTAGCCTTTTATTACAAGTCTGAAAAGAAAACATTCCTCTGAGTCATCCATTTAAAAAGTAAATGATATTTTCGTAATTTGTGTGTGTTGGAACAAATAGCAAAAGTGTTCCCCACTACATCACAGTGACATTCAGGGGCGTCGCTAGACCTTTTTCAGTGGGGGGGGGGGGGGTGTAGAGGCCAACGATTACCGACAGAACTAGCCACCAATTACCGACAAAATTAAATGTCCAATATCTACAAATTCAACCCTATAAATCGGCGCCGAAGGCTAAATTGTTTTTCCTATGGACCATCTAAAGCGCGCTCATTAGGGGGTGTGGATGATGGGCCTCCCGCGCAAAGCGCGGAAGCTTAGACGTTTCCTTAAATTATTAGGAAAAGAAGACGATTAATTGTACCGTTTTCGACTGTTAATCCTTGGCTGAATGAAGTTCCCCCCCCCTCTCCCGCGTGAAGCGCGAAAGCTTTGACCTTTCATTAAATTATTATAAAAAAGAAGACGATTTGCTCTGCCGTTCTCGACTGTTTATCCTTGTCTGAATTCAGTTCCCCCCCCTTCCCGCGCAAAGCGCGGAAGCTTTGATGTTTCATTAAATTATGAGAAAATGCAGACGATTCGGTGTACTGTTCTCGACTCTTAATCCTTGTCTGAAATTAAGTTTTTCCCCCTCCCGCGCAAAGCGCGGAAGCTTTGACGTTTCATTACATTATGAGAAAAAGCAGACGATTCGGGGTACTGTTCTCGACTCTTAATACTTATCTGAATTCAGTTTCCCCCTCTCGCGCGAAGCGCCAAAGCTTTGACGTTTCCTCATATTATTAGAGAAAGATCACGATTCGTTGTACCGTTTTCGACTCTAAATAAGCCCTATTCATCTGAATTCAGTTTCCCCCCTCTCGCGCGAAGCGCGAAAGCTTTAACGTTTCCTCATATTATTAGAGAAAGAACACGATTCGTTGTACCGTTTTCGACTCTAAATAAGCCCTATTAATTTTGTCTGGATTCAATTTTCCCCTCTCGCGCGAAGCGCGGAACCTTTGACGTTTCCTTTAATTAGTAGAGAAAGAAGACGATTCGTTGTACCGTTCTCGACTCGTCTAAAATGAAGTGTTCCCCTTCCGCACGAAGCGCAAGATTTTTGGCGTTTCATCACAATATAAAGAAAGGAAGACGAGATTCATCGTACCGTTTTCGACTCTTATTAAGCCCTATTTATCTGAATTTAGTTTCCCCCTCTCGCGCGAAGCGCGAAAGCTTTGACGTTTCCTCATATTTTTAGAGAAAGAACACGATTCGTTGTACCGTTTTTGACTCTAAATAAGCCCTATCAATTTTGTCTGAATTCAGTTTTCCCCTCTCGCGCGAAGCGCGGAAGCTTTGACGTTTCCTTAAATAATTTAGTAGAGAAAGAAGACGATTCGTTGTACCGTTTTTGACTCGTCTAAATGATGTTTTCCCCTTCCGCGCAAAGCGCGGAATTTTTGGCGTTCATCACAATATAGAGAAAGGAAGACGAGATTCATCGTACCGTTTTCGACTCTTATTAAGCCCTATTCATCTGAACTCAGTTTCCCCCTCTCGCGCGAAGCGCGAAAGCTTTGACGTTTCCTCAAATTATTAGAGAAAGAACACGATTCGTTGTACCGTTTTCGACTCTAAATAAGCCCTATTTATTTTGTCTGAATTCAGTTTCTCCCTCTCGCGCAAAGCGCGGAAGCTCTGACGTTTCCTCAAATTATTAGAGAAAGAACACGATTCCTCGTACCGTTTTCGAATCTTATTAAGCCCTATTCATCTGAATTCAGTTTCCCCTTCTCGCGCGAAGTGCGAAAGCTTTGACGTTTCCTCAAATTATTAGAGAAAGAACACGATTCGTTGTACCGTTTTCGACTTTTAATAAGCCCTATTTGTCTGAATTCAGTTTCCCATTCTCGCGCGAAGCGCGGAAGCTTTGACGTTTCCTTAAATTATTAGAGAAGGAAGACGATTCGTTGTACCGTTCTCGACTCGTCTTAATGAAGTTTCCCCTTCCGCGCGAAGCGCGGTATTTTTGGCGTTTCATCACAATATAAAGAAAGGAAGACGAGATTCATCGTACCGTTGTTGACTCTTAAACTTTGTTTGAATTTAGTTTCCCCGAAAATGTTAAACCTCTGATTTCTTTAGCTGATATTATAGGAAAGTGAAACTTCGAGAAAATACAAGTCTTGTAGTTGTAGTCACTCTCGAAGTCGTCACAGCGGATAAGAAGTCACAGTTCGTTTCAAAAAAAAATTGTCGGCCGACCGACAATAAACATCTCACCGACTTCAAACTTCTGTATTGATATAGTACACGAGGATCGAGCAAGAATACCGACACAGCTGACCCGACACAGCAACATATTTACCCGTGTCTTTCTTGCTCCCTCGACGAGACGACTCCACCCAACAACCCCCTTCTCTCTTTTACTCCTACTCCTCCTCTCTCAGACTCTTACCTCCCCTCTCTCTCCTCTCTTACACCCCCGTTTCTTTTGTTTCCCTTTCACTCTTTTTTCTTCTTTTTTTCTTTTCTTTCTTTTCTTTCTTTTCCTTTCTTTCCTCTCCTCTCTCTTTTTCTTTTTTCTCTTTCTTTCTCCTCTTTTCTTCACTTTCTTTTCCTTTCTTTCCTTTCTTTTCCTTTCTTTCTTTTCTTTTCCTTTTCCTTTTTTCTTTTCTTTCCCTTTCCCTCTCTTTTTTTCCCTCCCCCTTTTCTCTTTTTCCCGACGGCAGCGCAAGTTTACCGACAATATCCTGACAGGTGGGGGGGGGGGGGGGGGGTGGGGGGGGGGGGGGGTTGTCGCACCCCCCACACCCCCCCCCCTTTGGCGACGCCCCTGGTGACATTACCGATGTGGCCAACTTGAATTACCCTTAAAGGGACTTGGTAACATTGTTCAGATGAGAGATAGTGGTGCTAAGGTAGTGACTTCAATGCTAGATGTACAGTTAACGATAATCTGAAAATTTGAGTGAAAACGGACCATTATTCATGGTAAAAATTGGGAAAATTGATCTGATCGATTCCTTAATTCTCCCAACTATATTATTACAATTTAATTACATTTTAGGTGAATGGAAATCGTCACAAAGCAATAAAATGGCTCTACATTCCATTCCAGGCATTTAAGTGTTGACAGATTTTTTATAGCCTGTTTTATTTATTTTTTTCATGGAAAAACGGTTGGGAAAATTCAAAAATGGTTGGGAGAATTTACTGTTAATCACTGTTAGATGGTGTCATACATCGACTCCTTCAAAGAAAACCATAGATATCTTCGTGGTTTGAGAATTTTTTAAGGATTTTTGGCATGTCAGAGGGTTAGTACAGTAGAAGGAATATAGTAAGTAACATTTTATACAAAATTTAAGCAATTTTTTCATCAACCTTCAACAATGTTACCAAGTCACTTTAAGTTTAGTGATTACAACGCTAGCAATGTTATAGCTGTGATACCTTAGGGACGATAAGAAATGCACCAGTTACACGTTGTCTCCTGGGTATCGACTGCACAGTTTTGCATGCGGTTTATTACTAAAATCAGTCGCAAGGTGGCGCTAGAACAACGCATCCCTTCATAATGAAAGAGTCATCAATTGTTGTCCGGAGTCCGGACACCATTCTTTAATAACATTCATGTTTGCTTTTACCATAATTTCGGGATTCAAGATCACTTGCCATAACCTGATAACTCAATGTTTATATTTTCTTCTACAGATACCATACATGCAAGATTTAACTGTCGTAGAGTTGTAATAAAAAACAATGTTTACTACTTGCATTGTATCTTTATGTCTTTGCTATTTCTTTTCTTTAGAACACATACACATTTGTATTTATAACAACTTTTCATTAATTCACCACTATTAAAGAATCATTTGTTTCCAGCCTTACCTTTTTCCCCATTTTGTATTGTTGTTACGCCGCATAAAAATCAACTTCATATATCATATTTAAATCGTTAAATGAGTAAGTTGAGTATTTTATTTGTGTAAATAACAAATAAAGCATTCTACTTCATGTATAGGGCAGTCCCCATACATGATACAAGTGCCATCATAAATATATGATAGAAACAACTCGTATACACTCCTAAAATTATCAACCACATATTTGTTTGGTAAAATGCATATCAATAAAGAATAAAATAATCAAAAGTAATAATTTTACCTGAGTTCCGTATGCAGCTGTAAAGATAAACATTATAGGATTACCACTTACAAAAACAACTACTCTTAGACACAATTACTTAATCTTCCAACACATATTTGCATCTTTTGTATGAACTTCGTGAAGTCTTTCGTCACACAAACCTATTTACAATTCAATAAATAGTGCTATTCTAGTAACGATCCAAGGTTTAGTTGTCGAAATAATGAATAATATAATGTGTGTATGTATAAGTTTACACATATAAAGTACACATAATACAAAAGTTGGTTCATAATAAAGATATGTACATTGGTACAACAAGTACGTTAATTATCTACATACATTACATGGGACTTAAATGGTGATGTGAAGTACTGACATAAATTGCATTATTTTGATATAAATGCTCCGAGAATATAATGAATAAAATCAAACGTAATATAAGGCCTTTAACACATATATCGTTATGTTATGATATTTTCCTAATCGAATAAAACCCGAGTAAAATGAGACAAAACAGAGAGGGCCTGTTGCCCGAAAATATACTACATCATTATTTCACGTTCTGTTTCCTTTTCCTTCACCTCTCCATCAATCGAATGGGGGGAGGGACTCAATATTGAGAGCGTGTAAAATAACATGATCCACAATAGCTATAAGCATGCATTTTCTGCAGTATTTTGCCATCGAAATCATTCCATATACAAGTATTATGTTTGTACAGAGATTAGGGAAATAGTTACATTGCAGATTTAAGTTATTTTTAAAATTAAAATAGCTTTCCAAATTTTTTGAAAAGTCAAAACAAATTAAAATGAAACGTATACCCAAACCAATATATTCAACTTTGGAAACAACCCAAATTCATATGTTTCAAAAAATTCTCATATCATTTCCTTACATCCGGGGTTTTTATAGATCTAAATTGTCGATCATCATTACACTTGATTCATAAAAAGTGCTTTCTATATCTAAATGTAAAACAACTTGCTGCTTAGATAATTTGAAATACTGTAATAAGGAGTGAAATTATTCCAAGTATGATGATGGAAATGAGGCATGAGTTACATTTAATAACATAATTACCAATGACAATGCATAAAGCTGGTTAGCAGGGGCCTACATCATCTAAACATGAAGATGAAATAAATTTAACTTAATATCTTATTTAACATATTCCCCCAAAATAACCCGGTTCCAGTAGAAAATGGGTTATTACCAGGAAGTAGATCAGGTATACCGTGGGAGTCAAAACAAAGTTTACACCTAGAAAGTTGCTAATTATTTTAAAAATCATCTATGAACAGTAAATTTGTATACATCTTATGAAAGAGTGTTTATCAACAATCATTTTTGTGTGGTATGTGTTCACGCTTGGATGAACAGGAGGCATTGTTTGCGACAGTGCAAAAATTGACTTGCGCAAAAGTGAGGCCTACAGTATGTATTATGTTGGAATTAGCGGAGTGAGAGAATGAATTGAATATATAAAATGAAATGCATTGCATATGATTTTTGCCGAAGCAAAGTCACACACACAAACACACACGCGCACAAATTAATGTTCGTTGGTATTTGATATTTGATATGTGTGGCATTATTAATTTTGTTAGGGATGTTATTTGGATCTGCAAAGATTGAATTAATACCCCAATCCCAATTGTTTTATTCAAACATCACATAAGCAAATTTGGCGCAAGTCGATTTTGCACTCTTGCAAACAATGCCTCCTGTTCATCCAAGCGTGAACACATACCACACAAAATGATACTAAATGATTCGAGATAAAACACCTTTTCATAAGATGTATGATAATTTACTTTTCATGGATGATTTTTAAAATAATTAGCAATTTTCTAGGTGTAAACTTTTTTTTTGACTCACACTGTATACATATATCAGGTATAATACAATGTAGCACGTCAACTTGACCGGGTAGTATGTAGTCATCACTGGAACTCATCCAATGTGAGAAAAACAAATGATGTCAGTCAGCTGCACTGCACTGTGTCTCAATCAATGTGGGTAATGTAGTACACCTGATGCATAGAAATATCAACCTGAACGAGAAAACATAATGGAATAACGATTAAAAGAATAATATTCAACGACATAGAAGTGTATTGTTTACATATTCACTGGATTTAACATATAAATGATGAAATATTCTTTTTACCTCAGGGTTATGCTAAGACCAAAAGTTTAAGTGTTTATATTCCGATGGTTTTTCAACTGACCACATTGATAAATGTCAATTTTATTAAAGAATTCCTGATTCTTTTTCCTATACGTTTCTATAGGTAAAGATGTTTATTATTGTTAAACCTTTCCCAAATGCATCGAGTTTCTTTATCCTCCAGCTGGGGACTATTAAATAAGGATGGGACGGAAAAGAGGGTTATGGGTAGCCTCCTTTCCAGGTTATCATGATTTTCTCATTTGCTATACCTGAGTCATAATGGGCCGATAGTAGGAGTCCTGTTACAGAAAACAGAAAATGACTAATTAGCTATGTGGAACCCTAATTTTGTTATCATCATACAACATTAAGCTTAACTAATAAACCTTGGTAGCATCATTCTGAAAAGGTAGAAAGCAATTCTCAGACATCACTACATCAACAAAATAGCGAATTTACTATTTCAAGTCCCTTATTTAATAATGATAATTGTTAATAAAGATAGATCTGTATGTTTAGTATTACTTAGCATTATATGAAAACACAGCGCTGCATGACTCCAATGACGTAGCATGGGTCTAGGCACTGATAGTGTCATTATTATTAATTCTTTTGGCGGGGGGGGGGGGGGGGGGGGGCTCACACCACTCTTACTAGGTGGATGAAATGCAAACTAACAAAGAACATTTTGAAAAGGGCTGGATAGGGAATGTTCTTCTTTCTCATCATCATCATCTTCTTCTTCTTCTTTATCCTCTTCCTCCTCCTCCTTTACACTCTTATTCTTTATATCGTCTTCTATCTCTTTTTTTTTCTCTCTCTCTCTCTTTCTAATTTTTCACCATGCGATGGTGGCACCTACTTGCCCCAATGGCCCTAATAGCTACGCCACTGCTTTACCTAACTAATGATAATATATAAAATTAAGGACCAAAGAAAAAGCTTCATTTAACAATGATTAAATATAATAATTTACAACTTATTGAGTTGTACTATAATCGAGGACACCCATACAACAGAAAGACTAAACACAGAAGAGGCACAAGACGGACCAAATTATTGTAATGTGATCACAAGAAAATATAGAAGTAAAGCCGAAACTTGAAATGGGTATAAAACAAAGCAGGGGCGGCGGAGCGTCTTCCAAAGTGAGGGGAGGGGGGGGGGGGGGGCACTTACAGAAAAAGGTAACTTTAGGGTAAGGAGGGGCATCTACAAAACTTCCATTAAAGCGATGAAAAACAACATTTAGGCATTGCTATAATATACCCCTACAATGTTATAAGTTTTTTGGGGAAATTTGAGATAAAACTTGCTCTTAGTCGCTTAAAATGAGGGGCACATTTTAGGGAAGCTCTTTCTTGAGTTTGAAAACTTCTCCCTTTTCTAAATATTGTTATTCTTGAAGATAGTGCAATTGATCGCCTAGGCAGTCTATGAAGTGTTGTAAAAAGTGGGAATTATCAAAGGGCAATTATTAGAAAGGAAAACGAGGACAATTATCAGAAGGAAAAATTGCACGTATTGAATAGGAATAGGGGTCATCCAATTTTTACGTTCATATCGAGCTTTACGGCAACATCCTAGAAGAAGCTCTGTTGACCGTACATACTCTGCATGTGTGGCACCCTGGTATCACCTTGAGACAAGGCCATAACAAAGAAATGATCCCGAAAAGGACGTTGCGGATCATTCTCTCTGACCAGTATTTGAACTACAACAATGCCCCCTGTTGATACAAACTATTAGGTTAACGCCATCTACGGTGAAAGTTGTATAAATCAGTGCATAGAAACAAGATGGAAGGGGAAGATGTGCCATGGAGATGGAAAGCATAACAGTTTTCAACCTACTTGTACTAGTTTACTACTACAACACTATTCTCTTGCTCTTTTATGACATACTTCTCATGATTAACCACTGTACATCATCGTGATAATTGGGACGAATAAAGTATACGTGCAAGGCACATTTTGGACTGATAATGATGTGCTTTTTGGACGTCGACATCGTGAGCTGCGCAGTGTAAGTCGAATGCTAGTGAGTGAGACAGAAATTGAGACATGTCGATGAAGAAACTGAGACGAGACTAGAGCGTGTGGAACTTTAAGTTTATATCCAGCATCATTTCTCTTTGCCAATTTAAACATGGTCAAGTACAGGAAGTTTGGCAAAATTCGAAATTAACACCCCCATAACCATAAGACTAAGGTCACAACACTAAGCGAATGAAGAAATAAATTATGCCTAACATTTACAAAATCACTTCAGAAAAGTTTCGAAGACTTGTTGCCCGAGACCGCAGATCATAAACTATTGCCTCCGACGCAACAATAGACTAAGGGAGTTTAAAGGTAAAGAGCAGTTTTGGAAACGCCCCCCCCCCCTCAAAATCGAAATGGAAGCTCTTATTACCAATCATGTGAAAGAATATGTTTTGACTACTTGAGTAAGGAAATCCATTGAAGTCTAAAAACTTTTAGGGTGCTGCACGCCTCCGGCTGAAAAAATGCCACGTGTCATTCGTTATGACTGAAGATTGTTCTAAAGGCTGGGATTTTAAAAATAATTAAGTTGTTTGAAATCTCGAAATTAAATGTAAAAACTCAAAATAGTTCATGAAAGATGATGGCAACGGATAAAGGTAATTAATTGCCTTATACAGCGAATGTACACTCTTAAAATTGACGGCGTAAATATAATTGAATGACACACGCTCTTAAGACTAAAACAACAACAACAACATGACCGCGATTGGCTGTCTGCCGGGCTTTGCAGACATGTCTCAACCGGTTCTGTCTGGTTCGTTAATATATTCTATCGTTATTATGTAGATTTTCCATCGTTATATATCGCGCGTAAACATGCACATTAATTTTGTGCGCATGTTTCAACCAATCACGCTACACCAGCGATTGGGGCTTCGCTCTGATTTTTCCATGTGGAAATCAGAGGGATTATTTTCATCGGTACAGGTCGTACTGTGTTTTTGTTTTACATTACCATTTGAGTAAAGTACGTGGATGAAATCATTAACTGAAATGTAAGATTCTATGCATGCTACATGTATACGATACGGCCGGGCTAATATTAAGAAAACAAATTATATTCCAGAAAGTAGCCTCCATCATCATGAAAAGAACCCATATGAGAAACCGGAAGGGGGCTCTTTTTTGTAAATTAAAAAAAGAGCCACCTTGAAAGAAAAAACAAATTGAGGGTTGATTGTCACAAAAATTAACTACGCTCCTACACAATAATGCTCAACATTTTAGAATTAACCTAGAATCGTTTCAAGATTTTGTGTTTTATTTATTTATTTCTGATATTTATACAGGGTGACTCATTATCACCAACAATGGTGGTCTTCCATGAGGCCCTGTTAAACATAATGAGGTACATTATAGTTTAACAAATATATATATGATAATAATATTAATAACAAAAACGTGAACATAAATTCATAACGGCAATAAACAATAAGTAAGAACATGTTTAAACATATAAACAAAGTATTTTGTAGCCTCATAATAAAAGAATGGTTTGTTTGTTTTGTTTTGCTTTGCTTTTCGTTCAACTTTGCAAATTTGATAAAGAAGAAGGGACACATACTTTTTTTTAAAAAGAGGCACAATAAAAATGAACACTTTTCTTCCGTAAAAGGGAGCACTTCTGGCAGGCGCGTACGCATGGGGGGTTTAGGGGGTTGAACCCCCCCTTTGGTATTTTTATGTTTGTAAACCCCCCTAACCCCCCTCCCCCCCCCCCCACACCTTTGGATTTTTTTTTTTTTTTTTTTTTTTTTTGTTAATTATAAAAAATAAAAATAAAAATAAAAAAAAATAAAATTATGCCCATGGCTGACCTAAAAAAGGTGACCTTACCCCCCCCCAAACAAAGAAAAATTTCAAATTTTCAAATTTCGAGACCAAAAAAAAAAAAAAGTGTCCTCAACCCCCCCCCCCCCCCCCCCCTCGAGATGAGATTGCAGTCTACCGCCCTCTCTAGTTCCACACTCCATTAACCTGTGTTCAGACAATAGTGTGATATAGGTAAGGTGCGTTGGGTGTTAGAGTACCGAAAAAGAAGCAGAGAGAGATCGATGAAGGGGGGCATAAATATAGAAAGAGAGGGGAATATATATATTTATATATATTAGAGAGCCAGACAAAAAGAGAATGCGCAAAATAGAATACTCTTAGGGTGGTATTCTCGAAAGCAGACTAACTTTAGTCCATGGTTTAATCCGCGAATAAGAATAGAATGCGAATTGTCCTTATGAATATGTTTTTTGAATAATTTAATCTGTCACTATATTACATTTAAATGTAATAACATAATTTACACTGACACAACAATATAACTTTTATAAATGTAATGCTTCCTGGGAAAAATTTCAATTATATAAACATATTTGTGGCATTCACCCAGTAAATAAGATTTATTTACTGGATGTAAGCCACAAATATGTTTAAATAAGTGAAATGTCTCCCAGGAAGCATTACATTTATAAAAGTTATTGTGTTATGGCAGACTAACGAATTTTAAATAAGTCAGAATGAATCAGGAGAGCTTGGGTTTTGTTCTAGAAGAGGGGGAGGGTCACACAAGGGGGGAGAGGGTGGACATTCTGAACCCCTCCGTCAAATGTCTTCATGATTCAGACTGAAATTTATGACTATCACCTGGATCCAGAACTCATTTTTACTTGACAGATAGCCTGCATCATTTCTGAGCACACATCATGTCCTTAACAACATACTATCCCAAAATTACTTTTGATGGGGGAGGGGGGCATTTCAGTGGGGGGAGGGGGAAGGGTGAAAGTTCTGAACTACACCATGCACTATGAACATGTTTAAGACGGCAAATTATGTCTGTCACTTGGAACAAGCCTGATTTTACGGTTTATTTGACCCACTTCCTAATTTGATTCTGAAAACACATTATATATCGGTTGCTAGGGATATTATTACCATAGCAACGGGAACTAAGCGATATTTATCATTAAAATATGATGAAAATGCATCATTTGACATCATACAACCTATCAAAGCAGTCAGCTGCTTGGTGATTGCAATTTCTCGTGATATCTTATATATTTCACGCCAATATTTTACTGTTGCTGAGGAGAAGATAGCCCTTAGCAACCAAATTTGCCATTTTGGCTCGTAACAAAGTGTCAATTTTATAGCGCTATAACTTTTTAGTTAGAAAAGTAATAGTTTTTGCTAAAAATTCGTAATAAAATCTTCCCGCAACCTATCGAATGAGGTATCATCTTGTAGGATATTCAATTTCTTTCATATAACACCTTACACATGGTAAAATAAGGTGTTGTTAAAAAGTAATCCTCAGAATTGTTCAACAGTAGTTATACATGGCGGCCATTTTGAAAAATGGCGGCCATTTAGTTCCAGTAGCATATTGCAAAGGTTATCCACCTAGAAATTGTGCAGGGAGGCCCTGAACACGTTAATACCCAACAACCTTTTACAACATTCTATGTCTCAAGAACTTGCTGTGCCCCCTGGGTATGGGGGACTCTGATTTCTTTCTAGGCGCTTTTCCATTATTTGTCTCAGGGTGAACAATAATGATCCATAGTGGAACGTCCTGGATGGAATCCATCTTGTGCTTCGGACAGCACTTCTTCTGTTTTCTTCATGATCCTCTGCTGGAGGATGATACTGAACACTTTCCCTGCATTAAAGGCCCTTTTACACTTTCACGGATCGCATCACGGATCATCCCGGATCGTCGCTCCGGGATCATCCGTGTTATCTCCGGCATTACCGTGTATACACCGGGGAGGAATCTGGGGTGATCCTTGGCGTACCTGCATATCCGGGGAAAAAATTAAGCTTGCTTAATTTTTCATCCCGGAGTTCACGGATGAAAAACAATCAGTCCTCTTCCCTGTAGGCACCGTGTACCTCCGTGTACCTCCGTGTAGCCGCCGAATACATCCGGGACAGTCCGTGTAGACACCGGGAGGTCCGTATTAACACCGGTTTCATCAGGTTTTGAAATTCCGTATATTTTGCCGAGAAGGTAAATGATCAAATGAGGGCCTACAAGCTCAAGTCACCCGTCAACATTCCGGAGATATCCCAATAGACAACGTACACCTCCGTGTAAGGACCGTAAAAGTACCCAGTAGCCTCCGTGCTCTTCCTTGAAATCCGTGTTAGCTCCGTATGCGTTTCCGGCGTGGTCCGCGTTGCTACCTTGTCTGTCCGTGGAGACACCGTACTTGCCCGTGTATACACCCAGTTCGGAACGTATCCACACCGGCATCGAGAAGAAATCGTGGTGTCGCACGCCGGAACACCCCGGATTAAGATCCGGGATGATCCGTGATGCGATCCGTGAAAGTGTAAAAGGGCCTTAAGCAGGCTAATACCCCTATAGTTTCCACAATTCCTTTTACACTTTCAAGGATCGCATCACGGATCATCCCGGATCGTCGCTCCGGGATCATCCGTGTTATCTCCGGCATTACCGTGTATACACCGGGGAGGCATCCGGCGTGATCCTTGGCGTACCGGCATATCGGGGAAAAAAATTAAGCTTGCTTAATTTTTCATCCCGGAGTTCACGGATGAAAAACAATCCGTCCTCTTCCCTGTAGGCACCGTGTACCTCCGTGTAGCCGCCGAATACATCCGGGACAGTCCGTGTAGACACCGGGAGACCCGTGTTAACACCGGTTTCATCCGGGTTTGAAATTCCGTATATTTTGCCTAAATACAGTATACGAATGAATAGCCCGTGTGCATATTGCCATGTGACGAATACAGATGTACGTATCATTTTGAAGACAACAGACGTGCCAAGATGCCTTCAACAAGAAGCGGAAAAAGTCGAAGGGCACTGGCCAAAAAGGATCCACCTCCGAACCCATCTCCACCTGCAAGTGAATCCGATGAAGGCAACGAGTCAACCAGGGTAACAACACCTCAACCATCGGAGCCCACACTCGAAAAAGCAATCGAAAGGCAGCCTTCAAATCAGCCATGTCCGAAGCGTAAGAAGACACCAGCCCTACAACTTTCTGAGGAGCAGGAACAGGATGTTGCGGATTGGTATAGGTCCCATGAACTGCTGTACAATAGAAGGATGAAGGAATATAAGCAGGCTAACATGAAGACGAGGCTGTATGAGGAGAAGGCTGCTAGTCTGGATCCCCCGTGTACAGCAAAGCAGCTGAAAGTATGGATTGATTCGATGCGCACAAGCGTTGGCAAGCTGACCAAGAAGAAGTCAGGACAAGAAGCCAAAGAATACACCGACAGAGACAAATGGATTCTTGAGAATTTCGGATACCTCACGGATCACATCAAACGTGTTGGCTCTGAAAAAAGGAAGCAAGGAGGCCAGGTATGTTTAGGCATACGACATCTAAATCTTCTAATTACTGCAATTGTTTAATGCATTACAAAGAAGACAAGAAACAAGTCAATTTTTGTTCTAGTATCAATATTTATTTTTAAAACGTTTCCTTCCGTTGTTACCAAACTCATTAATTTGTTAGAATCTGCCTTGAAACTAACTCGTAAATTATCTTTTCTATTTATTTCTTTTTCACATTTGACGAAGTTGAAATGATTTACAGCCTGGTAAATTTAGTTTCCGTCACTTCTTTGGGTGAGGTCAATTTGCTGAAACAGAACACACCTTGTTGAAAGGCCAAACCGGAGATCATTCCTAAAAGGGATTTTTTCATACTTGAATAACAAAATGTATTCAACGTAGACTAACAACTTTGATGAATGCATTCTGCAAATAAAGAATGCATTTTAAACATTGTTTTTACATAATGTATCGTTTAATTTTCCATACAAATATGGACATAATGATCTTTGTTATTCTAATTGTAACGTTGCCTTTAATTTGTTAATATTATTTCTGGTTTAAGCTTGAGGTTCACCTGCCTGGGCCAAGTACAGCACTTGAGGATTCTGATGACGAAATGTTGGAGGAAGCAGAGGAAGATTACGGAGAGGAGGATGAGTCCACTACCAGCAGAAGCACTGGAGGAGGACTTGACAAAAAGGCTACCAAGGGTGGGCCTCTGAAAAAGTCTAAAAAGACCATTGAAAAGGTAAGCATATAAAGTTGTATTTATGTGACCAAGATCAATTTGTTATTTAACCCTAATTACACATTACACATTTACCTCCCAACGATGGGGAAATCAAAAGGATTAATGATTTAACTTATACAAAGTCATTTTCCTAAAACTGTTACCTTAAGGTTGGGTGACCTTTGACAGATGGAAAGACTGTTTGGTAGTACAAACGCGACTTACCACGATACTTCTATAACACCCACGGCATCTCATCACTACCAAGCCATTCTAACTTATTATTAGTCAGTGGTTTTGTCCAAAGTCATCCTACTTTCCAGAGTAAATCAATCTTACTGTATGTTCTTTGATCAGCGTAAGATACTTTTACAGAATATGCGTGCTTGTCAGAAGAACTACAAGGAACATTATTTAAAATGGAATAACATGTATTTACATGAGATGTTATTCAGGAGTCTAGTTCCAGTTTCTTCACTTCCATTGGAAATCTTGTCAAAATTTGACTATAAAGCTCTTTATTGATCAGTAGTAAAACAACCTTTCAGACATTTTTTGTTGAAGAGATAACACGATGGAACGTCATTGATTTGTTTTCATCACTGCTCTGCCTAAATACGTCATAACATTGGGAGTATTCTTATTCTCTTTTCATTTCAGATACTGGGAGAGGTTGACCAGATGTCAAAGGAAATTCAATCTAAAATACAGCCCCAGATGGACTCCGCTAGTCAGGGCAAGCGTCATTTTGTTGAAATGATATTCCACGAGACCATGCAAATGGATGAACATACTTGGAGTGACTTCCAGATGCAAGTATTCCAGCTGATCACGCAGTTCAAGAAGCAGAGTTTGCGACCACGTCAACCGCAGGTCTATCCTGGAACTTTGGCCTCGACTTACGGCCCTGGAAGTTCCCAGATGTTCCCACCTCCTCCGGCTTCGCCTGTCCTGCAGTCGTACACGCCAACTGCAACTGTCCAGTCGTTCCCTACTCCTGCCTCCGGGAAGTGGTACTCTCCTGCAACAGCACAGTCGATTGCACCGCCACACGGTCAGCCAACCGTATCATCACATGGTCCTAGCACATTCAAGACCCCGTCGTTAGACTTTTCCTTCATGCAGACCATGCAGACCGTGATGTCTGATGAAAGTTCCTTTCCTGCCCCCGTGGCAGCAGATCAGTAACCTGTAACAGACCACAGGATATTCATAAAAATTATGCTCAAATAAGTTGGACTGAAGTTGTGACTGTTGAAGTATCTCATGACTTTTTAAACATTGGTTGTTGGATCTATCATTTTGTGCCTTGAACATTTTGCTATATAATACTGCGTTTCAGCATATGGTCAGAATCGTCTGTTCTTTTGCCCATTTCATTATGACCGAATTTTTTTGTTCCATAACCCGCGCAAAAAAGCTGTTATAAGTATCTTGCTTATTAGGAACGTTTGTATATTTATCTTATTTATTGCATGACAACACTTGCTTTCTTTGAACAGATGTTACATAAAACATAAACTATGTTCTAACAATGATAACAATGCTTGTTATGAAAACGTTTTGCTTCTTAAACCAGTTTTATGTCAATCAAAAACCCTTGTATAAGAGTAAGGCTGCTTGTTATATAAAGTTATGGTATACCATACTTCTTCTTTTATAATCATCTAATTTTAAAATGTTGGTAATAAAACAACACTTTTGTCAATCAGGTTTCTATAAGATATGTTTTTCAAACGATATAGAAGATTGCTTGTCTAAATAAAGTTTTAAACTTGTGGCATATTATACTTTTCATTTTGATATCTTCTTATATCTACACTTCGGTGATGAAACGACAATGGTTTTGTCCATACTGATTGTAAAAGTGTGTGTTTCTTTCACAAAATATAGGATTGCTTGTTAGAATACCGTTCAAACTAACAGTATATTAAAGTTATAGAATATAACTGTTACACTTTGGTGATAAAACAACACCCATTTTGTTAATCTTGTTTCTAAGACATGTTTTAATGACTATGTTTTAGCACTATCCTTGTTTGAATAAAGTTTTAAACTTACTGGATATCACATTTCTTGAGTTTATATCTTCTCATTTTGCCATGGCACACTTCCAGCCTCTGAGTTGACATACTGGACCAAATACTGCCGTTGTTCCTTGGCAGCTCTGCTGATGTTTCCCCTGTAGACTTCTTCCGTGTGTGGTAGGTTTGCATGATCCCTCCACGCACCGGGGATTATGCAAGGGGTTTGAGGGTTGTCCTGATCCACAAGATTGACTTCAATGGTGGGATTCTTGATCCGTAGGAAGTTGTGCAACACACAACAGGCCAGTGTGATGGTGCTGACTCTCTCTGGGCTTTGAGGCATTGTGGTGAGAAGGCACCTGAACCTTGACGCTAGTAGTCCAAAGGTATTCTCGACAACCCTTCGGGCGCGCGAAAGTCTGTAATTGAACACTCTGTCTTCAACTGACATGTTTCTCTGCGGCAGAGGTTTCATCATCCATGTCTTTAAGGCAAAGGCGTCATCGCCAACGATGAAATACGGCATGGGTCGGTCATCGTGCGGCAGAGGATCAGGATCTGGGAGTCCAATCGTTCCAGCTTCGAGAGCTTCCTTCAAAATAGTCTCACTAAAAACTCCTGCATCTGAGCCTGCGCCGCTGGCACCGATGTCAACGTAGAGAAACTTGTACTCTGCATCCACTAATGCCAGCAGAACGATCGAGTGAAATCCTTTATAATTAAAGTACACTGATCCTGCATTCCTGGGACATCTGATCGCCACATGTTTTCCGTCAATTGCCCCAACGCAATGAGGGAAGTTCCATTTTGTTTTGAATCCTTCAGACACTCTTTTCCAGGCTTCCGCAGTGACGGGGCAGACCATTACTTCTGCTGAAAATTCATCTATGATAGCTTGACAATCTTCAGTGATAAACATTGAGATGGTACTGTGAGATACCCTGTAGCCAAACTGTAGAGACTTGTAGCTACTGCCTGTTGCCAAGTAACGCAGGGTTATAGCTAGTTTTAACCCTGGCTGAAGGGCCTTCTTGAAAAATGTATCCGTCTTCTCAATCTTTGGGCCAACTCTAGTAAGGATTTCATGGAATGTGTCAGGGTTCATCCTCATAAAGTTCTTGAAATTACCCACATCTTCTCCCATCAGTTCAGCCATCAACTTCTCATACTGTCCGTAAAGTGGTCGTCTGAGAAGCCACGGTTTCACCCACTCACTCCGTTTCCTTGCAGTTTTCTGTTTTTTGTTTATGCCATGCTGTTGCTGCAAAACAAGAGCTTCTGCTACAAGGAGTTTTACCTTTATGGTGTCCACAAACAGGAGCATATGCTGTATATTTTCAGGCGTGCTTGCCATACTTGACTCTGAAGACATGTTGTCGCCCGAGAAGGTAAATGATCAAATGAGCGCCTACAAGCTCAAGTCACCCGCCAACATTCCGGAGATATCCCAATAGACAACGTACACCTCCGTGTAAGGACCGTAAAAGTACCCAGTAGCCTCCGTGCTCTTCCTTGAATTCCGTGTTAGCTCCGTATGCGTTTCTGGCGTGGTCCGCGTTGCTACCTTGTCTGTCCGTGGAGACACCGTACTTGCCCGTGTATACACCCAGTTCGGAACGTATCCACACCAGCACCGAGAAGAAATCGTGGTGTCGCACGCCGGAACACCCCGGATTAAGATCCGGGATGATCCGTGATGCGATCCTTGAAAGTGTAAAAGGGCCTGAACCCAGTTTGGATTTAGGAAAAATCATTCAACTGATTTTGCTTTAATTAAACTTTGTGATAAAATAATTGAATCTCTCGCAAATAAAAAGCATGTTATAGGTGTTTTTATGGATCTGAGTAAGGCCTTTGATAGCATTGATCATACAATCTTACTTCATAAACTAGAACACTATGGTATCAGAGGCCTTGCTCTATCCTGGTTTGAGGACTATCTTAAAAATAGAACACAGTATGTTTATTATCATTCTAATAGTTCCTCAAAATTGAACCTCACATGTGGAGTTCCTCAAGGCTCCATCTTAGGCCCGCTCTTATTTTTGATTTATGTAAATGATATAATAAAATCATCAAATATTCTAACTTACATTCTTTTTACCGACGATACAAATATACTTTACTCACACAAAAATATTGATACACTTGTTGATACTGTAAATCATGATTTGTGTAATATTTCAATATGGTTTAAATGTAATAAATTATCCTTAAATATAAGTAAAACTAATTTTATCCGTTTTAGAACTATTAACTCCCAAGACCAACCACAATGTAATTTGTTTATAGATGGTTTATCCCTGGTAGAAAAACAATCAACGAAATTTTTAGGAGTTATTATTGACTCAAATTTGTCTTGGAACGAACACATTCATAACATAAATATTTTGATATCCCGGAATATTGGTATTTTGTATAAAATGAAATGTTTGATAAATGATAGATCTTTGTTTATTCTTTATAATACTTTAATTTTACCATATATAACATATTGTAATATTATATGGGCAAACTGTAGTAAAACTAAAATAAACTCAATATTTCTTTTGCAGAAGAGAGCAATTCGTATTTGTACACACTCTAACTATCTTGCAAATTCGAACCCGTTATTTAGTCAATTAAAAACATTAAAGGTTCATGATATACATACGCTCCAAACTGCCATTTTTATGTATAAGTACACTTCCAAAACTCTTCCAGCATCTTTCTTAAACTTTTATTTATTAAATGTAAACGTATACTCATATTTAACTCGACATGCTCATGATTACCATCTTAATAATCCCAAACTTAGTTTAGCCCTACGATCAATTAGACACCATGGACCAGATATTTGGAATAATTTACCGAACCATATTAAAACTAGGACCTCCCTTTATTCTTTTAAAGCTTATATGAAAGAATATTTGTTAACTCAGTATAGTTTACTAGATCTTACGTAGAAATTTAAAAATGATCTAATTTGTTATATCTTGAATTGTTCTGTCTTTGTCAACAGAAATGGACCCTGCATACATTTTAATATTATCACCCGTAACTGAAACCAACACACAATTAAATATCACGGTATTAGTCTCTTTTTTGTTCCACCAAGCTAAATTTTTTGCACCTTGCACAAATGCACTTCTCAACACGAAATATTTCACTAAATTTGTTTTGTTATTTTCACTCAAAATTAAATCAGCCATGCATGCTCACTTTTAATCACTTCACTTATATCTTATTTAACATTGAATACAATGCAGTTGCATGGGTTGTTCTTTTATTTTGTTAACTCGGCAGAGGCCACGGTCATGTTCAAGCATTTACGCTTACGACATGTGGTCTCCTGCTTTTTCCTTTTGTAACAGTATGAAAATTTTGTTTAAACTAGAAACAAACTTTGTCAAAGTTACATGTTATTCATTATATTCATTTGTATGTTTCTTTGTATTGATATGAAAAAGTGGAAATAAAAACAAACAAACAATTGAGTTTGTCTTTTTTCTTGTAAATTGGTGTTATTATGGCTTTTTCCCAGCCAGCCGGAAAAGTTTCTTTCCGCCATATTTTGTTGCACAATTTGTGGAGATAAGTGAAGAATAAAAATCAGAAAAGGCACTGTTTCAAATTGCCTTTTAGGTGAAATAATGATAGTATTCCCATGCTTAAATCAAAAGGTATCAAAAGAGATGTTGGTACAATTTTGATTATAAGTTCAGAGTGAATGGAAATTAAAACATGTTTAAAATTCCCAGCCATTTTTGTAGTTTTTATGCAAATTTGAAAAAAGTTAAAGAAACACAAATTGATTTTATCTTTTTATCAAAGACAGATCATTAGTTTTTAGTTAGGCAATTAAAATAATGAGCCACTACTTCAACAAATGGGCAAATTCGTTAAAAATGTTGCAAAACAGCATTAAGTGTATTTACATGAAGCAGCAGGTCAATCTCTTGCAAAACATACCTCTCATTACTCGTGCTGTTGCCTCTTGTAATTGCAATGACGACCTTCGTCATTGCCTTGTTTTCGTTCACATTCTGCCCCATTAATATTCTTGTTCTCCTGGTTTTCCTTATCGTCCAAAAATCCCATTCGTTTTGCACGTAGTGCTTGTTATTCCTAGTTAGGTACTTTCCTCATGTCCATTTCCTTTCAAATTTCATAGGCATAGTCTCTAGCATCTCATCAAGGTCACCTACTTTTTCGATTTTCGAAATCAGTCATGCATAACCATCCAGGCGCCATTTTGTCCGTTTCTGGTCCATTTTAAGGCCTTTTTTTCTTCCTTCCTATCTCCACTATCCTAGATCCTAAACATTTGTAACAAATTCCTCTAGATAGTCAAAGAGATGTTCTTTCATCTGAGACATATGACTTGACCTTCAAAACTGCCATCTTAGTACTCAAAATTTAAATCTGAAACTGACTCCGTCAAAAATCTCTCAAATTCTTGAAAAATGAACCCCTAAAAATCTAAAACTGCCATAACTTTCTCTTAAATGCGGGACAAATTGAAAGGGGGGAGCCTTGCATTCTGAGGCGCCCAAATGGCGAGGGGGACCCTTGCATTCTGGGTCGCCCTTATTACATGTCATGAAATTATTTCTTTTCATCTCTATTCAGGAGTGTAGATCTCTGTCTATCCAAACAATGTAATCGCAGATCATTCCATGAGATGTTAAGGGCGGGACAAATTGCAAGGGGGGACCCTTGCATTCTGGGTCGACCTTAACATGTCATGAAATGAACTCTTTTCATCTCTATATAGGAGTGTAGATCTCTGTCTATCCAAACAATGTAATCGCAGATCATTCCATGAGATGTTAAGGGCGGGACAAATTGCAAGGGGGGAGCCTTGCATTCTGAGTCGCCCAAATGGGAAAGGGGACCCTTGCATTCTGGGTCGCCCTTAACATGGCATGAAATGATCTCTTTTCATCTCTATATAGGCGTGTAGATCTCTGTCTATCCAAACAATGTAATCGCAGATCATTCAATGAGATGTTAAGGGCGGGACAAATTGCAAGGAGGGAGCCTTGCATTCTGAGTCGCCCAAATGGCAAAGGGGGACCCTTGCATTCTGGGTCGCCCTTAACATGTCATGAAATGATCTCTTTTCATCTCTATATATGCGTGTAGATCTCTGTCTATCCAAACAATGTAATCGCAGATCATTCCATGAGATGTTAAGGGCGGGACAAATTGCAAGGGAGGACCCTTGCATTTTGGGTCGACCTTAACATGTCATGAAATTATCTCTTTTCATCTTTATATAGGAGTGTAGATCTCTGTCTATCCAAACAATGTAATCGCAGATCATTCCATGAGATGTTAAGGGCGGGACAAATTGCAAGGGGGGAGCCTTGCATTCTGAGTCGCCCAAATGGCAAGGGGGGACCCTTGCATTCTGGGTCGCCCTTAACATGTCATGAAATGATCTCTTTTCATCTCTATATAGGAGTGTAGAACTCTGTCTATCCAAACAATGTAATCGCAGATCATTCCATGAGATGTTGAGGGCGGGACAAATTGAAAGGGGGGACCCTTGCATTCTGAGTCGCCCAAATGGCAAGGGGGGACCCTTGCATTCTGGGTCGACCTTATTGTCATGAAATTATCTCTTTTCATCTCTATATAGGAGTGTAGATCTCTGTCTATCCAAACAATGTAATCGCAGATCATTCCATGAGATGTTAAGGGCGGGACAAATTGCAAGGGGGAGCCTTGCATTCTGAGTCGCCCAAATGGCAAGGGGGGACCCTTGCATCCTGGGTCGCCCTTAACATGTCATGAAATGATCTCTTTTCATCTCTATATAGGAGTGTAGATCTCTGTCTATCCAAACAATGTAATCGCAGATCATTCCATGAGATGTTAAAGGCGGGACAAATAGCAAGGGGGAGCCTTGCATTCCGAGTAGCCCAAATGGCAAGGGGGACCCTTGCATTCTGGGTCGCCCTTAACATGTCATGAAATGATCTCTTTTCATCTCTATATAGGCGTGTAGATCTCTGTCTAGCCAAACAATGTAATCGCAGACCATTCCATGAGATGTTAAGGGCGGGACAAATTGCAAGGGGGAGCCTTGCATTCTGAGTCACCCAAATGGCAAGTGGGGACACTTGCATTCTGGGTCGCCCTTAACATGTCATGAAATGATCTCTTTTCATCTCTATTTAGGCATGTAGATCTCTGTCTCTCCAAACAATGTAATCGCAGATCATTCCATGAGATGTTAAGGGCAGGACAAATTGCAAAGGGGGAGCCTTGCATTCTGAGTCGCCCAGATGGCAAGGGGGGACCCTTGCATTCTGGGTCGCCCTTAACATGTCATGAAATGATCTCTTTTCATCTCTATATAGGAGTGTAGATCTCTGTCTATCCAAACAATGTAATCGCAGACCATTCCATGAGATGTTAAGGGCGGGACAAAATTGCAAGGGGGGAGCCTTGCATTCTGAGTCGACCTTAACATGTCATGAAATGATCTCTTTTCATCTCTATATAGGAGTGTAGATCTCTGTCTATCCAAACAATGTAATCGCAGACCATTCCATGAGATGTTAAAGGCGGGACAAATTGCAAGGAGGGAGCTTTGCATTCTAAGGCGCCGAAATGGCAAGGGGGACCCTTGCATTCTGGGTCGCCCTTAACATATCATTAAATGATCTCTTTTCATCTCTATATAGGAGTGTAGATCTCTGTCTATCCTAACAATGTAATCGCAGATCATTCCATGAGATGTTAAGGGCGGGACAAATTGCAAGGGGGGACCCTTGCATTTTGGGTCGACCTTAACATGTCATGAAATTATCTCTTTTCATCTCTATATAGGAGTGTAGATCTCTGTCTATCCAAACAATGTAATCGCAGATCATTCCATGAGATGTTAAGGGCGGGACAAATTGCAAGGGGGAGCCTTGCATTCTGAGTCGCCCAAATGGCAAGGGGGGACCCTTGCATTCTGGGTCGCCCTTAACATGTCATGAAATGATCTCTTTTCATCTCTATATAGGAGTGTAGAACTCTATCTATCCAAACAATGTAATCGCAGATCATTCCATGAGATGTTAAGGGCGGGACAAATTGAAAGGGGGGACCCTTGCATTCTGAGTCGCCCAAATGGCAAGGGGGGACCCTTGCATTCTGGGTCGACCTTATTGTCATTAAATTATCTCTTTTCATCTCTATATAGGAGTGTAGATCTCTGTCTATCCAAACAATGTAATCGCAGACCATTCCATGAGATGTTAAGGGCGGGACAAATTGCAAGCGGGGAGCCTTGCATTCTGAGTCGACCTTAACATGTCATGAAATGATCTCTTTTCATCTCTATATAGGAGTGTAGATCTCTGTCTATCCAAACAATGTAATCGCAGACCATTCCATGAGATGTTAAAGGCGGGACAAATTGCAAGGAGGGAGCTTTGCATTCTGAGGCGCCCAAATGGCAAGGGGGACCCTTGCATTCTGGGTCGCCCTTAACATATCATTAAATGATCTCTTTTCACCTCTATATAGGAGTGTAGATCTCTGTCTATCCAAACAATGTAATCGCAGATCATTCCATGAGATGTTAAGGGCGGGACAAATTGCAAGGGGAGACCCTTGCATTTTGGGTCGACCTTAACATGTCATGAAATTATCTCTTTTCATCTCTATATAGGAGTGTAGATCTCTGTCTATCCAAACAATGTAATCGCAGATCATTCAATGAGATGTTAAGGGCGGGACAAATTGCAAGGAGGGAGCCTTGCATTCTGAGTCGCCCAAATGGCAAAGGGGGACCCTTGCATTCTGGGTCGCCCTTAACATGTCATGAAATGATCTCTTTTCATCTCTATATATGCGTGTAGATCTCTGTCTATCCAAACAATGTAATCGCAGATCATTCAATGAGATGTTAAGGGTGGGACAAATTGCAAGGAGGGAGCCTTGCATTCTGAGTCGCCCAAATGGCAAAGGGGGACCCTTGCATTCTGGGTCGCCCTTAACATGTCATGAAATGATCTCTTTTCATCTCTATATATGCGTGTAGATCTCTGTCTATCCAAACAATGTAATCGCAGATCATTCCATGAGATGTTAAGGGCGGGACAAATTGCAAGGGAGGACCCTTGCATTTTGGGTCGACCTTAACATGTCATGAAATTATCTCTTTTCATCTTTATATAGGAGTGTAGATCTCTGTCTATCCAAACAATGTAATCGCAGATCATTCCATGAGATGTTAAGGGCGGGACAAATTGCAAGGGGGGAGCCTTGCATTCTGAGTCGCCCAAATGGCAAGGGGGGACCCTTGCATCCTGGGTCGCCCTTAACATGTCATGAAATGATCTCTTTTCATCTCTATATAGGAGTGTAGATCTCTGTCTATCCAAACAATGTAATCGCAGATCATTCCATGAGATGTTAAAGGCGGGACAAATAGCAAGGGGGAGCCTTGCATTCCGAGTAGCCCAAATGGCAAGGGGGACCCTTGCATTCTGGGTCGCCCTTAACATGTCATGAAATGATCTCTTTTCATCTCTATATAGGCGTGTAGATCTCTGTCTAGCCAAACAATGTAATCGCAGACCATTCCATGAGATGTTAAGGGCGGGACAAATTGCAAGGGGGAGCCTTGCATTCTGAGTCACCCAAATGGCAAGTGGGGACACTTGCATTCTGGGTCGCCCTTAACATGTCATGAAATGATCTCTTTTCATCTCTATTTAGGCATGTAGATCTCTGTCTCTCCAAACAATGTAATCGCAGATCATTCCATGAGATGTTAAGGGCAGGACAAATTGCAAAGGGGGAGCCTTGCATTCTGAGTCGCCCAGATGGCAAGGGGGGACCCTTGCATTCTGGGTCGCCCTTAACATGTCATGAAATGATCTCTTTTCATCTCTATATAGGAGTGTAGATCTCTGTCTATCCAAACAATGTAATCGCAGACCATTCCATGAGATGTTAAGGGCGGGACAAAATTGCAAGGGGGGAGCCTTGCATTCTGAGTCGACCTTAACATGTCATGAAATGATCTCTTTTCATCTCTATATAGGAGTGTAGATCTCTGTCTATCCAAACAATGTAATCGCAGACCATTCCATGAGATGTTAAAGGCGGGACAAATTGCAAGGAGGGAGCTTTGCATTCTAAGGCGCCGAAATGGCAAGGGGGACCCTTGCATTCTGGGTCGCCCTTAACATATCATTAAATGATCTCTTTTCATCTCTATATAGGAGTGTAGATCTCTGTCTATCCTAACAATGTAATCGCAGATCATTCCATGAGATGTTAAGGGCGGGACAAATTGCAAGGGGGGACCCTTGCATTTTGGGTCGACCTTAACATGTCATGAAATTATCTCTTTTCATCTCTATATAGGAGTGTAGATCTCTGTCTATCCAAACAATGTAATCGCAGATCATTCCATGAGATGTTAAGGGCGGGACAAATTGCAAGGGGGAGCCTTGCATTCTGAGTCGCCCAAATGGCAAGGGGGGACCCTTGCATTCTGGGTCGCCCTTAACATGTCATGAAATGATCTCTTTTCATCTCTATATAGGAGTGTAGAACTCTATCTATCCAAACAATGTAATCGCAGATCATTCCATGAGATGTTAAGGGCGGGACAAATTGAAAGGGGGGACCCTTGCATTCTGAGTCGCCCAAATGGCAAGGGGGGACCCTTGCATTCTGGGTCGACCTTATTGTCATTAAATTATCTCTTTTCATCTCTATATAGGAGTGTAGATCTCTGTCTATCCAAACAATGTAATCGCAGACCATTCCATGAGATGTTAAGGGCGGGACAAATTGCAAGCGGGGAGCCTTGCATTCTGAGTCGACCTTAACATGTCATGAAATGATCTCTTTTCATCTCTATATAGGAGTGTAGATCTCTGTCTATCCAAACAATGTAATCGCAGACCATTCCATGAGATGTTAAAGGCGGGACAAATTGCAAGGAGGGAGCTTTGCATTCTGAGGCGCCCAAATGGCAAGGGGGACCCTTGCATTCTGGGTCGCCCTTAACATATCATTAAATGATCTCTTTTCACCTCTATATAGGAGTGTAGATCTCTGTCTATCCAAACAATGTAATCGCAGATCATTCCATGAGATGTTAAGGGCGGGACAAATTGCAAGGGGGGACCCTTGCATTTTGGGTCGACCTTAACATGTCATGAAATTATCTCTTTTCATCTCTATATAGGAGTGTAGATCTCTGTCTATCCAAACAATGTAATCGCAGATCATTCAATGAGATGTTAAGGGCGGGACAAATTGCAAGGAGGGAGCCTTGCATTCTGAGTCGCC
Organism: Strongylocentrotus droebachiensis; assembly: GCA_035222895.1. Taxonomy (NCBI): domain Eukaryota; kingdom Metazoa; phylum Echinodermata; class Echinoidea; order Camarodonta; family Strongylocentrotidae; genus Strongylocentrotus; species Strongylocentrotus droebachiensis. The sequence continues at coordinate 68,034 of JAVYIG010000906.1, forward strand.
CAAATGGCAAAGGGGGACCCTTGCATTCTGGGTCGCCCTTAACATGTCATGAAATGATCTCTTTTCATCTCTATATATGCGTGTAGATCTCTGTCTATCCAAACAATGTAATCGCAGATCATTCAATGAGATGTTAAGGGTGGGACAAATTGCAAGGAGGGAGCCTTGCATTCTGAGTCGCCCAAATGGCAAAGGGGGACCCTTGCATTCTGGGTCGCCCTTAACATGTCATGAAATGATCTCTTTTCATCTCTATATATGCGTGTAGATCTCTGTCTATCCAAACAATGTAATCGCAGATCATTCCATGAGATGTTAAGGGCGGGACAAATTGCAAGGGAGGACCCTTGCATTTTGGGTCGACCTTAACATGTCATGAAATTATCTCTTTTCATCTTTATATAGGAGTGTAGATCTCTGTCTATCCAAACAATGTAATCGCAGATCATTCCATGAGATGTTAAGGGCGGGACAAATTGCAAGGGGGGAGCCTTGCATTCTGAGTCGCCCAAATGGCAAGGGGGACCCTTGCATTCTGGGTCGCCCTTAACATGTCATGAAATGATCTCTTTTCATCTCTATATAGGCGTGTAGATCTCTGTCTAGCCAAACAATGTAATCGCAGACCATTCCATGAGATGTTAAGGGCGGGACAAATTGCAAGGGGGGAGCCTTGCATTCTGAGTCACCCAAATGGCAAGTGGGGACACTTGCATTCTGGGTCGCCCTTAACATGTCATGAAATGATCTCTTTTCATCTCTATTTAGGCGTGTAGATCTCTGTCTCTCCAAACAATGTAATCGCAGATCATTCCATGAGATGTTAAGGGCGGGACAAATTGCAAAGGGGGAGCCTTGCATTCTGAGTCGCCCAGATGGCAAGGGGGGACCCTTGCATTCTGGGTCGCCCTTAACATGTCATGAAATGATCTCTTTTCATCTCTATATAGGAGTGTAGATCTCTGTCTATCCAAACAATGTAATCGCAGACCATTCCATGAGATGTTAAGGGCGGGACAAAATTGCAAGGGGGGAGCCTTGCATTCTGAGTCGACCTTAACATGTCATGAAATGATCTCTTTTCATCTCTATATAGGAGTGTAGATCTCTGTCTATCCAAACAATGTAATCGCAGACCATTCCATGAGATGTTAAGGGCGGGACAAAATTGCAAGGGGGGAGCCTTGCATTCTGAGTCGACCTTAACATGTCATGAAATGATCTCTTTTCATCTCTATATAGGAGTGTAGATCTCTGTCTATCCAAACAATGTAATCGCAGACCATTCCATGAGATGTTAAGGGCGGGACAAAATTGCAAGGGGGGAGCCTTGCATTCTGAGTCGACCTTAACATGTCATGAAATGATCTCTTTTCATCTCTATATAGGAGTGTAGATCTCTGTCTATCCAAACAATGTAATCGCAGATCATTCCATGAGATGTTAAGGGCGGGACAAATTGCAAGGGGGGACCCTTGCATTTTGGGTCGACCTTAACATGTCATGAAATTATCTCTTTTCATCTCTATATAGGAGTGTAGATCTCTGTCTATCCAAACAATGTAATCGCAGATCATTCCATGAGATGTTAAGGGCGGGACAAATTGCAAGGGGGAGCCTTGCATTCTGAGTCGCCCAAATGGCAAGGGGGGACCCTTGCATTCTGGGTCGCCCTTAACATGTCATGAAATGATCTCTTTTCATCTCTATATAGGAGTGTAGAACTCTGTCTATCCAAACAATGTAATCGCAGATCATTCCATGAGATGTTAAGGGCGGGACAAATTGAAAGGGGGGACCCTTGCATTCTGAGTCGCCCAAATGGCAAGGGGGGACCCTTGCATTCTGGGTCAACCTTATTGTCATGAAATGATCTCTTTTCATCTCTATATAGGAGTGTAGATCTCTGTCTATCCAAACAATGTAATCGCAGACCATTCCATGAGATGTTAAAGGCGGGACAAATTGCAAGGAGGGAGCTTTGCAAGGGAGGACCCTTGCATTTTGGGTCGACCTTAAAATGTCATGAAATTATCTCTTTTCATCTTTATATAGGAGTGTAGATCTCTGTCTATCCAAACAATGTAATCGCAGATCATTCCATGAGATGTTAAGGGCGGGACAAATTGCAAGGGGGGAGCCTTGCATTCTGAGTCGCCCAAATGGCAAGGGGGGACCCTTGCATTCTGGGTCGCCCTTAACATGTCATGAAATGATCTCTTTTCATCTCTATATAGGAGTGTAGAACTCTGTCTATCCAAACAATGTAATCGCAGATCATTCCATGAGATGTTGAGGGCGGGACAAATTTAAAGGGGGGACCCTTGCATTCTGAGTCGCCCAAATGGCAAGGGGGGACCCTTGCATTCTGGGTCGACCTTATTGTCATGAAATTATCTCTTTTCATCTCTATATAGGAGTGTAGATCTCTGTCTATCCAAACAATGTAATCGCAGATCATTCCATGAGATGTTAAGGGCGGGACAAATTGCAAGGGGGAGCCTTGCATTCTGAGTCGCCCAAATGGCAAGGGGGGACCCTTGCATCCTGGGTCGCCCTTAACATGTCATGAAATGATCTCTTTTCATCTCTATATAGGAGTGTAGATCTCTGTCTATCCAAACAATGTAATCGCAGATCATTCCATGAGATGTTAAAGGCGGGACAAATAGCAAGGGGGAGCCTTGCATTCCGAGTAGCCCAAATGGCAAGGGGGACCCTTGCATTCTGGGTCGCCCTTAACATGTCATGAAATGATCTCTTTTCATCTCTATATAGGCGTGTAGATCTCTGTCTAGCCAAACAATGTAATCGCAGACCATTCCATGAGATGTTAAGGGCGGGACAAATTGCAAGGGGGGAGCCTTGCATTCTGAGTCACCCAAATGGCAAGTGGGGACACTTGCATTCTGGGTCGCCATTAACATGTCATGAAATGATCTCTTTTCATCTCTATTTAGGCGTGTAGATCTCTGTCTCTCCAAACAATGTAATCGCAGATCATTCCATGAGATGTTAAGGGCGGGACAAATTGCAAAGGGGGAGCCTTGCATTCTGAGTCGCCCAGATGGCAAGGGGTACCCTTGCATTCTGGGTCGCCCTTAACATGTCATGAAATGATCTCTTTTCATCTCTATTTAGGCGTGTAGATCTCTGTCTCTCCAAACAATGTAATCGCAGATCATTCCATGAGATGTTAAGGGCGGGACAAATTGCAAAGGGGGAGCCTTGCATTCTGAGTCGCCCAGATGGCAAGGGGGGACCCTTGCATTCTGGGTCGCCCTTAACATGTCATGAAATGATCTCTTTTCATCTCTATATAGGAGTGTAGATCTCTGTCTATCCAAACAATGTAATCGCAGATCATTCCATGAGATGTTAAGGGCGGGACAAATTGCAAGGGGGGACCCTTGCATTCTGGGTCGCCCTTAACATGTCATGAAATGATCTCTTTTCATCTCTATATAGGAGTGTAGAACTCTGTCTATCCAAACAATGTAATCGCAGATCATTCCATGAGATGTTAAGGGCGGGACAAATTGAAAGGGGGGACCCTTGCATTCTGAGTCGCCCAAATGGCAAGGGGGGACCCTTGCATTCTGGGTCGACCTTATTGTCATTAAATTATCTCTTTTCATCTCTATATAGGAGTGTAGATCTCTGTCTATCCAAACAATGTAATCGCAGACCATTCCATGAGATGTTAAGGGCGGGACAAATTGCAAGCGGGGAGCCTTGCATTCTGAGTCGACCTTAACATGTCATGAAATGATCTCTTTTCATCTCTATATAGGAGTGTAGATCTCTGTCTATCCAAACAATGTAATCGCAGATCATTCCATGAGATGTTAAGGGCGGGACAAATTGCAAGGGGGAGCCTTGCATTCTGAGTCGCCCAAATGGCAAGGGGGGACCCTTGCATCCTGGGTCGCCCTTAACATGTCATGAAATGATCTCTTTTCATCTCTATATAGGAGTGTAGATCTCTGTCTATCCAAACAATGTAATCGCAGATCATTCCATGAGATGTTAAAGGCGGGACAAATAGCAAGGGGGAGCCTTGCATTCCGAGTAGCCCAAATGGCAAGGGGGACCCTTGCATTCTGGGTCGCCCTTAACATGTCATGAAATGATCTCTTTTCATCTCTATATAGGCGTGTCGATCTCTGTCTATCCAAACAATGTAATCGCAGATCATTCCATGAGATGTTAAGGGCGGGACAATTTGCAAGGGGGGGAGCCTTGCATTCTGAGTCGCCAAAATGGCAAGGGGAGATGTTAAGGGCGGGACAAATTGCAAGGGAGGACCCTTGCATTTTGGGTCGACTTTAACATGTCATGAAATGATCTCTTTTCATCTCTATATACGCGTGTCGATCTCTGTCTATCCAAACAATGTAATCGCAGATCATTCCATGAGATGTTAAGGGCGGGACAATTTGCAAGGGGGAGCCTTGCATTCTGAGTCGCCAAAATGACAAGGGGGGACCCTTGCATTCTAGGTCGCCCTTAACATGTCATGAAATGATCTCTTTTCATCTCTAGGCGTGTAGATCTCTGTCTATCCAAACAATGTAATCGCAGATCATTCCATGAGATGTTAAGGGCGGAACAATTTGCAAGGGGGAGCCTTGCATTCTGAGTCGCCCAAATAGCAAGGGGGGACCCTTGCATTCTGGGTCGCCCTTAACATGTCATGAAATGATCTCTTTTCATCTCTAAATAGGCGTGTAGATCTCTGTCTATCCAAACAATGTAATCGCAGATCATTCCATGAGATGTTAAGGGCGGGACAATTTGCAAGGGGGAGCCTTGCATTCTGGGTCGCCTTTAACATGTCATGAAATGATCTCTTTTCATCTCTATATAGGCGTGTAGATCTCTGTCTATCCAAACAATGTTATCGCAGATCATTCCATGAGATGTTAAGGGCGGGACAATTTGAAAGGGGGGAGCCTTGCATTCTGAGTCGCCCAAATGGCAAGGGTGGACCCTTGCATTCTGGGTCGCCCTTAACATCTCATGAAATGATCTCTTTTCATCTCTATAGAGGCGTGTAGATCTCTGTCTATCTAAACAATGTAATCGCAGATCATTCCATGAGATGTTAAGGGCGCGACAATTTGTAAGGAGGGAGCCTTGCATTCTGAGTCGCCCAAATGGCAAGGGAGGGACCCTTGCATTCTGGGTCGCCCTCATAAACATGTCATGAAATGATCCCTTTTCATCTCTATATAGGCGTGTAGATCTCTGTCTATCCAAACAATGTAATCGCAGATCATTCCATGAGATGTTAAGGGCGGGACAATTTGCAAGGGGGGAGAGTTGCATTTTGAGTCGCCCAAATGGCAAGGTGGTCCCTTGCATTCTGGGTCGCCCTTAACATGTCATGAAATGATCTCTTTTCATCTCTATATAGGCGTGTCGATCTCTGTCTATCCAAACAATGTAATCGCAGATCATTCCATGAGATGTTAAGGGCGGGACAATTTGCAAGGGGGGAGCCTTGCATTCTGAGTCGCCAAAATGGCAAGGGGGGACCCTTGCATTCTGGGTCGCCCTTAACATGTCATGAAATGATCTCTTTTCATCTCTAGGCGTGTAGATCTCTGTCTATCCAAACAATGTAATCGCAGATCATTCCATGAGATGTTAAGGGCGGAACAATTTGCAAGGGGGAGCCTTGCATTCTGAGTCGCCCAAATAGCAAGGGGGGACCCTTGCATTCTGGGTCGCCCTTAACATGTCATGAAATGATCTCTTTTCATCTCTAAATAGGCGTGTAGATCTCTGTCTATCCAAACAATGTAAAAAATCGCAGATCATTCCATGAGATGTTAAGGGCGGGACAATTTGCAAGGGGGAGCCTTGCATTCTGGGTCGCCTTTAACATGTCATGAAATGATCTCTTTTCATCTCTATATAGGCGTGTAGATCTCTGTCTATCCAAACAATGTTATCGCAGATCATTCCATGAGATGTTAAGGGCGGGACAATTTGAAAGGGGGGAGCCTTGCATTCTGAGTCGCCCAAATGGCAAGGGTGGACCCTTGCATTCTGGGTCGCCCTTAACATCTCATGAAATGATCTCTTTTCATCTCTAGGCGTGTAGATCTCTGTCTATCCAAACAATGTAATCGCAGATCATTCCATGAGATGTTAAGGGCGGAACAATTTGCAAGGGGGAGCCTTGCATTCTGAGTCGCCCAAATAGCAAGGGGGAGCCTTGCATTCTTGGTCGCCTTTAACATGTCATGAAATGATCTCTTTTCATCTCTATATAGGCGTGTAGATCTCTGTCTATCCAAACAATGTTATCGCAGATCATTCCATGAGATGTTAAGGGCGGGACAATTTGAAAGGGGGGAGCCTTGCATTCTGAGTCGCCCAAATGGCAAGGGTGGACCCTTGCATTCTGGGTCGCCCTTAACATCTCATGAAATGATCTCTTTTCATCTCTATAGAGGCGTGTAGATCTCTGTCTATCCAAACAATGTAATCGCAGATCATTCCATGAGATGTTAAGGGCGGAACAATTTGCAAGGGGGAGCCTTGCATTCTGAGTCGCCCAAATAGCAAGGGGGGACCCTTGCATTCTGGGTCGCCCTTAACATGTCATGAAATGATCTCTTTTCATCTCTAAATAGGCGTGTAGATCTCTGTTTATCCAAACAATGTAATCGCAGATCATTCCATGAGATGTTAAGGGCGGGACAATTTGCAAGGGGGAGCCTTGCATTCTGGGTCGCCTTTAACATGTCATGAAATGATCTCTTTTCATCTCTATATAGGCGTGTAGATCTCTGTCTATCCAAACAATGTTATCGCAGATCATTCCATGAGATGTTAAGGGCGGGACAATTTGAAAGGGGGGAGCCTTGCATTCTGAGTCGCCCAAATGGCAAGGGTGGACCCTTGCATTCTGGGTCGCCCTTAACATCTCATGAAATGATCTCTTTTCATCTCTATAGAGGCGTGTAGATCTCTGTCTATCTAAACAATGTAATCGCAGATCATTCCATGAGATGTTAAGGGCGGGACAATTTGTAAGGAGGGAGCCTTGCATTCTGAGTCGCCCAAATGGCAAGGGGGGGACCCTTGCATTCTGGGTCGCCCTCATAAACATGTCATGAAATGATCCCTTTTTATCTCTATATAGGCGTGTAGATCTCTGTCTATCCAAACAATGTAATCGCAGATCATTCCATGAGATGTTAAGGGCGGGACAATTTGCAAGGGGGGAGAGTTGCATTTTGAGTCGCCCAAATGGCAAGGGGGACCCTTGCATTCTGGGTCGCCCTTAAAGAGATGGTTTATTGATTTCAAACTTGACTGAATTTGGTATCATTGCAATCGAAAAATTACACTGAGTAAAATCATTACATTTGTGGAACTTGTACATTCGAGCGAAATTTATAAAAGTTGATTGAACTTGACGAAAAATCAACCCACTCAACGCCCCCAAAACATCGTAAGTCAGCTGATTTTTGAAGTGACGACACAATATGAACAGCGGCAGCTCAGCTGAAATGATTGACGACGGTGCGAGATGCAGTTTGCGTGCTATTCACATGTATTGCATTGACTCTCGAGTACCGTACCCATTTATACCTAACGCTTTTTACCTTCATCAAAATCCCCTGGAAATATGGATATGGACGAAAACATACTTGAGTATACTCCAGAAGGCTCCTCCATGGCATGGTTTTGGTTCTTAATCTGACGTTAGTCTAGATAAATGGTATATAACTTCCAAAAAGCGAGTGAATATATCGTCGATGTAGCGTTCAAGTTTCCCGTAGCTGGTAGCTGTGCGTGCGTACTCTGTGCATGTACTATGTGTGCAATACACTGACCTCTATTATGCGTGCATCACATCGAGCGCAGCTTGCTAGCCAGCCTAGCCCGTAGCCCGGCGCTCGAACTAGCCGTGAATCGCGAACCGGACTGATCTGTTTCTCTCGGTTTATCAGGTCCTATACGACTTAATTTATCAAAAATGTAAATTAATCAGCCTAATCACACATTTTTGTAATGAATATCTGGACAATTCTATGTAAATTTGTCGCCTATTTTACTCCAAAAGAGTCGTTAGGTCAGCATGCAAAATGTCCTTTGCCTTCCCAGATCAGACACATACACGCTGAAGTGCCCTCAGAATGTGTGATTAGTTTTCCGATTTTTATGCTCAAATGTGACGGAAAAATATCAAAATCAAACAAACATTTGTAGAAAGTATCATTTATTCAGTGTATCTCGTTCAAAATGCCAAAAAAGAGGAAATATCACCACTGGCGGTAAATATACAAACAACGTTAACCCATATCTGAAAATTGCAATGGGTATCCGACATTGTCCCGAATGTGTGATGTAGGTAGTTCATATTGTGACGTCATCGTTTCGCATGTAAAATAACGCCGTCAATTCACTTAGTGAGTGGGTTCAGGAAAGGGTAACAAAATTGCATTTAATTCATTCCTCACAACAGTGAGAGCTTCAAAATTACTTTGCTCATTTTGTTAATGTTCTCAGCAATCTGTAGAGGTGTAATTTGCCCATTTTCCACATTTCAATGAACCATCTCTTTAACATGTCATGAAATGATCTCTTTTCATCTCTATATAGGCGTGTCGATCTCTGTCTATCCAAACAATGTAATCGCAGATCATTCCATGAGATGTTAAGGGCGGGACAATTTGCAAGGGGGGAGCCTTGCATTCTGAGTCGCCAAAATGGCAAGGGGAGATGTTAAGGGCGGGACAAATTGCAAGGGAGGACCCTTGCATTTTGGGTCGACTTTAACATGTCATGAAATGATCTCTTTTCATCTCTATATACGCGTGTCGATCTCTGTCTATCCAAACAATGTAATCGCAGATCATTCCATGAGATGTTAAGGGCGGGACAATTTGCAAGGGGGAGCCTTGCATTCTGAGTCGCCAAAATGACAAGGGGGGACCCTTGCATTCTAGGTCGCCCTTAACATGTCATGAAATGATCTCTTTTCATCTCTAGGCGTGTAGATCTCTGTCTATCCAAACAATGTAATCGCAGATCATTCCATGAGATGTTAAGGGCGGAACAATTTGCAAGGGGGAGCCTTGCATTCTGAGTCGCCCAAATAGCAAGGGGGGGACCCTTGCATTCTGGGTCGCCCTCATAAACATGTCATGAAATGATCCCTTTTTATCTCTATATAGGCGTGTAGATCTCTGTCTATCCAAACAATGTAATCGCAGATCATTCCATGAGATGTTAAGGGCGGGACAATTTGCAAGGGGGGAGAGTTGCATTTTGAGTCGCCCAAATGGCAAGGGGGACCCTTGCATTCTGGGTCGCCCTTAACATGTCATGAAATGATCTCTTTTCATCTCTATATAGGCGTGTCGATCTCTGTCTATCCAAACAATGTAATCGCAGATCATTCCATGAGATGTTAAGGGCGGGACAATTTGCAAGGGGGGAGCCTTGCATTCTGAGTCGCCAAAATGGCAAGGGGAGATGTTAAGGGCGGGACAAATTGCAAGGGAGGACCCTTGCATTTTGGGTCGACTTTAACATGTCATGAAATGATCTCTTTTCATCTCTATATACGCGTGTCGATCTCTGTCTATCCAAACAATGTAATCGCAGATCATTCCATGAGATGTTAAGGGCGGGAGAATTTGCAAGGGGGAGCCTTGCATTCTGAGTCGCCAAAATGACAAGGGGGGACCCTTGCATTCTAGGTCGCCCTTAACATGTCATGAAATGATCTCTTTTCATCTCTAGGCGTGTAGATCTCTGTCTATCCAAACAATGTAATCGCAGATAATTCCATGAGATGTTAAGGGCGGAACAATTTGCAAGGGGGAGCCTTGCATTCTGAGTCGCCCAAATAGCAAGGGGGGACCCTTGCATTCTGGGTCGCCCTTAACATGTCATGAAATGATCTCTTTTCATCTCTAAATAGGCGTGTAGATCTCTGTCTATCCAAACAATGTAATCGCAGATCATTCCATGAGATGTTAAGGGTGGGACAATTTGCAAGGGGGAGCCTTGCATTCTGGGTCGCCTTTAACATGTCATGAAATGATCTCTTTTCATCTCTATAGAGGCGTGTAGATCTCTGTCTATCTAAACAATGTAATCGCAGATCATTCCATGAGATGTTAAGGGCGGGACAATTTGTAAGGAGGGAGCCTTGCATTCTGAGTCGCCCAAATGGCAAGGGAGGGACCCTTGCATTCTGGGTCGCCCTCATAAACATGTCATGAAATGATCCCTTTTCATCTCTATATAGGCGTGTAGATCTCTGTCTATCCAAACAATGTAATCGCAGATCATTCCATGAGATGTTAAGGGCGGGACAATTTGCAAGGGGGGAGAGTTGCATTTTGAGTCGCCCAAATGGCAAGGTGGTCCCTTGCATTCTGGGTCGCCCTTAACATGTCATGAAATGATCTCTTTTCATCTCTATATAGGCGTGTCGATCTCTGTCTATCCAAACAATGTAATCGCAGATCATTCCATGAGATGTTAAGGGCGGGACAATTTGCAAGGGGGGAGCCTTGCATTCTGAGTCGCCAAAATGGCAAGGGGGGACCCTTGCATTCTGGGTCGCCCTTAACATGTCATGAAATGATCTCTTTTCATCTCTAGGCGTGTAGATCTCTGTCTATCCAAACAATGTAATCTCAGATCATTCCATGAGATGTTAAGGGCGGAACAATTTGAAAGGGGAGCCTTGCATTCTGAGTCGCCCAAATAGCAAGGGGGGACCCTTGCATTCTGGGTCGCCCTTAACATGTCATGAAATGATCTCTTTTCATCTCTAAATAGGCGTGTAGATCTCTGTCTATCCAAACAATGTAATCGCAGATCATTCCATGAGATGTTAAGGGCGGGACAATTTGCAAGGGGGAGCCTTGCATTCTGGGTCGCCTTTAACATGTCATGAAATGATCTCTTTTCATCTCTATATAGGCGTGTAGATCTCTGTCTATCCAAACAATGTTATCGCAGATCATTCCATGAGATGTTAAGGGCGGGACAATTTGAAAGGGGGGAGCCTTGCATTCTGAGTCGCCCAAATGGCAAGGATGGACCCTTGCATTCTGGGTCGCCCTTAACATCTCATGAAATGATCTCTTTTCATCTCAATAGAGGCGTGTAGATCTCTGTCTATCTAAACAATGTAATCGCAGATCATTCCATGAGATGTTAAGGGCGGGACAATTTGTAAGGAGGGAGCCTTGCATTCTGAGTCGCCCAAATGGCAAGGGGGGGACCCTTGCATTCTGGGTCGCCCTCATAAACATGTCATGAAATGATCCCTTTTCATCTCTATATAGGCGTGTAGATCTCTGTCTATCCAAACAATGTAATCGCAGATCATTCCATGAGATGTTAAGGGCGGGACAATTTGCAAGGGGGGAGAGTTGCATTTTGAGTCGCCCAAATGGCAAGGGGGACCCTTGCATTCTGGGTCGCCCTTAACATGTCATGAAATGATCTCTTTTCATCTCTATATAGGCGTGTCGATCTCTGTCTATCCAAACAATGTAATCGCAGATCATTCCATGAGATGTTAAGGGCGGGACAATTTGCAAGGGGGGAGCCTTGCATTCTGAGTCGCCAAAATGGCAAGGGGAGATGTTAAGGGCGGGACAAATTGCAAGGGAGGACCCTGCATTTTGGGTCGACTTTAACATGTCATGAAATGATCTCTTTTCATCTCTATATACGCGTGTCGATCTCTGTCTATCCAAACAATGTAATCGCAGATCATTCCATGAGATGTTAAGGGCGGGACAATTTGCAAGGGGGAGCCTTGCATTCTGAGTCGCCAAAATGACAAGGGGGGACCCTTGCATTCTAGGTCGCCCTTAACATGTCATGAAATGATCTCTTTTCATCTCTAGGCGTGTAGATCTCTGTCTATCCAAACAATGTAATCGCAGATCATTCCATGAGATGTTAAGGGCGGAACAATTTGCAAGGGGGAGCCTTGCATTCTGAGTCGCCCAAATAGCAAGGGGGGACCCTTGCATTCTGGGTCGCCCTTAACATGTCATGAAATGATCTCTTTTCATCTCTAAATAGGCGTGTAGATCTCTGTCTATCCAAACAATGTAATCGCAGATCATTCCATGAGATGTTAAGGGCGGGACAATTTGCAAGGGGGAGCCTTGCATTCTTGGTCGCCTTTAACATGTCATGAAATGATCTCTTTTCATCTCTATATAGGCGTGTAGATCTCTGTCTATCCAAACAATGTTATCGCAGATCATTCCATGAGATGTTAAGGGCGGGACAATTTGAAAGGGGGGAGCCTTGCATTCTGAGTCGCCCAAATGGCAAGGGTGGACCCTTGCATTCTGGGTCGCCCTTAACATGTCATGAAATGATCTCTTTTCATCTCTAGGCGTGTAGATCTCTGTCTATCCAAACAATGTAATCGCAGATCATTCCATGAGATGTTAAGGGCGGAACAATTTGCAAGGGGGAGCCTTGCATTCTGGGTCGCCCTTAACATGTCATGAAATGATCTCTTTTCATCTCTAAATAGGCGTGTAGATCTCTGTCTATCTAAACAATGTAATCGCAGATCATTCCATGAGATGTTAAGGGCGGGACAATTTGTAAGGAGGGAGCCTTGCATTCTGAGTCGCCCAAATGGCAAGGGGGGACCCTTGCATTCTGGGTCGCCCTCATAAATATGTCATGAAATGATCCCTTTTCATCTCTATATAGGCGTGTAGATCTCTGTCTATCCAAACAATGTAATCGCAGATCATTCCATGAGATGTTAAGGGCGGGACAATTTGCAAGGGGGGAGAGTTGCATTTTGAGTCGCCCAAATGGCAAGGAGGTCCCTTGCATTCTGGGTCGCCCTTAACATGTCATGAAATGATCTCTTTTCATCTCTATATAGGCGTGTCGATCTCTGTCTATCCAAACAATGTAATCGCAGATCATTCCATGAGATGTTAAGGGCGGGACAATTTGCAAGGGGGGAGCCTTGCATTTCGAGTCGCCCAAATGGCAAGGGGGGACCCTTGCATTCTGGGTCGCCCTTAACATGTCATGAAATGATCTCTTTTCATCTCTAAATAGGCGTGTAGATCTCTGTCTATCCAAACAATGTAATCGCAGATCATTCCATGAGATGTTAAGGGCGGGACAATTTGCAAGGGGGAGCCTTGCATTCTGGGTCGCCTTTAACATGTCATGAAATGATCTCTTTTCATCTCTAAATAGGCGTGTAGATCTCTGTCTATCCAAACAATGTTATCGCAGATCATTCCATGAGATGTTAAGGGCGGGACAATTTGAAAGGGGGGAGCCTTGCATTCTGAGTCGCCCAAATGGCAAGGGTGGACCCTTGCATTCTGGGTCGCCCTTAACATCTCATGAAATGATCTCTTTTCATCTCTATAGAGGCGTGTAGATCTCTGTCTATCTAAACAATGTAATCGCAGATCATTCCATGAGATGTTAAGGGCGGGACAATTTGTAAGGAGGGAGCCTTGCATTCTGAGTCGCCCAAATGGCAAGGGGGGGGGGGGGGAACCCTTGCTTTCTGGGTCGCCCTCATAAACATGTCATGAAATGATCCCTTTTCATCTCTATATAGGCGTGTAGATCTCTGTCTATCCAAACAATGTAATCGCAGATCATTCCATGAGATGTTAAGGGCGGGACAATTTGCAAGGGGGGAGAGTTCCATTTTGAGTCGCCCAAATGGCAAGGGGGACCCTTGCATTCTGGGTCGCCCTTAACATGTCATGAAATGATCTCTTTTCATCTCTATATAGGCGTGTCGATCTCTGTCTATCCAAACAATGTAATCGCAGATCATTCCATGAGATGTTAAGGGCGGGACAATTTGCAAGTGGGGAGCCTTGCATTCTGAGTCGCCAAAATGGCAAGGGGAGATGTTAAGGGCGGGACAAATTGCAAGGGAGGACCCTTGCATTTTGGGTCGACTTTAACATGTCATGAAATGATCTCTTTTCATCTCTATATACGCGTGTCGATCTCTGTCTATCCAAACAATGTAATCGCAGATCATTCCATGAGATGTTAAGGGCGGGACAATTTGCAAGGGGGAGCCTTGCATTCTGAGTCGCCAAAATGACAAGGGGGGACCCTTGCATTCTAGGTCGCCCTTAACATGTCATGAAATGATCTCTTTTCATCTCTAGGCGTGTAGATCTCTGTCTATCCAAACAATGTAATCGCAGATCATTCCATGAGATGTTAAGGGCGGAACAATTTGCAAGGGGGAGCCTTGCATTCTGAGTCGCCCAAATAGCAAGGGGGGACCCTTGCATTCTGGGTCGCCCTTAACATGTCATGAAATGATCTCTTTTCATCTCTAAATAGGCGTGTAGATCTCTGTCTATCCAAACAATGTAATCGCAGATCATTCCTTGAGATGTTAAGGGCGGGACAATTTGCAAGGGGGAGCCTTGCATTCTGAGTCGCCCAAATGGCAAGGGTGGACCCTCGCATTCTAGGTCGCCCTTAACATGTCATGAAATGATCTCTTTTCATCTCTAGGCGTGTAGATCTCTGTCTATCCAAACAATGTAATCGCAGATCATTCCATGAGATGTTAAGGGCGGAACAATTTGCAAGGGGGAGCCTTGCATTCTGAGTCGCCCAAATAGCAAGGGGGGACCCTTGCATTCTGTGTCGCCTTTAACATGTCATGAAATGATCTCTTTTCATCTCTATATAGGCGTGTAGATCTCTGTCTATCCAAACAATGTTATCGCAGATCATTCCATGAGATGTTAAGGGCGGGACAATTTGAAAGGGGGGAGCCTTGCATTCTGAGTCACCCAAATGGCAAGGGTGGACCCTTGCATTCTGGGTCGCCCTTAACATCTCATGAAATGATATCTTTTCATCTCTATAGAGGCGTGTAGATCTCTGTCTATCTAAACAATGTAATCGCAGATCATTCCATGAGATGTTAAGGGCGGGACAATTTGTAAGGAGGGAGCCTTGCATTCTGAGTCGCCCAAATGGCAAGGGGGGGGGGGACCCTTGCATTCTGGGTCGCCCTTAACATGTCATGAAATGATCCCTTTTCATCTCTATATAGGCGTGTAGATCTCTGTCTATCCAAACAATGTAATCGCAGATCATTCCATGAGATGTTAAGGGCGGGACAATTTGCAAGGGGGGAGAGTTGCATTTTGAGTCGCCCAAATGGCAAGGTGGTCCCTTGCATTCTGGGTCGCCCTTAACATGTCATGAAATGATCTCTTTTCATCTCTATATAGGCGTGTCGATCTCTGTCTATCCAAACAATGTAATCGCAGATCATTCCATGAGATGTTAAGGGCTGGACAATTTGCAAGGGGGGAGCCTTGCATTCTGAGTCGCCAAAATGGCAAGGGGGGACCCTTGCATTCTGGGTCGCCCTTAACATGTCATGAAATGATCTCTATTCATCTCTATATAGGCGTGTAGATATTGTCTATCCAAACAATGTAATCGTATATCATTCAATGAGATGTTAAGGGCGGGACAATTTGCAAGGGGGAGCCTTGCATTCTGTGTCGCCCAAATGGCAAGGGGTGACCCTTGCATTCTGGGTCGCCCTTAACATGTCATAAAATGATCTCTTTTCATCTCTATATAGGCGTGTAGATCTCTGTCTATCCAAACAATGTAATCGCAGATCATTCCAAGAGATGTTAAGGGCGGGACAATTTGCAAGGGGGGAGCCTTGCATTTCGAGTCGCCCAAATGGCAAGGGGGGACCCTTGCATTCTGGGTCATCCTTAACATGTCATGAAATAATCTCTTTTCATCTCTATATAGGCGTGTAGATCTCTGTCTATCCAAACAATGTAATCGCAGATCATTCCATGAGATGTTAAGGGCGGGACAAATTGCAAGGAGGGAGCCTTGCATTCTGAGGCGCCCAAATGGCAAGTGGGGACCCTTGCATTCTGGGTCGCCCTTAACATGTCATGAAATGATCTCTTTTCATCTCTATATAGGAGTGTAGATCTCTGTCTATCCAAACAATGTAATCGCAGATCATTCCATGAGATGTTAAGGGCGGGACAAATTGCAAGGGGGGACCCTTGCATTCTGGGTCGCCCTTAACATGTCATGAAATGATCTCTTTTCATCTCTATATAGGAGTGTAGAACTCTGTCTATCCAAACAATGTAATCGCAGATCATTCCATGAGATGTTAAGGGAGGGACAAATTGAAAGGGGGGACCCTTGCATTCTGAGTCGCCCAAATGGCAAGGGGGGACCCTTGCATTCTGGGTCGACCTTATTGTCATTAAATTATCTCTTTTCATCTCTATATAGGAGTGTAGATCTCTGTCTATCCAAACAATGTAATCGCAGACCATTCCATGAGATGTTAAGGGCGGGACAATTTGCAAGCGGGGAGCCTTGCATTCTGAGTCGACCTTAACATGTCATGAAAAGATCTCTTTTCATCTCTATATAGGAGTGTAGATCTCTGTCTATCCAAACAATGTAATCGCAGATCATTCCAAGAGATGTTAAGGGCGGGACAATTTGCAAGGGGGGAGCCTTGCATTTCGAGTCGCCCAAATGGCAAGGGGGGACCCTTGCATTCTGGGTCATCCTTAACATGTCATGAAATAATCTCTTTTCATCTCTATATAGGCGTGTAGATCTCTGTCTATCCAAACAATGTAATCGCAGATCATTCCATAAGATGTTAAGGGCGGGACAAATTGCAAGGAGGGAGCCTTGCATTCTGAGGCGCCCAAATGGCAAGTGGGGACCCTTGCATTCTGGGTCGCCCTTAACATGTCATGAAATGATCTCTTTTCCTCTCTATATAGGAGTGTAGATCTCTGTCTATCCAAACAATGTAATCGCATATAATTCCATGAGATGTTAAGGGCGGGACAAATTGCAAGGGAGGACCTTTGCATTTTGGGTCGACCTTAACATGTCATGAAATGATCTCTTTTCATCTCTATATAGGAGTGTAGATCTCTGTCTATCCAAACAATGTAATCGCAGATCGTTCCATGAGATGTTAAGGGCGGGACAATTTGCAAGGGGGAGCCTTGCATTCTGAGTCGCCAAAATGGCAAGGGGGGACCCTTGCATTCTGGGTCGCCCTTAACATCTCATGAAATGATCTCTTTTCATCTCTATAGAGGCGTGTAGATCTCTGTCTATCTAAACAATGTAATCGCAGATCATTCCATGAGATGTTAAGGGCGCGACAATTTGTAAGGAGGGAGCCTTGCATTCTGAGTCGCCCAAATGGCAAGGGAGGGACCCTTGCATTCTGGGTCGCCCTCATAAACATGTCATGAAATGATCCCTTTTCATCTCTATATAGGCGTGTAGATCTCTGTCTATCCAAACAATGTAATCGCAGATCATTCCATGAGATGTTAAGGGCGGGACAATTTGCAAGGGGGGAGAGTTGCATTTTGAGTCGCCCAAATGGCAAGGTGGTCCCTTGCATTCTGGGTCGCCCTTAACATGTCATGAAATGATCTCTTTTCATCTCTATATAGGCGTGTCGATCTCTGTCTATCCAAACAATGTAATCGCAGATCATTCCATGAGATGTTAAGGGCGGGACAATTTGCAAGGGGGGAGCCTTGCATTCTGAGTCGCCAAAATGGCAAGGGGGGACCCTTGCATTCTGGGTCGCCCTTAACATGTCATGAAATGATCTCTTCTCATCTCTAGGCGTGTAGATCTCTGTCTATCCAAACAATGTAATCGCAGATCATTCCATGAGATGTTAAGGGCGGAACAATTTGCAAGGGGGAGCCTTGCATTCTGAGTCGCCCAAATAGCAAGGGGGGACCCTTGCATTCTGGGTCGCCCTTAACATGTCATGAAATGATCTCTTTTCATCTCTAAATAGGCGTGTAGATCTCTGTCTATCCAAACAATGTAAAAAATCGCAGATCATTCCATGAGATGTTAAGGGCGGGACAATTTGCAAGGGGGAGCCTTGCATTCTGGGTCGCCTTTAACATGTCATGAAATGATCTCTTTTCATCTCTATATAGGCGTGTA
Organism: Strongylocentrotus droebachiensis; assembly: GCA_035222895.1. Lineage (NCBI taxonomy): Eukaryota > Metazoa > Echinodermata > Echinoidea > Camarodonta > Strongylocentrotidae > Strongylocentrotus > Strongylocentrotus droebachiensis. The sequence continues at coordinate 86,079 of JAVYIG010000906.1, forward strand.
GATCTCTGTCTATCCAAACAATGTTATCGCAGATCATTCCATGAGATGTTAAGGGCGGGACAATTTGAAAGGGGGGAGCCTTGCATTCTGAGTCGCCCAAATGGCAAGGGTGGACCCTTGCATTCTGGGTCGCCCTTAACATCTCATGAAATGATCTCTTTTCATCTCTAGGCGTGTAGATCTCTGTCTATCCAAACAATGTAATCGCAGATCATTCCATGAGATGTTAAGGGCGGAACAATTTGCAAGGGGGAGCCTTGCATTCTGAGTCGCCCAAATAGCAAGGGGGAGCCTTGCATTCTTGGTCGCCTTTAACATGTCATGAAATGATCTCTTTTCATCTCTATATAGGCGTGTAGATCTCTGTCTATCCAAACAATGTTATCGCAGATCATTCCATGAGATGTTAAGGGCGGGACAATTTGAAAGGGGGGAGCCTTGCATTCTGAGTCGCCCAAATGGCAAGGGTGGACCCTTGCATTCTGGGTCGCCCTTAACATCTCATGAAATGATCTCTTTTCATCTCTATAGAGGCGTGTAGATCTCTGTCTATCCAAACAATGTAATCGCAGATCATTCCATGAGATGTTAAGGGCGGAACAATTTGCAAGGGGGAGCCTTGCATTCTGAGTCGCCCAAATAGCAAGGGGGGACCCTTGCATTCTGGGTCGCCCTTAACATGTCATGAAATGATCTCTTTTCATCTCTAAATAGGCGTGTAGATCTCTGTTTATCCAAACAATGTAATCGCAGATCATTCCATGAGATGTTAAGGGCGGGACAATTTGCAAGGGGGAGCCTTGCATTCTGGGTCGCCTTTAACATGTCATGAAATGATCTCTTTTCATCTCTATATAGGCGTGTAGATCTCTGTCTATCCAAACAATGTTATCGCAGATCATTCCATGAGATGTTAAGGGCGGGACAATTTGAAAGGGGGGAGCCTTGCATTCTGAGTCGCCCAAATGGCAAGGGTGGACCCTTGCATTCTGGGTCGCCCTTAACATCTCATGAAATGATCTCTTTTCATCTCTATAGAGGCGTGTAGATCTCTGTCTATCTAAACAATGTAATCGCAGATCATTCCATGAGATGTTAAGGGCGGGACAATTTGTAAGGAGGGAGCCTTGCATTCTGAGTCGCCCAAATGGCAAGGGGGGGACCCTTGCATTCTGGGTCGCCCTCATAAACATGTCATGAAATGATCCCTTTTTATCTCTATATAGGCGTGTAGATCTCTGTCTATCCAAACAATGTAATCGCAGATCATTCCATGAGATGTTAAGGGCGGGACAATTTGCAAGGGGGGAGAGTTGCATTTTGAGTCGCCCAAATGGCAAGGGGGACCCTTGCATTCTGGGTCGCCCTTAACATGTCATGAAATGATCTCTTTTCATCTCTATATAGGCGTGTCGATCTCTGTCTATCCAAACAATGTAATCGCAGATCATTCCATGAGATGTTAAGGGCGGGACAATTTGCAAGGGGGGAGCCTTGCATTCTGAGTCGCCAAAATGGCAAGGGGAGATGTTAAGGGCGGGACAAATTGCAAGGGAGGACCCTTGCATTTTGGGTCGACTTTAACATGTCATGAAATGATCTCTTTTCATCTCTATATACGCGTGTCGATCTCTGTCTATCCAAACAATGTAATCGCAGATCATTCCATGAGATGTTAAGGGCGGGACAATTTGCAAGGGGGAGCCTTGCATTCTGAGTCGCCAAAATGACAAGGGGGGACCCTTGCATTCTAGGTCGCCCTTAACATGTCATGAAATGATCTCTTTTCATCTCTAGGCGTGTAGATCTCTGTCTATCCAAACAATGTAATCGCAGATCATTCCATGAGATGTTAAGGGCGGAACAATTTGCAAGGGGGAGCCTTGCATTCTGAGTCGCCCAAATAGCAAGGGGGGGACCCTTGCATTCTGGGTCGCCCTCATAAACATGTCATGAAATGATCCCTTTTTATCTCTATATAGGCGTGTAGATCTCTGTCTATCCAAACAATGTAATCGCAGATCATTCCATGAGATGTTAAGGGCGGGACAATTTGCAAGGGGGGAGAGTTGCATTTTGAGTCGCCCAAATGGCAAGGGGGACCCTTGCATTCTGGGTCGCCCTTAACATGTCATGAAATGATCTCTTTTCATCTCTATATAGGCGTGTCGATCTCTGTCTATCCAAACAATGTAATCGCAGATCATTCCATGAGATGTTAAGGGCGGGACAATTTGCAAGGGGGGAGCCTTGCATTCTGAGTCGCCAAAATGGCAAGGGGAGATGTTAAGGGCGGGACAAATTGCAAGGGAGGACCCTTGCATTTTGGGTCGACTTTAACATGTCATGAAATGATCTCTTTTCATCTCTATATACGCGTGTCGATCTCTGTCTATCCAAACAATGTAATCGCAGATCATTCCATGAGATGTTAAGGGCGGGACAATTTGCAAGGGGGAGCCTTGCATTCTGAGTCGCCAAAATGACAAGGGGGGACCCTTGCATTCTAGGTCGCCCTTAACATGTCATGAAATGATCTCTTTTCATCTCTAGGCGTGTAGATCTCTGTCTATCCAAACAATGTAATCGCAGATCATTCCATGAGATGTTAAGGGCGGAACAATTTGCAAGGGGGAGCCTTGCATTCTGAGTCGCCCAAATAGCAAGGGGGGACCCTTGCATTCTGGGTCGCCCTTAACATGTCATGAAATGATCTCTTTTCATCTCTAAATAGGCGTGTAGATCTCTGTCTATCCAAACAATGTAATCGCAGATCATTCCATGAGATGTTAAGGGTGGGACAATTTGCAAGGGGGAGCCTTGCATTCTGGGTCGCCTTTAACATGTCATGAAATGATCTCTTTTCATCTCTATAGAGGCGTGTAGATCTCTGTCTATCTAAACAATGTAATCGCAGATCATTCCATGAGATGTTAAGGGCGGGACAATTTGTAAGGAGGGAGCCTTGCATTCTGAGTCGCCCAAATGGCAAGGGAGGGACCCTTGCATTCTGGGTCGCCCTCATAAACATGTCATGAAATGATCCCTTTTCATCTCTATATAGGCGTGTAGATCTCTGTCTATCCAAACAATGTAATCGCAGATCATTCCATGAGATGTTAAGGGCGGGACAATTTGCAAGGGGGGAGAGTTGCATTTTGAGTCGCCCAAATGGCAAGGTGGTCCCTTGCATTCTGGGTCGCCCTTAACATGTCATGAAATGATCTCTTTTCATCTCTATATAGGCGTGTCGATCTCTGTCTATCCAAACAATGTAATCGCAGATCATTCCATGAGATGTTAAGGGCGGGACAATTTGCAAGGGGGGAGCCTTGCATTCTGAGTCGCCAAAATGGCAAGGGGGGACCCTTGCATTCTGGGTCGCCCTTAACATGTCATGAAATGATCTCTTTTCATCTCTAGGCGTGTAGATCTCTGTCTATCCAAACAATGTAATCTCAGATCATTCCATGAGATGTTAAGGGCGGAACAATTTGAAAGGGGAGCCTTGCATTCTGAGTCGCCCAAATAGCAAGGGGGGACCCTTGCATTCTGGGTCGCCCTTAACATGTCATGAAATGATCTCTTTTCATCTCTAAATAGGCGTGTAGATCTCTGTCTATCCAAACAATGTAATCGCAGATCATTCCATGAGATGTTAAGGGCGGGACAATTTGCAAGGGGGAGCCTTGCATTCTGGGTCGCCTTTAACATGTCATGAAATGATCTCTTTTCATCTCTATATAGGCGTGTAGATCTCTGTCTATCCAAACAATGTTATCGCAGATCATTCCATGAGATGTTAAGGGCGGGACAATTTGAAAGGGGGGAGCCTTGCATTCTGAGTCGCCCAAATGGCAAGGATGGACCCTTGCATTCTGGGTCGCCCTTAACATCTCATGAAATGATCTCTTTTCATCTCAATAGAGGCGTGTAGATCTCTGTCTATCTAAACAATGTAATCGCAGATCATTCCATGAGATGTTAAGGGCGGGACAATTTGTAAGGAGGGAGCCTTGCATTCTGAGTCGCCCAAATGGCAAGGGGGGGACCCTTGCATTCTGGGTCGCCCTCATAAACATGTCATGAAATGATCCCTTTTCATCTCTATATAGGCGTGTAGATCTCTGTCTATCCAAACAATGTAATCGCAGATCATTCCATGAGATGTTAAGGGCGGGACAATTTGCAAGGGGGGAGAGTTGCATTTTGAGTCGCCCAAATGGCAAGGGGGACCCTTGCATTCTGGGTCGCCCTTAACATGTCATGAAATGATCTCTTTTCATCTCTATATAGGCGTGTCGATCTCTGTCTATCCAAACAATGTAATCGCAGATCATTCCATGAGATGTTAAGGGCGGGACAATTTGCAAGGGGGGAGCCTTGCATTCTGAGTCGCCAAAATGGCAAGGGGAGATGTTAAGGGCGGGACAAATTGCAAGGGAGGACCCTTGCATTTTGGGTCGACTTTAACATGTCATGAAATGATCTCTTTTCATCTCTATATACGCGTGTCGATCTCTGTCTATCCAAACAATGTAATCGCAGATCATTCCATGAGATGTTAAGGGCGGGACAATTTGCAAGGGGGAGCCTTGCATTCTGAGTCGCCAAAATGACAAGGGGGGACCCTTGCATTCTAGGTCGCCCTTAACATGTCATGAAATGATCTCTTTTCATCTCTAGGCGTGTAGATCTCTGTCTATCCAAACAATGTAATCGCAGATCATTCCATGAGATGTTAAGGGCGGAACAATTTGCAAGGGGGAGCCTTGCATTCTGAGTCGCCCAAATAGCAAGGGGGGACCCTTGCATTCTGGGTCGCCCTTAACATGTCATGAAATGATCTCTTTTCATCTCTAAATAGGCGTGTAGATCTCTGTCTATCCAAACAATGTAATCGCAGATCATTCCATGAGATGTTAAGGGCGGGACAATTTGCAAGGGGGAGCCTTGCATTCTTGGTCGCCTTTAACATGTCATGAAATGATCTCTTTTCATCTCTATATAGGCGTGTAGATCTCTGTCTATCCAAACAATGTTATCGCAGATCATTCCATGAGATGTTAAGGGCGGGACAATTTGAAAGGGGGGAGCCTTGCATTCTGAGTCGCCCAAATGGCAAGGGTGGACCCTTGCATTCTGGGTCGCCCTTAACATGTCATGAAATGATCTCTTTTCATCTCTAGGCGTGTAGATCTCTGTCTATCCAAACAATGTAATCGCAGATCATTCCATGAGATGTTAAGGGCGGAACAATTTGCAAGGGGGAGCCTTGCATTCTGGGTCGCCCTTAACATGTCATGAAATGATCTCTTTTCATCTCTAAATAGGCGTGTAGATCTCTGTCTATCTAAACAATGTAATCGCAGATCATTCCATGAGATGTTAAGGGCGGGACAATTTGTAAGGAGGGAGCCTTGCATTCTGAGTCGCCCAAATGGCAAGGGGGGACCCTTGCATTCTGGGTCGCCCTCATAAATATGTCATGAAATGATCCCTTTTCATCTCTATATAGGCGTGTAGATCTCTGTCTATCCAAACAATGTAATCGCAGATCATTCCATGAGATGTTAAGGGCGGGACAATTTGCAAGGGGGGAGAGTTGCATTTTGAGTCGCCCAAATGGCAAGGAGGTCCCTTGCATTCTGGGTCGCCCTTAACATGTCATGAAATGATCTCTTTTCATCTCTATATAGGCGTGTCGATCTCTGTCTATCCAAACAATGTAATCGCAGATCATTCCATGAGATGTTAAGGGCGGGACAATTTGCAAGGGGGGAGCCTTGCATTTCGAGTCGCCCAAATGGCAAGGGGGGACCCTTGCATTCTGGGTCGCCCTTAACATGTCATGAAATGATCTCTTTTCATCTCTAAATAGGCGTGTAGATCTCTGTCTATCCAAACAATGTAATCGCAGATCATTCCATGAGATGTTAAGGGCGGGACAATTTGCAAGGGGGAGCCTTGCATTCTGGGTCGCCTTTAACATGTCATGAAATGATCTCTTTTCATCTCTAAATAGGCGTGTAGATCTCTGTCTATCCAAACAATGTTATCGCAGATCATTCCATGAGATGTTAAGGGCGGGACAATTTGAAAGGGGGGAGCCTTGCATTCTGAGTCGCCCAAATGGCAAGGGTGGACCCTTGCATTCTGGGTCGCCCTTAACATCTCATGAAATGATCTCTTTTCATCTCTATAGAGGCGTGTAGATCTCTGTCTATCTAAACAATGTAATCGCAGATCATTCCATGAGATGTTAAGGGCGGGACAATTTGTAAGGAGGGAGCCTTGCATTCTGAGTCGCCCAAATGGCAAGGGGGGGGGGGGGAACCCTTGCTTTCTGGGTCGCCCTCATAAACATGTCATGAAATGATCCCTTTTCATCTCTATATAGGCGTGTAGATCTCTGTCTATCCAAACAATGTAATCGCAGATCATTCCATGAGATGTTAAGGGCGGGACAATTTGCAAGGGGGGAGAGTTCCATTTTGAGTCGCCCAAATGGCAAGGGGGACCCTTGCATTCTGGGTCGCCCTTAACATGTCATGAAATGATCTCTTTTCATCTCTATATAGGCGTGTCGATCTCTGTCTATCCAAACAATGTAATCGCAGATCATTCCATGAGATGTTAAGGGCGGGACAATTTGCAAGTGGGGAGCCTTGCATTCTGAGTCGCCAAAATGGCAAGGGGAGATGTTAAGGGCGGGACAAATTGCAAGGGAGGACCCTTGCATTTTGGGTCGACTTTAACATGTCATGAAATGATCTCTTTTCATCTCTATATACGCGTGTCGATCTCTGTCTATCCAAACAATGTAATCGCAGATCATTCCATGAGATGTTAAGGGCGGGACAATTTGCAAGGGGGAGCCTTGCATTCTGAGTCGCCAAAATGACAAGGGGGGACCCTTGCATTCTAGGTCGCCCTTAACATGTCATGAAATGATCTCTTTTCATCTCTAGGCGTGTAGATCTCTGTCTATCCAAACAATGTAATCGCAGATCATTCCATGAGATGTTAAGGGCGGAACAATTTGCAAGGGGGAGCCTTGCATTCTGAGTCGCCCAAATAGCAAGGGGGGACCCTTGCATTCTGGGTCGCCCTTAACATGTCATGAAATGATCTCTTTTCATCTCTAAATAGGCGTGTAGATCTCTGTCTATCCAAACAATGTAATCGCAGATCATTCCATGAGATGTTAAGGGCGGGACAATTTGCAAGGGGGAGCCTTGCATTCTGAGTCGCCCAAATGGCAAGGGTGGACCCTCGCATTCTAGGTCGCCCTTAACATGTCATGAAATGATCTCTTTTCATCTCTAGGCGTGTAGATCTCTGTCTATCCAAACAATGTAATCGCAGATCATTCCATGAGATGTTAAGGGCGGAACAATTTGCAAGGGGGAGCCTTGCATTCTGAGTCGCCCAAATAGCAAGGGGGGACCCTTGCATTCTGTGTCGCCTTTAACATGTCATGAAATGATCTCTTTTCATCTCTATATAGGCGTGTAGATCTCTGTCTATCCAAACAATGTTATCGCAGATCATTCCATGAGATGTTAAGGGCGGGACAATTTGAAAGGGGGGAGCCTTGCATTCTGAGTCACCCAAATGGCAAGGGTGGACCCTTGCATTCTGGGTCGCCCTTAACATCTCATGAAATGATCTCTTTTCATCTCTATAGAGGCGTGTAGATCTCTGTCTATCTAAACAATGTAATCGCAGATCATTCCATGAGATGTTAAGGGCGGGACAATTTGTAAGGAGGGAGCCTTGCATTCTGAGTCGCCCAAATGGCAAGGGGGGGGGGGACCCTTGCATTCTGGGTCGCCCTTAACATGTCATGAAATGATCCCTTTTCATCTCTATATAGGCGTGTAGATCTCTGTCTATCCAAACAATGTAATCGCAGATCATTCCATGAGATGTTAAGGGCGGGACAATTTGCAAGGGGGGAGAGTTGCATTTTGAGTCGCCCAAATGGCAAGGTGGTCCCTTGCATTCTGGGTCGCCCTTAACATGTCATGAAATGATCTCTTTTCATCTCTATATAGGCGTGTCGATCTCTGTCTATCCAAACAATGTAATCGCAGATCATTCCATGAGATGTTAAGGGCTGGACAATTTGCAAGGGGGGAGCCTTGCATTCTGAGTCGCCAAAATGGCAAGGGGGGACCCTTGCATTCTGGGTCGCCCTTAACATGTCATGAAATGATCTCTATTCATCTCTATATAGGCGTGTAGATATTGTCTATCCAAACAATGTAATCGTATATCATTCAATGAGATGTTAAGGGCGGGACAATTTGCAAGGGGGAGCCTTGCATTCTGTGTCGCCCAAATGGCAAGGGGGGACCCTTGCATTCTGGGTCGCCCTTAACATGTCATAAAATGATCTCTTTTCATCTCTATATAGGCGTGTAGATCTCTGTCTATCCAAACAATGTAATCGCAGATCATTCCAAGAGATGTTAAGGGCGGGACAATTTGCAAGGGGGGAGCCTTGCATTTCGAGTCGCCCAAATGGCAAGGGGGGACCCTTGCATTCTGGGTCATCCTTAACATGTCATGAAATAATCTCTTTTCATCTCTATATAGGCGTGTAGATCTCTGTCTATCCAAACAATGTAATCGCAGATCATTCCATGAGATGTTAAGGGCGGGACAAATTGCAAGGAGGGAGCCTTGCATTCTGAGGCGCCCAAATGGCAAGTGGGGACCCTTGCATTCTGGGTCGCCCTTAACATGTCATGAAATGATCTCTTTTCATCTCTATATAGGAGTGTAGATCTCTGTCTATCCAAACAATGTAATCGCAGATCATTCCATGAGATGTTAAGGGCGGGACAAATTGCAAGGGGGGACCCTTGCATTCTGGGTCGCCCTTAACATGTCATGAAATGATCTCTTTTCATCTCTATATAGGAGTGTAGAACTCTGTCTATCCAAACAATGTAATCGCAGATCATTCCATGAGATGTTAAGGGAGGGACAAATTGAAAGGGGGGACCCTTGCATTCTGAGTCGCCCAAATGGCAAGGGGGGACCCTTGCATTCTGGGTCGACCTTATTGTCATTAAATTATCTCTTTTCATCTCTATATAGGAGTGTAGATCTCTGTCTATCCAAACAATGTAATCGCAGACCATTCCATGAGATGTTAAGGGCGGGACAATTTGCAAGCGGGGAGCCTTGCATTCTGAGTCGACCTTAACATGTCATGAAAAGATCTCTTTTCATCTCTATATAGGAGTGTAGATCTCTGTCTATCCAAACAATGTAATCGCAGATCATTCCAAGAGATGTTAAGGGCGGGACAATTTGCAAGGGGGGAGCCTTGCATTTCGAGTCGCCCAAATGGCAAGGGGGGACCCTTGCATTCTGGGTCATCCTTAACATGTCATGAAATAATCTCTTTTCATCTCTATATAGGCGTGTAGATCTCTGTCTATCCAAACAATGTAATCGCAGATCATTCCATAAGATGTTAAGGGCGGGACAAATTGCAAGGAGGGAGCCTTGCATTCTGAGGCGCCCAAATGGCAAGTGGGGACCCTTGCATTCTGGGTCGCCCTTAACATGTCATGAAATGATCTCTTTTCCTCTCTATATAGGAGTGTAGATCTCTGTCTATCCAAACAATGTAATCGCATATAATTCCATGAGATGTTAAGGGCGGGACAAATTGCAAGGGAGGACCTTTGCATTTTGGGTCGACCTTAACATGTCATGAAATGATCTCTTTTCATCTCTATATAGGAGTGTAGATCTCTGTCTATCCAAACAATGTAATCGCAGATCGTTCCATGAGATGTTAAGGGCGGGACAATTTGCAAGGGGGAGCCTTGCATTCTGAGTCGCCAAAATGGCAAGGGGGGACCCTTGCATTCTGGGTCGCCCTTAACATGTCATAAAATGATCTCTTTTCATCTCTATATAGGCGTGTAGATCTCTGTCTATCCAAACAATGTAATCGCAGATCATTCCATGAGATGTTAAGGGCGGGACAATTTGCAAGGGGGAGCCTTGCATTCTGAGTCGCCCAAATGGCAAGGGGGGACCCTTGCATTCTGGGTCGCCCTTAACATGTCATGAAATGATCTCTTTTCATCTCTATATAGGCGTGTAGATCTCTGTCTATCCAAACAATGTAATCGCAGATCATTCCATGAGATGTTAAGGGCGGGACAATTTGCAAGGGGGAGCCTTGCATTCTGAGTCGCCCAAATGGCAAGGGGGGACCCTTGCATTCTGGGTCGCCCTTAACATGTCATGAAATGATCTCTTTTCATCTCTATATAGGCGTGTAGATCTCTGTCTATCCAAACAATGTAATCGCAGATCATTCCATGAGATGTTAAGGGCGGGACAATTTGCAAGGGGGGAGCCTTGCATTCTGAGTCGCCCAAATAGCAAGGGGGGACCCTTGCATTCTGGGTCGCCCTTAACATGTCATGAAATGATCTCTTTTCATCTCTATATACGCGTGTCGATCTCTGTCTATCCAAACAATGTAATCGCAGATCATTCCATGAGATGTTAAGGGCGGGACAATTTGCAAGGGGGAGCCTTGCATTCTGAGTCGCCAAAATGACAAGGGGGGACCCTTGCATTCTGGGTCGCCCTTAACATGTCATGAAATGATCTCTTTTCATCTCTATATAGGCGTGTAGATCTCTGTCTATCCAAACAATGTAATCGCAGATCATTCCATGAGATGTTAAGGGCGGGACAATTTGCAAGGGGGGAGCCTTGCATTCTGAGTCGCCCAAATGGCAAGGGGGGCCCTTGCATTCTGGGTCGCCCTTAACATGTCATGAAATGATCTCTTTTCATCTCTATATAGGAGTGTAGAACTCTGTCTATCCAAACAATGTAATCGCAGATCATTCCATGAGATGTTAAGGGAGGGACAAATTGAAAGGGGGGACCTTTGCATTCTGAGTCGCCCAAATGGCAAGGGGGGACCCTTGCATTCTGGGTCGACCTTATTGTCATTAAATTATCTCTTTTCATCTCTATATAGGAGTGTAGATCTCTGTCTATCCAAACAATGTAATCGCAGACCATTCCATGAGATGTTAAGGGCGGGACAATTTGCAAGCGGGGAGCCTTGCATTCTGAGTCGACCTTAACATGTCATGAAATGATCTCTTTTCATCTCTATATAGGAGTGTAGATCTCTGTCTATCCAAACAATGTAATCGCAGATCATTCCAAGAGATGTTAAGGGCGGGACAATTTGCAAGGGGGGAGCCTTGCATTTCGAGTCGCCCAAATGGCAAGGGGGGACCCTTGCATTCTGGGTCATCCTTAACATGTCATGAAATAATCTCTTTTCATCTCTATATAGGCGTGTAGATCTCTGTCTATCCAAACAATGTAATCGCAGATCATTCCATGAGATGTTAAGGGCGGGACAAATTGCAAGGAGGGAGCCTTGCATTCTGAGGCGCCCAAATGGCAAGTGGGGACCCTTGCATTCTGGGTCGCCCTTAACATGTCATGAAATGATCTCTTTTCCTCTCTATATAGGAGTGTAGATCTCTGTCTATCCAAACAATGTAATCGCATATAATTCCATGAGATGTTAAGGGCGGGACAAATTGCAAGGGAGGACCTTTGCATTTTGGGTCGACCTTAACATGTCATGAAATGATCTCTTTTCATCTCTATATAGGAGTGTAGATCTCTGTCTATCCAAACAATGTAATCGCAGATCGTTCCATGAGATGTTAAGGGCGGGACAATTTGCAAGGGGGAGCCTTGCATTCTGAGTCGCCAAAATGGCAAGGGGGGACCCTTGCATTCTGGGTCGCCCTTAACATGTCATAAAATGATCTCTTTTCATCTCTATATAGGCGTGTAGATCTCTGTCTATCCAAACAATGTAATCGCAGATCATTCCATGAGATGTTAAGGGCGGGACAATTTGCAAGGGGGAGCCTTGCATTCTGAGTCGCCCAAATGGCAAGGGGGGACCCTTGCATTCTGGGTCGCCCTTAACATGTCATGAAATGATCTCTTTTCATCTCTATATAGGCGTGTAGATCTCTGTCTATCCAAACAATGTAATCGCAGATCATTCCATGAGATGTTAAGGGCGGGACAATTTGCAAGGGGGAGCCTTGCATTCTGAGTCGCCCAAATGGCAAGGGGGGACCCTTGCATTCTGGGTCGCCCTTAACATGTCATGAAATGATCTCTTTTCATCTCTATATAGGCGTGTAGATCTCTGTCTATCCAAACAATGTAATCGCAGATCATTCCATGAGATGTTAAGGGCGGGACAATTTGCAAGGGGGGAGCCTTGCATTCTGAGTCGCCCAAATAGCAAGGGGGGACCCTTGCATTCTGGGTCGCCCTTAACATGTCATGAAATGATCTCTTTTCATCTCTATATACGCGTGTCGATCTCTGTCTATCCAAACAATGTAATCGCAGATCATTCCATGAGATGTTAAGGGCGGGACAATTTGCAAGGGGGAGCCTTGCATTCTGAGTCGCCAAAATGACAAGGGGGGACCCTTGCATTCTGGGTCGCCCTTAACATGTCATGAAATGATCTCTTTTCATCTCTATATAGGCGTGTAGATCTCTGTCTATCCAAACAATGTAATCGCAGATCATTCCATGAGATGTTAAGGGCGGGACAATTTGCAAGGGGGGAGCCTTGCATTCTGAGTCGCCCAAATGGCAAGGGGGGCCCTTGCATTCTGGGTCGCCCTTAACATGTCATGAAATGATCTCTTTTCATCTCTATATAGGAGTGTAGAACTCTGTCTATCCAAACAATGTAATCGCAGATCATTCCATGAGATGTTAAGGGAGGGACAAATTGAAAGGGGGGACCCTTGCATTCTGAGTCGCCCAAATGGCAAGGGGGGACCCTTGCATTCTGGGTCGACCTTATTGTCATTAAATTATCTCTTTTCATCTCTATATAGGAGTGTAGATCTCTGTCTATCCAAACAATGTAATCGCAGACCATTCCATGAGATGTTAAGGGCGGGACAATTTGCAAGCGGGGAGCCTTGCATTCTGAGTCGACCTTAACATGTCATGAAATGATCTCTTTTCATCTCTATATAGGAGTGTAGATCTCTGTCTATCCAAACAATGTAATCGCAGATCATTCCAAGAGATGTTAAGGGCGGGACAATTTGCAAGGGGGGAGCCTTGCATTTCGAGTCGCCCAAATGGCAAGGGGGGACCCTTGCATTCTGGGTCATCCTTAACATGTCATGAAATAATCTTTTTTCATCTCTATATAGGCGTGTAGATCTCTGTCTATCCAAACAATGTAATCGCAGATCATTCCATGAGATGTTAAGGGCGGGACAAATTGCAAGGAGGGAGCCTTGCATTCTGAGGCGCCCAAATGGCAAGTGGGGACCCTTGCATTCTGGGTCGCCCTTAACATGTCATGAAATGATCTCTTTTCCTCTCTATATAGGAGTGTAGATCTCTGTCTATCCAAACAATGTAATCGCATATAATTCCATGAGATGTTAAGGGTGGGACAAATTGCAAGGGAGGACCTTTGCATTTTGGGTCGACCTTAACATGTCATGAAATGATCTCTTTTCATCTCTATATAGGAGTGTAGATCTCTGTCTATCCAAACAATGTAATCGCAGATCGTTCCATGAGATGTTAAGGGCGGGACAATTTGCAAGGGGGAGCCTTGCATTCTGAGTCGCCAAACTGGCAAGGGGGGACCCTTGCATTCTGGGTCGCCCTTAACATGTCATAAAATGATCTCTTTTCATCTCTATATAGGCGTGTAGATCTCTGTCTATCCAAACAATGTAATCGCAGATCATTCCATGAGATGTTAAGGGCGGGACAATTTGCAAGGGGGAGCCTTGCATTCTGAGTCGCCCAAATGGCAAGGGGGGACCCTTGCATTCTGGGTCGCCCTTAACATGTCATGAAATGATCTCTTTTCATCTCTATATAGGCGTGTAGATCTCTGTCTATCCAAACAATGTAATCGCAGATCATTCCATGAGATGTTAAGGGCGGGACAATTTGCAAGGGGGGAGCCTTGCATTCTGAGTCGCCCAAATAGCAAGGGGGGACCCTTGCATTCTGGGTCGCCCTTAACATGTCATGAAATGATCTCTTTTCATCTCTATATACGCGTGTCGATCTCTGTCTATCCAAACAATGTAATCGCAGATCATTCCATGAGATGTTAAGGGCGGGACAATTTGCAAGGGGGAGCCTTGCATTCTGAGTCGCCAAAATGACAAGGGGGGACCCTTGCATTCTGGGTCGCCCTTAACATGTCATGAAATGATCTCTTTTCATCTCTATATAGGCGTGTAGATCTCTGTCTATCCAAACAATGTAATCGCAGATCATTCCATGAGATGTTAAGGGCGGGACAATTTGCAAGGGGGGAGCCTTGCATTCTGAGTCGCCCAAATGGCAAGGGGGGCCCTTGCATTCTGGGTCGCCCTTAACATGTCACGAAATGATCTCTTTTCATCTCTATATAGGCGTGTAGATCTCTGTCTATTCAAACAAAGTAATCGCAGATCATTCCATGAGATGTTAAGGGCGGGACAATTTGCAAGGGGGGAGCCTTGCATTCTGAGTCGCCCAAATAGCAAGGGGGGCCCTTGCATTCTGGGTCGCCCTTAACATGTCACGAAATGATCTCTTTTCATCTCTATATAGGCGTGTAGATCTCTGTCTATCCAAACAATGTAATCGCAGACCATTCCATGAGATGTTAAGGGCGGGACAAATTGCAAGGGGGGAGCCTTGCATTCTGAGTCGCCCAAATGGCAAGGGGGGACCCTTGCATTCTGGGTCGCCCTTAACATGTCATAAAATGATCTCTTTTCATCTCTATATTGGCGTGTAGATCTCTGTCTATCCAAACAATGTAATCGCAGATCATTCCAAGAGATGTTAAGGGCGGGACAATTTGCAAGGGGGGAGCCTTGCATTTCGAGTCGCCCAAATGGCAAGGGGGGACCCTTGCATTCTGGGTCATCCTTAACATGTCATGAAATGATCTCTTTTCCTCTCTATATAGGAGTGTAGATCTCTGTCTATCCAAACAATGTAATCGCATATAATTCCATGAGATGTTAAGGGCGGGACAAATTGCAAGGGAGGACCTTTGCATTTTGGGTCGACCTTAACATGTCATGAAATGATCTCTTTTCATCTCTATATAGGAGTGTAGATCTCTGTCTATCCAAACAATGTAATCGCAGATCGTTCCATGAGATGTTAAGGGCGGGACAATTTGCAAGGGGGAGCCTTGCATTCTGAGTCGCCAAAATGGCAAGGGGGGACCCTTGCATTCTGGGTCGCCCTTAACATGTCATAAAATGATCTCTTTTCATCTCTATATAGGCGTGTAGATCTCTGTCTATCCAAACAATGTAATCGCAGATCATTCCATGAGATGTTAAGGGCGGGACAATTTGCAAGGGGGAGCCTTGCATTCTGAGTCGCCCAAATGGCAAGGGGGGACCCTTGCATTCTGGGTCGCCCTTAACATGTCATGAAATGATCTCTTTTCATCTCTATATAGGCGTGTAGATCTCTGTCTATCCAAACAATGTAATCGCAGATCATTCCATGAGATGTTAAGGGCGGGACAATTTGCAAGGGGGGAGCCTTGCATTCTGAGTCGCCCAAATAGCAAGGGGGGACCCTTGCATTCTGGGTCGCCCTTAACATGTCATGAAATGATCTCTTTTCATCTCTATATACGCGTGTCGATCTCTGTCTATCCAAACAATGTAATCGCAGATCATTCCATGAGATGTTAAGGGCGGGACAATTTGCAAGGGGGAGCCTTGCATTCTGAGTCGCCAAAATGACAAGGGGGGACCCTTGCATTCTGGGTCGCCCTTAACATGTCATGAAATGATCTCTTTTCATCTCTATATAGGCGTGTAGATCTCTGTCTATCCAAACAATGTAATCGCAGATCATTCCATGAGATGTTAAAGGCGGGACAATTTGCAAGGGGGGAGCCTTGCATTCTGAGTCGCCCAAATGGCAAGGGGGGCCCTTGCATTCTGGGTCGCCCTTAACATGTCATGAAATGATCTCTTTTCATCTCTATATAGGAGTGTAGAACTCTGTCTATCCAAACAATGTAATCGCAGATCATTCCATGAGATGTTAAGGGAGGGACAAATTGAAAGGGGGGACCCTTGCATTCTGAGTCGCCCAAATGGCAAGGGGGGACCCTTGCATTCTGGGTCGACCTTATTGTCATTAAATTATCTCTTTTCATCTCTATATAGGAGTGTAGATCTCTGTCTATCCAAACAATGTAATCGCAGACCATTCCATGAGATGTTAAGGGCGGGACAATTTGCAAGCGGGGAGCCTTGCATTCTGAGTCGACCTTAACATGTCATGAAATGATCTCTTTTCATCTCTATATAGGAGTGTAGATCTCTGTCTATCCAAACAATGTAATCGCAGATCATTCCAAGAGATGTTAAGGGCGGGACAATTTGCAAGGGGGGAGCCTTGCATTTCGAGTCGCCCAAATGGCAAGGGGGGACCCTTGCATTCTGGGTCATCCTTAACATGTCATGAAATAATCTTTTTTCATCTCTATATAGGCGTGTAGATCTCTGTCTATCCAAACAATGTAATCGCAGATCATTCCATGAGATGTTAAGGGCGGGACAAATTGCAAGGAGGGAGCCTTGCATTCTGAGGCGCCCAAATGGCAAGTGGGGACCCTTGCATTCTGGGTCGCCCTTAACATGTCATGAAATGATCTCTTTTCCTCTCTATATAGGAGTGTAGATCTCTGTCTATCCAAACAATGTAATCGCATATAATTCCATGAGATGTTAAGGGCGGGACAAATTGCAAGGGAGGACCTTTGCATTTTGGGTCGACCTTAACATGTCATGAAATGATCTCTTTTCATCTCTATATAGGAGTGTAGATCTCTGTCTATCCAAACAATGTAATCGCAGATCGTTCCATGAGATGTTAAGGGCGGGACAATTTGCAAGGGGGAGCCTTGCATTCTGAGTCGCCAAAATGGCAAGGGGGGACCCTTGCATTCTGGGTCGCCCTTAACATGTCATAAAATGATCTCTTTTCATCTCTATATAGGCGTGTAGATCTCTGTCTATCCAAACAATGTAATCGCAGATCATTCCATGAGATGTTAAGGGCGGGACAATTTGCAAGGGGGAGCCTTGCATTCTGAGTCGCCCAAATGGCAAGGGGGACCCTTGCATTCTGGGTCGCCCTTAACATGTCATGAAATGATCTCTTTTCATCTCTATATAGGCGTGTAGATCTCTGTCTATCCAAACAATGTAATCGCAGATCATTCCATGAGATGTTAAGGGCGGGACAATTTGCAAGGGGGGAGCCTTGCATTCTGAGTCGCCCAAATAGCAAGGGGGGACCCTTGCATTCTGGGTCGCCCTTAACATGTCATGAAATGATCTCTTTTCATCTCTATATACGCGTGTCGATCTCTGTCTATCCAAACAATGTAATCGCAGATCATTCCATGAGATGTTAAGGGCGGGACAATTTGCAAGGGGGAGCCTTGCATTCTGAGTCGCCAAAATGACAAGGGGGGACCCTTGCATTCTGGGTCGCCCTTAACATGTCATGAAATGATCTCTTTTCATCTCTATATAGGCGTGTAGATCTCTGTCTATCCAAACAATGTAATCGCAGATCATTCCATGAGATGTTAAGGGCGGGACAATTTGCAAGGGGGGAGCCTTGCATTCTGAGTCGCCCAAATGGCAAGGGGGGCCCTTGCATTCTGGGTCGCCCTTAACATGTCACGAAATGATCTCTTTTCATCTCTATATAGGCGTGTAGATCTCTGTCTATTCAAACAAAGTAATCGCAGATCATTCCATGAGATGTTAAGGGCGGGACAATTTGCAAGGGGGGAGCCTTGCATTCTGAGTCGCCCAAATGGCAAGGGGGGCCCTTGCATTCTGGGTCGCCCTTAACATGTCACGAAATGATCTCTTTTCATCTCTATATAGGCGTGTAGATCTCTGTCTATCCAAACAATGTAATCGCAGACCATTCCATGAGATGTTAAGGGCGGGACAAATTGCAAGGGGGGAGCCTTGCATTCTGAGTCGCCCAAATGGCAAGGGGGGACCCTTGCATTCTGGGTCGCCCTTAACATGTCATAAAATGATCTCTTTTCATCTCTATATTGGCGTGTAGATCTCTGTCTATCCAAACAATGTAATCGCAGATCATTCCAAGAGATGTTAAGGGCGGGACAATTTGCAAGGGGGGAGCCTTGCATTTCGAGTCGCCCAAATGGCAAGGGGGGACCCTTGCATTCTGGGTCATCCTTAACATGTCATGAAATGATCTCTTTTCCTCTCTATATAGGAGTGTAGATCTCTGTCTATCCAAACAATGTAATCGCATATAATTCCATGAGATGTTAAGGGCGGGACAAATTGCAAGGGAGGACCCTTGCATTTTGGGTCGACCTTAACATGTCATGAAATGATCTCTTTTCATCTCTATATAGGCGTGTAGATCTCTGTCTATCCAAACAATGTAATCGCAGATCGTTCCATGAGATGTTAAGGGCGGGACAATTTGCAAGGGGGAGCCTTGCATTCTGAGTCGCCAAAATGGCAAGGGGGGACCCTTGCATTCTGGGTCGCCCTTAACATGTCATAAAATGATCTCTTTTCATCTCTATATAGGCGTGTAGATCTCTGTCTATCCAAACAATGTAATCGCAGATCATTCCATGAGATGTTAAGGGCGGGACAATTTGCAAGGGGGAGCCATGCATTCTGAGTCGCCCAAATGGCAAGGGGGGACCCTTGCATTCTGGGTCGCCCTTAACATGTCATGAAATGATCTCTTTTCATCTCTATATAGGCGTGTAGATCTCTGTCTATCCAAACAATGTAATCGCAGATTATTCCATGAGATGTTAAGGGCGGGACAATTTGCAAGGGGGGAGCCTTGCATTCTGAGTCGCCCAAATAGCAAGGGGGGACCGTTGCATTCTGGGTCGCCCTTAACATGTCATGAAATGATCTCTTTTCATCTCTATATACGCGTGTCGATCTCTGTCTATCCAAACAATGTAATCGCAGATCATTCCATGAGATGTTAAGGGCGGGACAAATTGAAAGGGGGGACCCTTGCATTCTGGGTCGCCCTTAACATGTCATGAAATGATCTCTTTTCATCTCTATATAGGCGTGTAGATCTCTGTCTATCCAAACAATGTAATCGCAGATTATTCCATGAGATGTTAAGGGCGGGACAATTTGCAAGGGGGGAGCCTTGCATTCTGAGTCGCCCAAATAGCAAGGGGGGACCGTTGCATTCTGGGTCGCCCTTAACATGTCATGAAATGATCTCTTTTCATCTCTATATACGCGTGTCGATCTCTGTCTATCCAAACAATGTAATCGCAGATCATTCCATGAGATGTTAAGGGCGGGACAATTTGCAAGGGGGAGCCTTGCATTCTGAGTCGCCAAAATGACAAGGGGGGACCCTTGCATTCTGGGTCGCCCTTAACATGTCATGAAATGATCTCTTTTCATCTCTATATACGCGTGTCGATCTCTGTCTATCCAAACAATGTAATCGCAGATCATTCCATGAGATGTTAAGGGCGGAAAAATTTCCAAGGGGGAGCCTTGCATTCTGAGTCGCCCAAATAGCAAGGGGGGATCCTTGCATTCTGGGTCGCCCTTAACATGTCATGAAATGATCTCTTTTCATCTCTAAATAGGCGTGTAGATCTCTGTCTATCCAAACAATGTAATCGCAGATCATTCCATGAGATGTTAAGGGCGGGACAATTTGCAAGGGGGAGCCTTGCATTCTGGGTCGCCTTTAACATGTCATGAAATGATCTCTTTTCATCTCTATAGAGGCGTGTAGATCTCTGTCTATCTAAACAATGTAATCTCAGATCATTCCATGAGATGTTAAGGGCGGGACAATTTGTAAGGAGGGAGCCTTGCATTCTGAGTCGCCCAAATGGCAAGGGGGGAGCCTTGCATTCTGGGTCGCCCTCATAAACATGTCATGAAATGATCCCTTTTCATCTCTATATAGGCGTGTAGATCTCTGTCTATCCAAACAATGTAATCGCAGATCATTCCATGAGATGTTAAGGGCGGGACAATTTGCAAGGGGGGAGAGTTGCATTTTGAGTCGCCCAAATGGCAAGGGGGGACCCTTGCATTCTGGGTCGCCCTTAACATGTCATGAAATGATCTCTTTTCATCTCTATATAGGCGTGTAGATCTCTGTCTATCCAAACAATGTAATCGCAGATCGTTCCATGAGATGTTAAGGGCGGGACAATTTGCAAGGGGGAGCCTTGCATTCTGAGTCGCCAAAATGGCAAGGGGGGACCCTTGCATTCTGGGTCGCCCTTAACATGTCATAAAATGATCTCTTTTCATCTCTATATAGGCGTGTAGATCTCTGTCTATCCAAACAATGTAATCGCAGATCATTCCATGAGATGTTAAAGGCGGGACAATTTGCAAGGGGGAGCCTTGCATTCTGAGTCGCCCAAATGGCAAGGGGGGACCCTTGCATTCTGGGTCGCCCTTAACATGTCATGAAATGATCTCTTTTCATCTCTATATACGCGTGTCGATCTCTGTCTATCCAAACAATGTAATCGCAGATCATTCCATGAGATGTTAAGGGCGGGACAATTTGCAAGGGGGGAGCCTTGCATTCTGAGTCGCCCAAATAGCAAGGGGGGACCGTTGCATTCTGGGTCGCCCTTAACATGTCATGAAATGATCTCTTTTCATCTCTATATACGCGTGTCGATCTCTGTCTATCCAAACAATGTAATCGCAGATCATTCCATGAGATGTTAAGGGCGGGACAATTTGCAAGGGGGAGCCTTGCATTCTGAGTCGCCAAAATGACAAGGGGGGACCCTTGCATTCTGGGTCGCCCTTAACATGTCATGAAATGATCTCTTTTCATCTCTATATAGGCGTGTAGATCTCTGTCTATCCAAACAATGTAATCGCAGATCGTTCCATGAGATGTTAAGGGCGGGACAATTTGCAAGGGGGAGCCTTGCATTCTGAGTCGCCCAAATAGCAAGGGGGGATCCTTGCATTCTGGGTCGCCCTTAACATGTCATAAAATGATCTCTTTTCATCTCTATATAGGCGTGTAGATCTCTGTCTATCCAAACAATGCAATCGCAGATCATTCCATGAGATGTTAAGGGCGGGACAATTTGCAAGGGGGAGCCTTGCATTCTGAGTCGCCTAAATGGCAAGGGGGGACCCTTGCATTCTGGGTCGCCCTTAACATGTCATGAAATGATCTCTTTTCATCTCTATATACGCGTGTCGATCTCTGTCTATCCAAACAATGTAATCGCAGATCATTCCATGAGATGTTAAGGGCGGGACAATTTGCAAGGGGGGAGCCTTGCATTCTGAGTCGCCCAAATAGCAAGGGGGGACCGTTGCATTCTGGGTCGCCCTTAACATGTCATGAAATGATCTCTTTTCATCTCTAAATAGGCGTGTAGATCTCTGTCTATCCAAACAATGTACTCGCAGATCATTCCATGAGATGTTAAGGGCGGGACAATTTGCAAGGGGGAGCCTTGCATTCTGAGTCGCCAAAATGACAAGGGGGGACCCTTGCATTCTGGGTCGCCCTTAACATGTCATGAAATGATCTCTTTTCATCTCTATATACGCGTGTCGATCTCTGTCTATCCAAACAATGTAATCGCAGATCATTCCATGAGATGTTAAGGGCGGAAAAATTTCCAAGGGGGAGCCTTGCATTCTGAGTCGCCCAAATAGCAAGGGGGGATCCTTGCATTCTGGGTCGCCCTTAACATGTCATGAAATGATCTCTTTTCATCTCTAAATAGGCGTGTAGATCTCTGTCTATCCAAACAATGTAATCGCAGATCATTCCATGAGATGTTAAGGGCGGGACAATTTGCAAGGGGGAGCCTTGCATTCTGGGTCGCCTTTAACATGTCATGAAATGATCTCTTTTCATCTCTATATAGGCGTGTAGATCTCTGTCTATCCAAACAATGTTATCGCAGATCATTCCATGAGATGTTAAGGGCGGGACAATTTGAAAGGGGGGAGCCTTGCATTCTGAGTCGCCCAAATGGCAAGGGTGGACCCTTGCATTCTGGGTCGCCCTTAACATCTCATGAAATGATCTCTTTTCATCTCTATAGAGGCGTGTAGATCTTTGTCTATCTAAACAATGTAATCTCAGATCATTCCATGAGATGTTAAGGGCGGGACAATTTGTAAGGAGGGAGCCTTGCATTCTGAGTCGCCCAAATGGCAAGGGGGGAGCCTTGCATTCTGGGTCGCCCTCATAAACATGTCATGAAATGATCCCTTTTCATCTCTATATAGGCGTGTAGATCTCTGTCTATCCAAACAATGTAATCGCAGATCATTCCATGAGATGTTAAGGGCGGGACAATTTGCAAGGGGGGAGAGTTGCATTTTGAGTCGCCCAAATGGCAAGGGGGGACCCTTGCATTCTGGGTCGCCCTTAACATGTCATGAAATGATCTCTTTTCATCTCTATATAGGCGTTTCGATCTCTGTCTATCCAAACAATGTAATCGCAGATCATTCCATGAGATGTTAAGGGCGGGACAATTTGCAAGGGGGAGCCTTGCATTCTGATTCGCCAAAATGGCAAGGGGGGACCCTTGCATTCTGGGTCGCCCTTAACATGTCATGAAATGATCTCTATTCATCTCTATATAGGCGTTTAGATGTCTGTCTATCCAAACAATGTAATCGTATATCATTCAATGAGATGTTAAGGGCGGGACAATTTGCAAGGGGGAGCCTTGCATTCGGAGTCGCCCAAATGGCAAGGGGGGACCCTTGCATTCTGGGTCGCCCTTAACATGTCATAAAATGATCTCTTTTCATCTCTATATAGGCGTGTAGATCTCTGTCTATCCAAACAATGTAATCGCAGATCATTCCATGAGATGTTAAGGGCGGGACAATTTGCAAGGGGGAGCCTTGCATTATGAGTCGCCAAAATGACAAGGGGGGACCCTTGCATTCTGGGTCGCCCTTAACATGTCATGAAATGATCTCTTTTCATCTCTATATAGGCGTGTAGATCTCTGTCTATCCAAACAATGTAATCGCAGATCATTCCATGAGATGTTAAGGGCGGGACAATTTGCAAGGGGGAGCGTTGCATTATGAGTCGCCAAAATGACAAGGGGGGACCCTTGCATTCTGGGTCGCCCTTAACATGTCATGAAATGATCTGTTTTCATCTCTATATAGGAGTGTAGATCTCTGTCTATTCAAACAAAGTAATCGCAGATCATTCCATGAGATGTTAAGGGCGGGACAATTTGCAAGGGGGAGCCTTGCATTCTGAGTCGCCCAAATGGCAAGGGGGGCCCTTGCATTCTGGGTCGCCCTTAACATGTCATGAAATGATCTCTTTTCATCTCTATATAGGCGTGTAGATCTCTGTCTATCCAAACAATGTAATCGCAGATCATTCCATGAGATGTTAAGGGCGGGACAAATTGCAAGGAGGGAGCCTTGCATTCTGAGGCGCCCAAATGGCAAGTGGGGACCCTTGCATTCTGGGTCGCCCTTAACATGTCATGAAATGATCTCTTTTCCTCTCTATATAGGAGTGTAGATCTCTGTCTATCCAACCAATGTAATCGCATATAATTCCATGAGATGTTAAGGGCGGGACAAATTGCAAGGGAGGACCTTTGCATTTTGGGTCGACCTTAACATGTCATGAAATGATCTCTTTTCATCTCTATATAGGAGTGTAGATCTCTGTCTATCCAAACAATGTAATCGCAGATCGTTCCATGAGATGTTAAGGGCGGGACAATTTGCAAGGGGGAGCCTTGCATTCTGAGTCGCCAAAATGGCAAGGGGGGACCCTTGCATTCTGGGTCGCCCTTAACATGTCATAAAATGATCTCTTTTCATCTCTATATAGGCGTGTAGATCTCTGTCTATCCAAACAATGTAATCGCAGATCATTCCATGAGATGTTAAGGGCGGGACAATTTGCAAGGGGGAGCCTTGCATTCTGAGTCGCCCAAATGGCAAGGGGGACCCTTGCATTCTGGGTCGCCCTTAACATGTCATGAAATGATCTCTTTTCATCTCTATATAGGCGTGTAGATCTCTGTCTATCCAAACAATGTAATCGCAGATCATTCCATGAGATGTTAAGGGCGGGACAATTTGCAAGGGGGGAGCCTTGCATTCTGAGTCGCCCAAATAGCAAGGGGGGACCCTTGCATTCTGGGTCGCCCTTAACATGTCATGAAATGATCTCTTTTCATCTCTATATACGCGTGTCGATCTCTGTCTATCCAAACAATGTAATCGCAGATCATTCCATGAGATGTTAAGGGCGGGACAATTTGCAAGGGGGAGCCTTGCATTCTGAGTCGCCAAAATGACAAGGGGGGACCCTTGCATTCTGGGTCGCCCTTAACATGTCATGAAATGATCTCTTTTCATCTCTATATAGGCGTGTAGATCTCTGTCTATCCAAACAATGTAATCGCAGATCATTCCATGAGATGTTAAGGGCGGGACAATTTGCAAGGGGGGAGCCTTGCATTCTGAGTCGCCCAAATGGCAAGGGGGGCCCTTGCATTCTGGGTCGCCCTTAACATGTCACGAAATGATCTCTTTTCATCTCTATATAGGCGTGTAGATCTCTGTCTATTCAAACAAAGTAATCGCAGATCATTCCATGAGATGTTAAGGGCGGGACAATTTGCAAGGGGGGAGCCTTGCATTCTGAGTCGCCCAAATGGCAAGGGGGGCCCTTGCATTCTGGGTCGCCCTTAACATGTCATGAAATGATCTCTATTCATCTCTATATAGGCGTTTAGATGTCTGTCTATCCAAACAATGTAATCGTATATCATTCAATGAGATGTTAAGGGCGGGACAATTTGCAAGGGGGAGCCTTGCATTCTGAGTCGCCCAAATGGCAAGGGGGGACCCTTGCATTCTGGGTCGCCCTTAACATGTCATAAAATGATCTCTTTTCATCTCTATATAGGCGTGTAGATCTCTGTCTATCCAAACAATGTAATCGCAGATCATTCCATGAGATGTTAAGGGCGGGACAATTTGCAAGGGGGAGCCTTGCATTATGAGTCGCCAAAATGACAAGGGGGGACCCTTGCATTCTGGGTCGCCCTTAACATGTCATGAAATGATCTCTTTTCATCTCTATATAGGCGTGTAGATCTCTGTCTATCCAAACAATGTAATCGCAGATCATTCCATGAGATGTTAAGGGCGGGACAATTTGCAAGGGGGAGCGTTGCATTATGAGTCGCCAAAATGACAAGGGGGGACCCTTGCATTCTGGGTCGCCCTTAACATGTCATGAAATGATCTGTTTTCATCTCTATATAGGAGTGTAGATCTCTGTCTATTCAAACAAAGTAATCGCAGATCATTCCATGAGATGTTAAGGGCGGGACAATTTGCAAGGGGGAGCCTTGCATTCTGAGTCGCCCAAATGGCAAGGGGGGCCCTTGCATTCTGGGTCGCCCTTAACATGTCATGAAATGATCTCTTTTCATCTCTATATAGGCGTGTAGATCTCTGTCTATCCAAACAATGTAATCGCAGATCATTCCATGAGATGTTAAGGGCGGGACAAATTGCAAGGAGGGAGCCTTGCATTCTGAGGCGCCCAAATGGCAAGTGGGGACCCTTGCATTCTGGGTCGCCCTTAACATGTCATGAAATGATCTCTTTTCCTCTCTATATAGGAGTGTAGATCTCTGTCTATCCAACCAATGTAATCGCATATAATTCCATGAGATGTTAAGGGCGGGACAAATTGCAAGGGAGGACCTTTGCATTTTGGGTCGACCTTAACATGTCATGAAATGATCTCTTTTCATCTCTATATATGAGTGTAGATCTCTGTCTATCCAAACAATGTAATCGCAGATCGTTCCATGAGATGTTAAGGGCGGGACAATTTGCAAGGGGGAGCCTTGCATTCTGAGTCGCCAAAATGGCAAGGGGGGACCCTTGCATTCTGGGTCGCCCTTAACATGTCATAAAATGATCTCTTTTCATCTCTATATAGGCGTGTAGATCTCTGTCTATCCAAACAATGTAATCGCAGATCATTCCATGAGATGTTAAGGGCGGGACAATTTGCAAGGGGGAGCCTTGCATTCTGAGTCGCCCAAATGGCAAGGGGGACCCTTGCATTCTGGGTCGCCCTTAACATGTCATGAAATGATCTCTTTTCATCTCTATATAGGCGTGTAGATCTCTGTCTATCCAAACAATGTAATCGCAGATCATTCCATGAGATGTTAAGGGCGGGACAATTTGCAAGGGGGGAGCCTTGCATTCTGAGTCGCCCAAATAGCAAGGGGGGACCCTTGCATTCTGGGTCGCCCTTAACATGTCATGAAATGATCTCTTTTCATCTCTATATACGCGTGTCGATCTCTGTCTATCCAAACAATGTAATCGCAGATCATTCCATGAGATGTTAAGGGCGGGACAATTTGCAAGGGGGAGCCTTGCATTCTGAGTCGCCAAAATGACAAGGGGGGACCCTTGCATTCTGGGTCGCCCTTAACATGTCATGAAATGATCTCTTTTCATCTCTATATAGGCGTGTAGATCTCTGTCTATCCAAACAATGTAATCGCAGATCATTCCATGAGATGTTAAGGGCGGGACAATTTGCAAGGGGGGAGCCTTGCATTCTGAGTCGCCCAAATGGCAAGGGGGGCCCTTGCATTCTGGGTCGCCCTTAACATGTCACGAAATGATCTCTTTTCATCTCTATATAGGCGTGTAGATCTCTGTCTATTCAAACAAAGTAATCGCAGATCATTCCATGAGATGTTAAGGGCGGGACAATTTGCAAGGGGGGAGCCTTGCATTCTGAGTCGCCCAAATGGCAAGGGGGGCCCTTGCATTCTGGGTCGCCCTTAACATGTCACGAAATGATCTCTTTTCATCTCTATATAGGCGTGTAGATCTCTGTCTATCCAAACAATGTAATCGCAGACCATTCCATGAGATGTTAAGGGCGGGACAAATTGCAAGGGGGGAGCCTTGCATTCTGAGTCGCCCAAATGGCAAGGGGGGACCCTTGCATTCTGGGTCGCCCTTAACATGTCATAAAATGATCTCTTTTCATCTCTATATTGGCGTGTAGATCTCTGTCTATCCAAACAATGTAATCGCAGATCATTCCAAGAGATGTTAAGGGCGGGACAATTTGCAAGGGGGGAGCCTTGCATTTCGAGTCGCCCAAATGGCAAGGGGGGACCCTTGCATTCTGGGTCATCCTTAACATGTCATGAAATGATCTCTTTTCCTCTCTATATAGGAGTGTAGATCTCTGTCTATCCAAACAATGTAATCGCATATAATTCCATGAGATGTTAAGGGCGGGACAAATTGCAAGGGAGGACCCTTGCATTTTGGGTCGACCTTAACATGTCATGAAATGATCTCTTTTCATCTCTATATAGGCGTGTAGATCTCTGTCTATCCAAACAATGTAATCGCAGAT
Source organism: Strongylocentrotus droebachiensis (assembly GCA_035222895.1). NCBI lineage: Eukaryota > Metazoa > Echinodermata > Echinoidea > Camarodonta > Strongylocentrotidae > Strongylocentrotus > Strongylocentrotus droebachiensis. Next base: position 113,688 of record JAVYIG010000906.1, read on the forward strand.
CGTTCCATGAGATGTTAAGGGCGGGACAATTTGCAAGGGGGAGCCTTGCATTCTGAGTCGCCAAAATGGCAAGGGGGGACCCTTGCATTCTGGGTCGCCCTTAACATGTCATAAAATGATCTCTTTTCATCTCTATATAGGCGTGTAGATCTCTGTCTATCCAAACAATGTAATCGCAGATCATTCCATGAGATGTTAAGGGCGGGACAATTTGCAAGGGGGAGCCATGCATTCTGAGTCGCCCAAATGGCAAGGGGGGACCCTTGCATTCTGGGTCGCCCTTAACATGTCATGAAATGATCTCTTTTCATCTCTATATAGGCGTGTAGATCTCTGTCTATCCAAACAATGTAATCGCAGATTATTCCATGAGATGTTAAGGGCGGGACAATTTGCAAGGGGGGAGCCTTGCATTCTGAGTCGCCCAAATAGCAAGGGGGGACCGTTGCATTCTGGGTCGCCCTTAACATGTCATGAAATGATCTCTTTTCATCTCTATATACGCGTGTCGATCTCTGTCTATCCAAACAATGTAATCGCAGATCATTCCATGAGATGTTAAGGGCGGGACAAATTGAAAGGGGGGACCCTTGCATTCTGGGTCGCCCTTAACATGTCATGAAATGATCTCTTTTCATCTCTATATAGGCGTGTAGATCTCTGTCTATCCAAACAATGTAATCGCAGATTATTCCATGAGATGTTAAAGGCGGGACAATTTGCAAGGGGGGAGCCTTGCATTCTGAGTCGCCCAAATAGCAAGGGGGGACCGTTGCATTCTGGGTCGCCCTTAACATGTCATGAAATGATCTCTTTTCATCTCTATATACGCGTGTCGATCTCTGTCTATCCAAACAATGTAATCGCAGATCATTCCATGAGATGTTAAGGGCGGGACAATTTGCAAGGGGGAGCCTTGCATTCTGAGTCGCCAAAATGACAAGGGGGGACCCTTGCATTCTGGGTCGCCCTTAACATGTCATGAAATGATCTCTTTTCATCTCTATATACGCGTGTCGATCTCTGTCTATCCAAACAATGTAATCGCAGATCATTCCATGAGATGTTAAGGGCGGAAAAATTTCCAAGGGGGAGCCTTGCATTCTGAGTCGCCCAAATAGCAAGGGGGGATCCTTGCATTCTGGGTCGCCCTTAACATGTCATGAAATGATCTCTTTTCATCTCTAAATAGGCGTGTAGATCTCTGTCTATCCAAACAATGTAATCGCAGATCATTCCATGAGATGTTAAGGGCGGGACAATTTGCAAGGGGGAGCCTTGCATTCTGGGTCGCCTTTAACATGTCATGAAATGATCTCTTTTCATCTCTATAGAGGCGTGTAGATCTCTGTCTATCTAAACAATGTAATCTCAGATCATTCCATGAGATGTTAAGGGCGGGACAATTTGTAAGGAGGGAGCCTTGCATTCTGAGTCGCCCAAATGGCAAGGGGGGAGCCTTGCATTCTGGGTCGCCCTCATAAACATGTCATGAAATGATCCCTTTTCATCTCTATATAGGCGTGTAGATCTCTGTCTATCCAAACAATGTAATCGCAGATCATTCCATGAGATGTTAAGGGCGGGACAATTTGCAAGGGGGGAGAGTTGCATTTTGAGTCGCCCAAATGGCAAGGGGGGACCCTTGCATTCTGGGTCGCCCTTAACATGTCATGAAATGATCTCTTTTCATCTCTATATAGGCGTGTAGATCTCTGTCTATCCAAACAATGTAATCGCAGATCGTTCCATGAGATGTTAAGGGCGGGACAATTTGCAAGGGGGAGCCTTGCATTCTGAGTCGCCAAAATGGCAAGGGGGGACCCTTGCATTCTGGGTCGCCCTTAACATGTCATAAAATGATCTCTTTTCATCTCTATATAGGCGTGTAGATCTCTGTCTATCCAAACAATGTAATCGCAGATCATTCCATGAGATGTTAAAGGCGGGACAATTTGCAAGGGGGAGCCTTGCATTCTGAGTCGCCCAAATGGCAAGGGGGGACCCTTGCATTCTGGGTCGCCCTTAACATGTCATGAAATGATCTCTTTTCATCTCTATATACGCGTGTCGATCTCTGTCTATCCAAACAATGTAATCGCAGATCATTCCATGAGATGTTAAGGGCGGGACAATTTGCAAGGGGGGAGCCTTGCATTCTGAGTCGCCCAAATAGCAAGGGGGGACCGTTGCATTCTGGGTCGCCCTTAACATGTCATGAAATGATCTCTTTTCATCTCTATATACGCGTGTCGATCTCTGTCTATCCAAACAATGTAATCGCAGATCATTCCATGAGATGTTAAGGGCGGGACAATTTGCAAGGGGGAGCCTTGCATTCTGAGTCGCCAAAATGACAAGGGGGGACCCTTGCATTCTGGGTCGCCCTTAACATGTCATGAAATGATCTCTTTTCATCTCTATATAGGCGTGTAGATCTCTGTCTATCCAAACAATGTAATCGCAGATCGTTCCATGAGATGTTAAGGGCGGGACAATTTGCAAGGGGGAGCCTTGCATTCTGAGTCGCCCAAATAGCAAGGGGGGATCCTTGCATTCTGGGTCGCCCTTAACATGTCATAAAATGATCTCTTTTCATCTCTATATAGGCGTGTAGATCTCTGTCTATCCAAACAATGCAATCGCAGATCATTCCATGAGATGTTAAGGGCGGGACAATTTGCAAGGGGGAGCCTTGCATTCTGAGTCGCCTAAATGGCAAGGGGGGACCCTTGCATTCTGGGTCGCCCTTAACATGTCATGAAATGATCTCTTTTCATCTCTATATACGCGTGTCGATCTCTGTCTATCCAAACAATGTAATCGCAGATCATTCCATGAGATGTTAAGGGCGGGACAATTTGCAAGGGGGGAGCCTTGCATTCTGAGTCGCCCAAATAGCAAGGGGGGACCGTTGCATTCTGGGTCGCCCTTAACATGTCATGAAATGATCTCTTTTCATCTCTAAATAGGCGTGTAGATCTCTGTCTATCCAAACAATGTACTCGCAGATCATTCCATGAGATGTTAAGGGCGGGACAATTTGCAAGGGGGAGCCTTGCATTCTGAGTCGCCAAAATGACAAGGGGGGACCCTTGCATTCTGGGTCGCCCTTAACATGTCATGAAATGATCTCTTTTCATCTCTATATACGCGTGTCGATCTCTGTCTATCCAAACAATGTAATCGCAGATCATTCCATGAGATGTTAAGGGCGGAAAAATTTCCAAGGGGGAGCCTTGCATTCTGAGTCGCCCAAATAGCAAGGGGGGATCCTTGCATTCTGGGTCGCCCTTAACATGTCATGAAATGATCTCTTTTCATCTCTAAATAGGCGTGTAGATCTCTGTCTATCCAAACAATGTAATCGCAGATCATTCCATGAGATGTTAAGGGCGGGACAATTTGCAAGGGGGAGCCTTGCATTCTGGGTCGCCTTTAACATGTCATGAAATGATCTCTTTTCATCTCTATATAGGCGTGTAGATCTCTGTCTATCCAAACAATGTTATCGCAGATCATTCCATGAGATGTTAAGGGCGGGACAATTTGAAAGGGGGGAGCCTTGCATTCTGAGTCGCCCAAATGGCAAGGGTGGACCCTTGCATTCTGGGTCGCCCTTAACATCTCATGAAATGATCTCTTTTCATCTCTATAGAGGCGTGTAGATCTTTGTCTATCTAAACAATGTAATCTCAGATCATTCCATGAGATGTTAAGGGCGGGACAATTTGTAAGGAGGGAGCCTTGCATTCTGAGTCGCCCAAATGGCAAGGGGGGAGCCTTGCATTCTGGGTCGCCCTCATAAACATGTCATGAAATGATCCCTTTTCATCTCTATATAGGCGTGTAGATCTCTGTCTATCCAAACAATGTAATCGCAGATCATTCCATGAGATGTTAAGGGCGGGACAATTTGCAAGGGGGGAGAGTTGCATTTTGAGTCGCCCAAATGGCAAGGGGGGACCCTTGCATTCTGGGTCGCCCTTAACATGTCATGAAATGATCTCTTTTCATCTCTATATAGGCGTTTCGATCTCTGTCTATCCAAACAATGTAATCGCAGATCATTCCATGAGATGTTAAGGGCGGGACAATTTGCAAGGGGGAGCCTTGCATTCTGATTCGCCAAAATGGCAAGGGGGGACCCTTGCATTCTGGGTCGCCCTTAACATGTCATGAAATGATCTCTATTCATCTCTATATAGGCGTTTAGATGTCTGTCTATCCAAACAATGTAATCGTATATCATTCAATGAGATGTTAAGGGCGGGACAATTTGCAAGGGGGAGCCTTGCATTCTGAGTCGCCCAAATGGCAAGGGGGGACCCTTGCATTCTGGGTCGCCCTTAACATGTCATAAAATGATCTCTTTTCATCTCTATATAGGCGTGTAGATCTCTGTCTATCCAAACAATGTAATCGCAGATCATTCCATGAGATGTTAAGGGCGGGACAATTTGCAAGGGGGAGCCTTGCATTATGAGTCGCCAAAATGACAAGGGGGGACCCTTGCATTCTGGGTCGCCCTTAACATGTCATGAAATGATCTCTTTTCATCTCTATATAGGCGTGTAGATCTCTGTCTATCCAAACAATGTAATCGCAGATCATTCCATGAGATGTTAAGGGCGGGACAATTTGCAAGGGGGAGCGTTGCATTATGAGTCGCCAAAATGACAAGGGGGGACCCTTGCATTCTGGGTCGCCCTTAACATGTCATGAAATGATCTGTTTTCATCTCTATATAGGAGTGTAGATCTCTGTCTATTCAAACAAAGTAATCGCAGATCATTCCATGAGATGTTAAGGGCGGGACAATTTGCAAGGGGGAGCCTTGCATTCTGAGTCGCCCAAATGGCAAGGGGGGCCCTTGCATTCTGGGTCGCCCTTAACATGTCATGAAATGATCTCTTTTCATCTCTATATAGGCGTGTAGATCTCTGTCTATCCAAACAATGTAATCGCAGATCATTCCATGAGATGTTAAGGGCGGGACAAATTGCAAGGAGGGAGCCTTGCATTCTGAGGCGCCCAAATGGCAAGTGGGGACCCTTGCATTCTGGGTCGCCCTTAACATGTCATGAAATGATCTCTTTTCCTCTCTATATAGGAGTGTAGATCTCTGTCTATCCAACCAATGTAATCGCATATAATTCCATGAGATGTTAAGGGCGGGACAAATTGCAAGGGAGGACCCTTGCTTTTGGGTCGACCTTAACATGTCATGAAATTATCTCTTTTCATCTCTATATAGGAGTGTAGATCTCTGTCTATCCAAACAATGTAATCGCAGATCGTTCCATGAGATGTTAAGGGCGGGACAATTTGCAAGGGGGAGCCTTGCATTCTGAGTCGCCAAAATGGCAAGGGGGGACCCTTGCATTCGGGGTCGCCCTTAACATGTCATAAAATGATCTCTTTTCATCTCTATATATGCGTGTAGATCTCTGTCTATCCAAACAATGTAATCGCAGATCATTCCATGAGATGTTAAGGGCGGGACAATTTGCAAGGGGGAGCCTTGCATTCTGAGTCGCCCAAATAGCAAGGGGGGACCGTTGCATTTTGGGTCGCCCTTAACATGTCATGAAATGATCTCTTTTCATCTCTATATACGCGTGTCGATCTCTGTCTATCCAAACAATGTAATCGCAGATCATTCCATGAGATGTTAAGGGCGGGACAGTTTGCAAGGGGGAGCCTTGCATTCTGAGTCGCCAAAATGACAAGGGGGACCCTTGCATTCTGGGTCGCCCTTAACATGTCATGAAATGATCTCTTTTCATCTCTATATAGGCGTGTAGATCTCTGTCTATCCAAACAATGTAATCGCAGATCATTCCAAGAGATGTTAAGGGCGGGACAATTTGCAAGGGGGGAGCCTTGCATTTCGAGTCGCCCAAATGGCAAGGGGGGACCCTTGCATTCTGGGTCATCCTTAACATGTCATGAAATAATCTCTTTTCCTCTCTATATAGGCGTGTAGATCTCTGTCTATCCAAACAATGTAATCGCAGATCATTCCATGAGATGTTAAGGGCGGGACAAATTGCAAGGAGGGAGCCTTGCATTCTGAGGCGCCCAAATGGCAAGTGGGGACCCTTGCATTCTGGGTCACCCTTAACATGTCATGAAATGATCTCTTTTCCTCTCTATATAGGAGTGTAGATCTCTGTCTATCCAAACAATGTAATCGCATATAATTCCATGAGATGTTAAGGGCGGGACAAATTGCAAGGGAGGACCCTTGCATTTTGGGTCGACCTTAACATGTCATGAAATGATCTCTTTTCATCTCTATATAGGAGTGTAGATCTCTGTCTATCCAAACAATGTAATCGCAGATCGTTCCATGAGATGTTAAGGGCGGGACAATTTGCAAGGGGGAGCCTTGCATTCTGAGTCGCCAAAATGGCAAGGGGGGACCCTTGCATTCGGGGTCGCCCTTAACATGTCATAAAATGATCTCTTTTCATCTCTATATATGCGTGTAGATCTCTGTCTATCCAAACAATGTAATCGCAGATCATTCCATGAGATGTTAAGGGCGGGACAATTTGCAAGGGGGAGCCTTGCATTCTGAGTCGCCCAAATAGCAAGGGGGGACCGTTGCATTCTGGGTCGCCCTTAACATGTCATGAAATGATCTCTTTTCATCTCTATATACGCGTGTCGATCTCTGTCTATCCAAACAATGTAATCGCAGATCATTCCATGAGATGTTAAGGGCGGGACAGTTTGCAAGGGGGAGCCTTGCATTCTGAGTCGCCAAAATGACAAGGGGGACCCTTGCATTCTGGGTCGCCCTTAACATGTCATGAAATGATCTCTTTTCATCTCTATATAGGCGTGTAGATCTCTGTCTATCCAAACAATGTAATCGCAGATCATTCCAAGAGATGTTAAGGGCGGGACAATTTGCAAGGGGGGAGCCTTGCATTTCGAGTCGCCCAAATGGCAAGGGGGGACCCTTGCATTCTGGGTCATCCTTAACATGTCATGAAATAATCTCTTTTCCTCTCTATATAGGCGTGTAGATCTCTGTCTATCCAAACAATGTAATCGCAGATCATTCCATGAGATGTTAAGGGCGGGACAAATTGCAAGGAGGGAGCCTTGCATTCTGAGGCGCCCAAATGGCAAGTGGGGACCCTTGCATTCTGGGTCACCCTTAACATGTCATGAAATGATCTCTTTTCCTCTCTATATAGGAGTGTAGATCTCTGTCTATCCAAACAATGTAATCGCATATAATTCCATGAGATGTTAAGGGCGCGACAAATTGCAAGGGAGGACCCTTGCATTTTGGGTCGACCTTAACATGTCATGAAATGATCTCTTTTCATCTCTATATAGGAGTGTAGATCTCTGTCTATCCAAACAATGTAATCGCAGATCGTTCCATGAGATGTTAAGGGCGGGACAATTTGCAAGGGGGAGCCTTGCATTCTGAGTCGCCAAAATGGCAAGGGGGGACCCTTGCATTCTGGGTCGCCCTTAACATGTCATAAAATGATCTCTTTTCATCTCTATATAGGCGTGTAGATCTCTGTCTATCCAAACAATGTAATCGCAGATCATTCCAAGAGATGTTAAGGGCGGGACAATTTGCAAGGGGGGAGCCTTGCATTTCGAGTCGCCCAAATGGCAAGGGGGGACCCTTGCATTCTGGGTCATCCTTAACATGTCATGAAATAATCTCTTTTCATCTCTATATAGGCGTGTAGATCTCTGTCTATCCAAACAATGTAATCGCAGATCATTCCATGAGATGTTAAGGGCGGGACAAATTGCAAGGAGGGAGCCTTGCATTCTGAGGCGCCCAAATGGCAAGTGGGGACCCTTGCATTCTGGGTCGCCCTTAACATGTCATGAAATGATCTCTTTTCCTCTCTATATAGGAGTGTAGATCTCTGTCTATCCAACCAATGTAATCGCATATAATTCCATGAGATGTTAAGGGCGGGACAAATTGCAAGGGAGGACCCTTGCTTTTGGGTCGACCTTAACATGTCATGAAATTATCTCTTTTCATCTCTATATAGGAGTGTAGATCTCTGTCTATCCAAACAATGTAATCGCAGATCGTTCCATGAGATGTTAAGGGCGGGACAATTTGCAAGGGGGAGCCTTGCATTCTGAGTCGCCAAAATGGCAAGGGGGGACCCTTGCATTCTGGGTCGCCCTTAACATGTCATAAAATGATCTCTTTTCATCTCTATATATGCGTGTAGATCTCTGTCTATCCAAACAATGTAATCGCAGATCATTCCATAAGATGTTAAGGGCGGGACAATTTGCAAGGGGGAGCCTTGCATTCTGAGTCGCCTAAACGGCAAGGGGGGACCCTTGCATTCTGGGTCGCCCTTAACATGTCATGAAATGATCTCTTTTCATCTCTATATAGGCGTGTAGATCTCTGTCTATCCAAACAATGTAATCGCAGATCATTCCATGAGATGTTAAGGGCGGGACAATTTGCAAGGGAGGAGCCTTGCATTCTGAGTCGCCCAAATAGCAAGGGGGGACCGTTGCATTCTGGGTCGCCCTTAACATGTCATGAAATGATCTCTTTTCATCTCTATATACGCGTGTCGATCTCTGTCTATCCAAAACAATGTAATCGCAGATCATTCCAAGAGATGTTAAGGGCGGGACAATTTGCAAGGGGGGAGCCTTGCATTTCGAGTCGCCCAAATGGCAAGGGGGGACCCTTGCATTCTGGGTCATCCTTAACATTTCATGAAATAATCTCTTTTCATCTCTATATAGGCGTGTAGATCTCTGTCTATCCAAACAATGTAATCGCAGATCATTCCAAGAGATGTTAAGGGCGGGACAATTTGCAAGGGGGGAGCCTTGCATTTCGAGTCGCCCAAATGGCAAGGGGGACCCTTGCATTCTGGGTCATCCTTAACATGTCATGAAATAATCTCTTTTCATCTCTATATAGGCGTGTAGATCTCTGTCTATCCAAACAATGTAATCGCAGATCATTCCATGAGATGTTAAGGGCGGGACAAATTGCAAGGAGGGAGCCTTGCATTCTGAGGCGCCCAAATGGCAAGTGGGGACCCTTGCATTCTGGGTCGCCCTTAACATGTCATGAAATGATCTCTTTTCCTCTCTATATAGGAGTGTAGATCTCTGTCTATCCAAACAATGTAATCGCATATAATTCCATGAGATGTTAAGGGCGGGACAAATTGCAAGGGAGGACCCTTGCATTTTGGGTCGACCTTAACATGTCATGAAATGATCTCTTTTCATCTCTATATAGGAGTGTAGATCTCTGTCTATCCAAACAATGTAATCGCAGATCGTTCCATGAGATGTTAAGGGCGGGACAATTTGCAAGGGGGAGCCTTGCATTCTGAGTCGCCAAAATGACAAGGGGGGACCCTTGCATTCTGGGTCGCCCTTAACATGTCATGAAATGATCTCTTTTCATCTCTATATAGGCGTGTAGATCTCTGTCTATCCAAACAATGTAATCGCAGATCATTCCATGAGATGTTAAGGGCGGGACAATTTGCAAGGGGGGAGCCTTGCATTCTGAGTCGCCCAAATAGCAAGGGGGGACCCTTGCATTCTGGGTCGCCCTTAACATGTCATGAAATGATCTCTTTTCATCTCTATATACGCGTGTCGATCTCTGTCTATCCAAACAATGTAATCGCAGATCATTCCATGAGATGTTAAGGGCGGGACAATTTGCAAGGGGGAGCCTTGCATTATGAGTCGCCAAAATGACAAGGGGGGACCCTTGCATTCTGGGTCGCCCTTAACATGTCATGAAATGATCTCTTTTCATCTCTATATAGGCGTGTAGATCTCTGTCTATCCAAACAATGTAATCGCAGATCATTCCATGAGATGTTAAGGGCGGGACAATTTGCAAGGGGGGAGCCTTGCATTCTGAGTCGCCCAAATGGCAAGGGGGGCCCTTGCATTCTGGGTCGCCCTTAACATGTCACGAAATGATCTCTTTTCATCTCTATATAGGCGTGTAGATCTCTGTCTATCCACACAAAGTAATCGCAGATCATTCCATGAGATGTTAAGGGCGGGACAATTTGCAAGGGGGGAGCCTTGCATTCTGAGTCGCCCAAATGGCAAGGGGGGACCCTTGCATTCTGGGTCGCCCTTAACATGTCATAAAATGATCTCTTTTCATCTCTATATTGGCGTGTAGATCTCTGTCTATCCAAACAATGTAATCGCAGATCATTCCAAGAGATGTTAAGAGCGGGACAATTTGCAAGGGGGGAGCCTTGCATTTCGAGTCGCCCAAATGGCAAGGGGGGACCCTTGCATTCTGGGTCATCCTTAACATGTCATGAAATAATCTCTTTTCATCTCTATATAGGCGTGTAGATCTCTGTCTATCCAAACAATGTAATCGCAGATCATTCCATGAGATGTTAAGGGCGGGACAAATTGCAAGGAGGGAGCCTTGCATTCTGAGGCGCCCAAATGGCAAGTGGGGACCCTTGCATTCTGGGTCGCCCTTAACATGTCATGAAATGATCTCTTTTCCTCTCTATATAGGAGTGTAGATCTCTGTCTATCCAACCAATGTAATCGCATATAATTCCATGAGATGTTAAGGGCGGGACAAATTGCAAGGGAGGACCCTTGCTTTTGGGTCGACCTTAACATGTCATGAAATTATCTCTTTTCATCTCTATATAGGAGTGTAGATCTCTGTCTATCCAAACAATGTAATCGCAGATCGTTCCATGAGATGTTAAGGGCGGGACAATTTGCAAGGGGGAGCCTTGCATTCTGAGTCGCCAAAATGGCAAGGGGGACCCTTGCATTCGGGGTCGCCCTTAACATGTCATAAAATGATCTCTTTTCATCTCTATATATGCGTGTAGATCTCTGTCTATCCAAACAATGTAATCGCAGATCATTCCATGAGATGTTAAGGGCGGGACAATTTGCAAGGGGGAGCCTTGCATTCTGAGTCGCCCAAATAGCAAGGGGGGACCGTTGCATTCTGGGTCGCCCTTAACATGTCATGAAATGATCTCTTTTCATCTCTATATACGCGTGTCGATCTCTGTCTATCCAAACAATGTAATCGCAGATCATTCCATGAGATGTTAAGGGCGGGACAGTTTGCAAGGGGGAGCCTTGCATTCTGAGTCGCCAAAATGAACAGGGGGGACCCTTGCATTCTGGGTCATCCTTAACATGTCATGAAATAATCTCTTTTCATCTCTATATAGGCGTGTAGATCTCTGTCTATCCAAACAATGTAATCGCAGATCATTCCATGAGATGTTAAGGGCGGGACAAATTGCAAGGAGGGAGCCTTGCATTCTGAGGCGCCCAAATGGCAAGTGGGGACCCTTGCATTCTGGGTCGCCCTTAACATGTCATGAAATGATCTCTTTTCCTCTCTATATAGGAGTGTAGATCTCTGTCTATCCAACCAATGTAATCGCATATAATTCCATGAGATGTTAAGGGCGGGACAAATTGCAAGGGAGGACCCTTGCTTTTGGGTCGACCTTAACATGTCATGAAATTATCTCTTTTCATCTCTATATAGGAGTGTAGATCTCTGTCTATCCAAACAATGTAATCGCAGATCGTTCCATGAGATGTTAAGGGCGGGACAATTTGCAAGGGGGAGCCTTGCATTCTGAGTCGCCAAAATGGCAAGGGGGGACCCTTGCATTCGGGGTCGCCCTTAACATGTCATAAAATGATCTCTTTTCATCTCTATATATGCGTGTAGATCTCTGTCTATCCAAACAATGTAATCGCAGATCATTCCATGAGATGTTAAGGGCGGGACAATTTGAAAGGGGGAGCCTTGCATTCTGAGTCGCCCAAATAGCAAGGGGGGACCGTTGCATTCTGGGTCGCCCTTAACATGTCATGAAATGATCTCTTTTCATCTCTATATAGGAGTGTAGATCTCTGTCTATCCAACCAATGTAATCGCATATAATTCCATGAGATGTTAAGGGCGGGACAAATTGCAAGGGAGGACCCTTGCTTTTGGGTCGACCTTAACATGTCATGAAATTATCTCTTTTCATCTCTATATAGGAGTGTAGATCTCTGTCTATCCAAACAATGTAATCGCAGATCGTTCCATGAGATGTTAAGGGCGGGACAATTTGCAAGGGGGAGCCTTGCATTCTGAGTCGCCAAAATGGCAAGGGGGGACCCTTGCATTCGGGGTCGCCCTTAACATGTCATAAAATGATCTCTTTTCATCTCTATATATGCGTGTAGATCTCTGTCTATCCAAACAATGTAATCGCAGATCATTCCATGAGATGTTAAGGGCGGGACAATTTGCAAGGGGGAGCCTTGCATTCTGAGTCGCCCAAATAGCAAGGGGGGACCGTTGCATTCTGGGTCGCCCTTAACATGTCATGAAATGATCTCTTTTCATCTCTATATACGCGTGTCGATCTCTGTCTATCCAAACAATGTAATCGCAGATCATTCCATGAGATGTTAAGGGCGGGACAGTTTGCAAGGGGGAGCCTTGCATTCTGAGTCGCCAAAATGACAAGGGGGGACCCTTGCATTCTGGGTCATCCTTAACATGTCATGAAATAATCTCTTTTCATCTCTATATAGGCGTGTAGATCTCTGTCTATCCAAACAATGTAATCGCAGATCATTCCATGAGATGTTAAGGGCGGGACAAATTGCAAGGAGGGAGCCTTGCATTCTGAGGCGCCCAAATGGCAAGTGGGGACCCTTGCATTCTGGGTCGCCCTTAACATGTCATGAAATGATCTCTTTTCCTCTCTATATAGGAGTGTAGATCTCTGTCTATCCAACCAATGTAATCGCATATAATTCCATGAGATGTTAAGGGCGGGACAAATTGCAAGGGAGGACCCTTGCTTTTGGGTCGACCTTAACATGTCATGAAATTATCTCTTTTCATCTCTATATAGGAGTGTAGATCTCTGTCTATCCAAACAATGTAATCGCAGATCGTTCCATGAGATGTTAAGGGCGGGACAATTTGCAAGGGGGAGCCTTGCATTCTGAGTCGCCAAAATGGCAAGGGGGGACCCTTGCATTCGGGGTCGCCCTTAACATGTCATAAAATGATCTCTTTTCATCTCTATATATGCGTGTAGATCTCTGTCTATCCAAACAATGTAATCGCAGATCATTCCATGAGATGTTAAGGGCGGGACAATTTGCAAGGGGGAGCCTTGCATTCTGAGTCGCCCAAATAGCAAGGGGGGACCGTTGCATTCTGGGTCGCCCTTAACATGTCATGAAATGATCTCTTTTCATCTCTATATACGCGTGTCGATCTCTGTCTATCCAAACAATGTAATCGCAGATCATTCCATGAGATGTTAAGGGCGGGACAGTTTGCAAGGGGGAGCCTTGCATTCTGAGTCGCCAAAATGACAAGGGGGGACCCTTGCATTCTGGGTCGCCCTTAACATGTCATGAAATGATCTCTTTTCATCTCTATATACGCGTGTCGATCTCTGTCTATCCAAAACAATGTAATCGCAGATCATTCCAAGAGATGTTAAGGGCGGGACAATTTGCAAGGGGGGAGCCTTGCATTTCGAGTCGCCCAAATGGCAAGGGGGGACCCTTGCATTCTGGGTCATCCTTAACATGTCATGAAATAATCTCTTTTCATCTCTATATAGGCGTGTAGATCTCTGTCTGTCCAAACAATGTAATCGCAGATCATTCCATGAGATGTTAAGGGCGGGACAAATTGCAAGGAGGGAGCCTTGCATTCTGAGGCGCCCAAATGGCAAGTGGGGACCCTTGCATTCTGGGTCGCCCTTAACATGTCATGAAATGATCTCTTTTCCTCTCTATATAGGAGTGTAGATCTCTGTCTATCCAAACAATGTAATCGCATATAATTCCATGAGATGTTAAGGGCGGGACAAATTGCAAGGGAGGACCCTTGCATTTTGGGTCGACCTTAACATGTCATGAAATGATCTCTTTTCATCTCTATATAGGAGTGTAGATCTCTGTCTATCCAAACAATGTAATCGCAGATCGTTCCATGAGATGTTAAGGGCGGGACAATTTGCAAGGGGGAGCCTTGCATTCTGAGTCGCCAAAATGGCAAGGGGGGACCCTTGCATTCTGGGTCGCCCTTAACATGTCATAAAATGATCTCTTTTCATCTCTATATAGGCGTGTAGATCTCTGTCTATCCAAACAATGTAATCGCAGATCATTCCAAGAGATGTTAAGGGCGGGACAATTTGCAAGGGGGGAGCCTTGCATTTCGAGTCGCCCAAATGGCAAGGGGGGACCCTTGCATTCTGGGTCATCCTTAACATGTCATGAAATAATCTCTTTTCATCTCTATATAGGCCTGTAGATCTCTGTCTATCCAAACAATGTAATCGCAGATCATTCCATGAGATGTTAAGGGCGGGACAAATTGCAAGGAGGGAGCCTTGCATTCTGAGGCGCCCAAATGGCAAGTGGGGACCCTTGCATTCTGGGTCGCCCTTAACATGTCATGAAATGATCTCTTTTCCTCTCTATATAGGAGTGTAGATCTCTGTCTATCCAACCAATGTAATCGCATATAATTCCATGAGATGTTAAGGGCGGGACAAATTGCAAGGGAGGACCCTTGCTTTTGGGTCGACCTTAACATTTCATGAAATTATCTCTTTTCATCTCTATATAGGAGTGTAGATCTCTGTCTATCCAAACAATGTAATCGCAGATCGTTCCATGAGATGTTAAGGGCGGGACAATTTGCAAGGGGGAGCCTTGCATTCTGAGTCGCCAAAATGGCAAGGGGGGACCCTTGCATTCTGGGTCGCCCTTAACATGTCATAAAATGATCTCTTTTCATCTCTATATATGCGTGTAGATCTCTGTCTATCCAAACAATGTAATCGCAGATCATTCCATAAGATGTTAAGGGCGGGACAATTTGCAAGGGGGAGCCTTGCATTCTGAGTCGCCTAAACGGCAAGGGGGGACCCTTGCATTCTGGGTCGCCCTTAACATGTCATGAAATGATCTCTTTACATCTCTATATAGGCGTGTAGATCTCTGTCTATCCAAACAATGTAATCGCAGATCATTCCATGAGATGTTAAGGGCGGGACAATTTGCAAGGGAGGAGCCTTGCATTCTGAGTCGCCCAAATAGCAAGGGGGGACCGTTGCATTCTGGGTCGCCCTTAACATGTCATGAAATGATCTCTTTTCATCTCTATATACGCGTGTCGATCTCTGTCTATCCAAAACAATGTAATCGCAGATCATTCCAAGAGATATTAAGGGCGGGACAATTTGCAAGGGGGGAGCCTTGCATTTCGAGTCGCCCAAATGGCAAGGGGGGACCCTTGCATTCTGGGTCATCCTTAACATGTCATGAAATAATCTCTTTTCATCTCTATATAGGCGTGTAGATCTCTGTCTATCCAAACAATGTAATCGCAGATCATTCCATGAGATGTTAAGGGCGGGACAAATTGCAAGGAGGGAGCCTTGCATTCTGAGGCGCCCAAATGGCAAGTGGGGACCCTTGCATTCTGGGTCGCCCTTAACATGTCATGAAATGATCTCTTTTCCTCTCTATATAGGAGTGTAGATCTCTGTCTATCCAAACAATGTAATCGCATACAATTCCATGAGATGTTAAGGGCGGGACAAATTGCAAGGGAGGACCCTTGCATTTTGGGTCGACCTTAACATGTCATGAAATGATCTCTTTTCATCTCTATATAGGAGTGTAGATCTCTGTCTATCCAAACAATGTAATCGCAGATCGTTCCATGAGATGTTAAGGGCGGGACAATTTGCAAGGGGGAGCCTTGCATTCTGAGTCGCCAAAATGGCAAGGGGGGACCCTTGCATTCTGGGTCGCCCTTAACATGTCATAAAATGATCTCTTTTCATCTCTATATAGGCGTGTAGATCTCTGTCTATCCAAACAATGTAATCGCAGATCATTCCATGAGATGTTAAGGGCGGGACAAATTGCAAGGAGGGAGCCTTGCATTCTGAGGCGCCCAAATGGCAAGTGGGGACCCTTGCATTCTGGGTCGCCCTTAACATGTCATGAAATGATCTCTTTTCCTCTCTATATAGGAGTGTAGATCTCTGTCTATCCAAACAATGTAATCGCATATAATTCCATGAGATGTTAAGGGCGGGACAAATTGCAAGGGAGGACCCTTGCATTTTGGGTCGACCTTAACATGTCATGAAATGATCTCTTTTCATCTCTATATAGGAGTGTAGATCTCTGTCTATCCAAACAATGTAATCGCAGATCGTTCCATGAGATGTTAAGGGCGGGACAATTTGCAAGGGGGAGCCTTGCATTCTGAGTCGCCAAAATGGCAAGGGGGGACCCTTGCATTCTGGGTCGCCCTTAACATGTCATAAAATGATCTCTTTTCATCTCTATATAGGCGTGTAGATCTCTGTCTATCCAAACAATGTAATCGCAGATCATTCCAAGAGATGTTAAGGGCGGGACAATTTGCAAGGGGGGAGCCTTGCATTTCGAGTCGCCCAAATGGCAAGGGGGGACCCTTGCATTCTGGGTCATCCTTAACATGTCATGAAATAATCTCTTTTCATCTCTATATAGGCGTGTAGATCTCTGTCTATCCAAACAATGTAATCGCAGATCATTCCATGAGATGTTAAGGGCGGGACAAATTGCAAGGAGGGAGCCTTGCATTCTGAGGCGCCCAAATGGCAAGTGGGGACCCTTGCATTCTGGGTCGCCCTTAACATGTCATGAAATGATCTCTTTTCCTCTCTATATAGGAGTGTAGATCTCTGTCTATCCAACCAATGTAATCGCATATAATTCCATGAGATGTTAAGGGCGGGACAAATTGCAAGGGAGGACCCTTGCTTTTGGGTCGACCTTAACATGTCATGAAATTATCTCTTTTCATCTCTATATAGGAGTGTAGATCTCTGTCTATCCAAACAATGTAATCGCAGATCGTTCCATGAGATGTTAAGGGCGGGACAATTTGCAAGGGGGAGCCTTGCATTCTGAGTCGCCAAAATGGCAAGGGGGGACCCTTGCATTCGGGGTCGCCCTTAACATGTCATAAAATGATCTCTTTTCATCTCTATATATGCGTGTAGATCTCTGTCTATCCAAACAATGTAATCGCAGATCATTCCATGAGATGTTAAGGGCGGGACAATTTGCAAGGGGGAGCCTTGCATTCTGAGTCGCCAAAATGGCAAGGGGGACCCTTGCATTCTGGGTCGCCCTTAACATGTCATGAAATGATCTCTTTTCCTCTCTATATAGGAGTGTAGATCTCTGTCTATCCAACCAATGTAATCGCATATAATTCCATGAGATGTTAAGGGCGGGACAAATTGCAAGGGAGGACCCTTGCTTTTGGGTCGACCTTAACATGTCATGAAATGATCTCTTTCATCTCTATATAGGCGTGTAGATCTCTGTCTATCCAAACAATGTAATCGCAGATCATTCCATGAGATGTTAAGGGCGGGACAAATTGCAAGGAGGGAGCCTTGCATTCTGAGGCGCCCAAATGGCAAGTGGGGACCCTTGCATTCTGGGTCGCCCTTAACATGTCATGAAATGATCTCTTTTCCTCTCTATATAGGAGTGTAGATCTCTGTCTATCCAACCAATGTAATCGCATATAATTCCATGAGATGTTAAGGGCGGGACAAATTGCAAGGGAGGACCCTTGCTTTTGGGTCGACCTTAACATGTCATGAAATGATCTCTTTCATCTCTATATAGGCGTGTAGATCTCTGTCTATCCAAACAATGTAATCGCAGATCATTCCATGAGATGTTAAGGGCGGGACAATTTGCAAGGGGGGAGCCTTGCATTCTGAGTCGCCCAAATAGCAAGGGGGGACCGTTGCATTCTGGGTCGCCCTTAACATGTCATGAAATGATCTCTTTTCATCTCTATATACGCGTGTCGATCTCTGTCTATCCAAACAATGTAATCGCAGATCATTCCATGAGATGTTAAGGGCGGGACAGTTTGCAAGGGGGAGCCTTGCATTCTGAGTCGCCAAAATGACAAGGGGGGACCCTTGCATTCTGGGTCGCCCTTAACATGTCATGAAATGATCTCTTTTCATCTCTATATAGGCGTGTAGATCTCTGTCTATCCAAACAATGTAATCGCAGATCATTCCAAGAGATGTTAAGGGCGGGACAATTTGCAAGGGTGGAGCCTTGCATTTCGAGTCGCCCAAATGGCAAGGGGGGACCCTTGCATTCTGGGTCATCCTTAACATGTCATGAAATAATCTCTTTTCATCTCTATATAGGCGTGTAGATCTCTGTCTATCCAAACAATGTAATCGCAGATCATTCCATGAGATGTTAAGGGCGGGACAAATTGCAAGGAGGGAGCCTTGCATTCTGAGGCGCCCAAATGGCAAGTGGGGACCCTTGCATTCTGGGTCGCCCTTAACATGTCATGAAATGATCTCTTTTCCTCTCTATATAGGAGTGTAGATCTCTGTCTATCCAACCAATGTAATCGCATATAATTCCATGAGATGTTAAGGGCGGGACAAATTGCAAGGGAGGACCCTTGCTTTTGGGTCGACCTTAACATGTCATGAAATTATCTCTTTTCATCTCTATATAGGAGTGTAGATCTCTGTCTATCCAAACAATGTAATCGCAGATCGTTCCATGAGATGTTAAGGGCGGGACAATTTGCAAGGGGGAGCCTTGCATTCTGAGTCGCCAAAATGGCAAGGGGGACCCTTGCATTCGGGGTCGCCCTTAACATGTCATAAAATGATCTCTTTTCATCTCTATATATGCGTGTAGATCTCTGTCTATCCAAACAATGTAATCGCAGATCATTCCATGAGATGTTAAGGGCGGGACAATTTGCAAGGGGGAGCCTTGCATTCTGAGTCGCCTAAACGGCCAGGGGGGACCCTTGCATTCTGGGTCGCCCTTAACATGTCATGAAATGATCTCTTTTCATCTCTATATAGGCGTGTAGATCTCTGTCTATCCAAACAATGTAATCGCAGATCATTCCATGAGATGTTAAGGGCGGGACAATTTGCAAGGGGGAAGCCTTGCATTCTGAGTCGCCCAAATAGCAAGGGGGGGACCGTTGCATTCTGGGTCGCCCTTAACATGTCATGAAATGATCTCTTTTCCTCTCTATATAGGAGTGTAGATCTCTGTCTATCCAACCAATGTAATCGCATATAATTCCATGAGATGTTAAGGGCGGGACAAATTGCAAGGGAGGACCCTTGCTTTTGGGTCGACCTTAACATGTCATGAAATTTTCTCTTTTCATCTCTATATAGGAGTGTAGATCTCTGTCTATCCAAACAATGTAATCGCAAATCGTTCCATGAGATGTTAAGGGCGGGACAATTTGCAAGGGGGAGCCTTGCATTCTGAGTCGCCAAAATGGCAAGGGGGGACCCTTGCATTCTGGGTCGCCCTTAACATGTCATAAAATGATCTCTTTTCATCTCTATATATGCGTGTAGATCTCTGTCTATCGAAACAATGTAATCGCAGATCATTCCATGAGATGTTAAGGGCGGGACAATTTGCAAGGGGGAGCCTTGCATTCTGAGTCGCCTAAACGGCAAGGGGGGACCCTTGCATTCTGGGTCGCCCTTAACATGTCATGAAATGATCTCTTTCATCTCTATATAGGCGTGTAGATCTCTGTCTATCCAAACAATGTAATCGCAGATCATTCCATGAGATGTTAAGGGCGGGACAATTTGCAAGGGGGGAGCCTTGCATTCTGAGTCGCCCAAATAGCAAGGGGGGACCGTTGCATTCTGGGTCGCCCTTAACATGTCATGAAATGATCTCTTTTCATCTCTATATACGCGTGTCGATCTCTGTCTATCCAAACAATGTAATCGCAGATCATTCCATGAGATGTTAAGGGCGGGACAGTTTGCAAGGGGAAGCCTTGCATTCTGAGTCGCCAAAATGACAAGGGGGGACCCTTGCATTCTGGGTCGCCCTTAACATGTCATGAAATGATCTCTTTTCATCTCTATATAGGCGTGTAGATCTCTGTCTATCCAAACAATGTAATCGCAGATCATTCCAAGAGATGTTAAGGGCGGGACAATTTGCAAGGGTGGAGCCTTGCATTTCGAGTCGCCCAAATGGCAAGGGGGGACCCTTGCATTCTGGGTCATCCTTAACATGTCATGAAATAATCTCTTTTCATCTCTATATAGGCGTGTAGATCTCTGTCTATCCAAACAATGTAATCGCAGATCATTCCATGAGATGTTAAGGGCGGGACAAATTGCAAGGAGGGAGCCTTGCATTCTGAGGCGCCCAAATGGCAAGTGGGGACCCTTGCATTCTGGGTCGCCCTTAACATGTCATGAAATGATCTCTTTTCCTCTCTATATAGGAGTGTAGATCTCTGTCTATCCAACCAATGTAATCGCATATAATTCCATGAGATGTTAAGGGCGGGACAAATTGCAAGGGAGGACCCTTGCTTTTGGGTCGACCTTAACATGTCATGAAATTATCTCTTTTCATCTCTATATAGGAGTGTAGATCTCTGTCTATCCAAACAATGTAATCGCAGATCGTTCCATGAGATGTTAAGGGCGGGACAATTTGCAAGGGGGAGCCTTGCATTCTGAGTCGCCAAAATGGCAAGGGGGACCCTTGCATTCGGGGTCGCCCTTAACATGTCATAAAATGATCTCTTTTCATCTCTATATATGCGTGTAGATCTCTGTCTATCCAAACAATGTAATCGCAGATCATTCCATGAGATGTTAAGGGCGGGACAATTTGCAAGGGGGAGCCTTGCATTCTGAGTCGCCTAAACGGCAAGGGGGGACCCTTGCATTCTGGGTCGCCCTTAACATGTCATGAAATGATCTCTTTTCATCTCTATATAGGCGTGTAGATCTCTGTCTATCCAAACAATGTAATCGCAGATCATTCCATGAGATGTTAAGGGCGGGACAATTTGCAAGGGGGAAGCCTTGCATTCTGAGTCGCCCAAATAGCAAGGGGGGACCGTTGCATTCTGGGTCGCCCTTAACATGTCATGAAATGATCTCTTTTCATCTCTATATACGCGTGTCGATCTCTGTCTATCCAAACAATGTAATCGCAGATCATTCCATGAGATGTTAAGGGCGGGACAGTTTGCAAGGGGGAGCCTTGCATTCTGAGTCGCCAAAATGACAAGGGGGGACCCTTGCATTCTGGGTCGCCCTTAACATGTCATGAAATGATCTCTTTTCATCTCTATATAGGCGTGTAGATCTCTGTCTATCCAAACAATGTAATCGCAGATCATTCCAAGAGATGTTAAGGGCGGGACAATTTGCAAGGGGGGAGCCTTGCATTTCGAGTCGCCCAAATGGCAAGGGGGGACCCTTGCATTCTGGGTCATCCTTAACATGTCATGAAATAATCTCTTTTCATCTCTATATAGGCGTGTAGATCTCTGTCTATCCAAACAATGTAATCGCAGATCATTCCATGAGATGTTAAGGGCGGGACAAATTGCAAGGAGGGAGCCTTGCATTCTGAGGCGCCCAAATGGCAAGTGGGGACCCTTGCATTCTGGGTCGCCCTTAACATGTCATGAAATGATCTCTTTTCCTCTCTATATAGGAGTGTAGATCTCTGTCTATCCAAACAATGTAATCGCATATAATTCCATGAGATGTTAAGGGCGGGACAAATTGCAAGGGAGGACCCTTGCATTTTGGGTCGACCTTAACATGTCATGAAATGATCTCTTTTCATCTCTATATAGGAGTGTAGATCTCTGTCTATCCAAACAATGTAATCGCAGATCGTTCCATGAGATGTTAAGGGCGGGACAATTTGCAAGGGGGAGCCTTGCATTCTGAGTCGCCAAAATGGCAAGGGGGGACCCTTGCATTCTGGGTCGCCCTTAACATGTCATAAAATGATCTCTTTTCATCTCTATATAGGCGTGTAGATCTCTGTCTATCCAAACAATGTAATCGCAGATCATTCCAAGAGATGTTAAGGGCGGGACAATTTGCAAGGGGGGAGCCTTGCATTTCGAGTCGCCCAAATGGCAAGGGGGGACCCTTGCATTCTGGGTCATCCTTAACATGTCATGAAATAATCTCTTTTCATCTCTATATAGGCGTGTAGATCTCTGTCTATCCAAACAATGTAATCGCAGATCATTCCATGAGATGTTAAGGGCGGGACAAATTGCAAGGAGGGAGCCTTGCATTCTGAGGCGCCCAAATGGCAAGTGGGGACCCTTGCATTCTGGGTCGCCCTTAACATGTCATGAAATGATCTCTTTTCCTCTCTATATAGGAGTGTAGATCTCTGTCTATCCAACCAATGTAATCGCATATAATTCCATGAGATGTTAAGGGCGGGACAAATTGCAAGGGAGGACCCTTGCTTTTGGGTCGACCTTAACATGTCATGAAATTATCTCTTTTCATCTCTATATAGGAGTGTAGATCTCTGTCTATCCAAACAATGTAATCGCAGATCGTTCCATGAGATGTTAAGGGCGGGACAATTTGCAAGGGGGAGCCTTGCATTCTGAGTCGCCAAAATGGCAAGGGGGGACCCTTGCATTCTGGGTCGCCCTTAACATGTCATAAAATGATCTCTTTTCATCTCTATATATGCGTGTAGATCTCTGTCTATCCAAACAATGTAATCGCAGATCATTCCATAAGATGTTAAGGGCGGGACAATTTGCAAGGGGGAGCCTTGCATTCTGAGTCGCCTAAACGGCAAGGGGGGACCCTTGCATTCTGGGTCGCCCTTAACATGTCATGAAATGATCTCTTTTCATCTCTATATAGGCGTGTAGATCTCTGTCTATCCAAACAATGTAATCGCAGATCATTCCATGAGATGTTAAGGGCGGGACAATTTGCAAGGGAGGAGCCTTGCATTCTGAGTCGCCCAAATAGCAAGGGGGGACCGTTGCATTCTGGGTCGCCCTTAACATGTCATGAAATGATCTCTTTTCATCTCTATATACGCGTGTCGATCTCTGTCTATCCAAAACAATGTAATCGCAGATCATTCCAAGAGATGTTAAGGGCGGGACAATTTGCAAGGGGGGAGCCTTGCATTTCGAGTCGCCCAAATGGCAAGGGGGGACCCTTGCATTCTGGGTCATCCTTAACATGTCATGAAATAATCTCTTTTCATCTCTATATAGGCGTGTAGATCTCTGTCTATCCAAACAATGTAATCGCAGATCATTCCATGAGATGTTAAGGGCGGGACAAATTGCAAGGAGGGAGCCTTGCATTCTGAGGCGCCCAAATGGCAAGTGGGGACCCTTGCATTCTGGGTCGCCCTTAACATGTCATGAAATGATCTCTTTTCCTCTCTATATAGGAGTGTAGATCTCTGTCTATCCAACCAATGTAATCGCATATAATTCCATGAGATGTTAAGGGCGGGACAAATTGCAAGGGAGGACCCTTGCTTTTGGGTCGACCTTAACATGTCATGAAATTATCTCTTTTCATCTCTATATAGGAGTGTAGATCTCTGTCTATCCAAACAATGTAATCGCAGATCGTTCCATGAGATGTTAAGGGCGGGACAATTTGCAAGGGGGAGCCTTGCATTCTGAGTCGCCAAAATGGCAAGGGGGGACCCTTGCATTCTGGGTCGCCCTTAACATGTCATAAAATGATCTCTTTTCATCTCTATATATGCGTGTAGATCTCTGTCTATCCAAACAATGTAATCGCAGATCATTCCATAAGATGTTAAGGGCGGGACAATTTGCAAGGGGGAGCCTTGCATTCTGAGTCGCCTAAACGGCAAGGGGGGACCCTTGCATTCTGGGTCGCCCTTAACATGTCATGAAATGATCTCTTTTCATCTCTATATAGGCGTGTAGATCTCTGTCTATCCAAACAATGTAATCGCAGATCATTCCATGAGATGTTAAGGGCGGGACAATTTGCAAAGGAGGAGCCTTGCATTCTGAGTCGCCCAAATAGCAAGGGGGGACCGTTGCATTCTGGGTCGCCCTTAACATGTCATGAAATGATCTCTTTTCATCTCTATATACGCGTGTCGATCTCTGTCTATCCAAAACAATGTAATCGCAGATCATTCCAAGAGATGTTAAGGGCGGGACAATTTGCAAGGGGGGAGCCTTGCATTTCGAGTCGCCCAAATGGCAAGGGGGGACCCTTGCATTCTGGGTCATCCTTAACATGTCATGAAATAATCTCTTTTCATCTCTATATAGGCGTGTAGATCTCTGTCTATCCAAACAATGTAATCGCAGATCATTCCATGAGATGTTAAGGGCGGGACAAATTGCAAGGAGGGAGCCTTGCATTCTGAGGCGCCCAAATGGCAAGTGGGGACCCTTGCATTCTGGGTCGCCCTTAACATGTCATGAAATGATCTCTTTTCCTCTCTATATAGGAGTGTAGATCTCTGTCTATCCAACCAATGTAATCGCATATAATTCCATGAGATGTTAAGGGCGGGACAAATTGCAAGGGAGGACCCTTGCATTTTGGGTCGACCTTAACATGTCATGAAATGATCTCTTTTCATCTCTATATAGGAGTGTAGATCTCTGTCTATCCAAACAATGTAATCGCAGATCGTTCCATGAGATGTTAAGGGCGGGACAATTTGCAAGGGGGAGCCTTGCATTCTGAGTCGCCAAAATGGCAAGGGGGGACCCTTGCATTCTGGGTCGCCCTTAACATGTCATAAAATGATCTCTTTTCATCTCTATATAGGCGTGTAGATCTCTGTCTATCCAAACAATGTAATCGCAGATCATTCCAAGAGATGTTAAGGGCGGGACAATTTGCAAGGGGGGAGCCTTGCATTTCGAGTCGCCCAAATGGCAAGGGGGGACCCTTGCATTCTGGGTCATCCTTAACATGTCATGAAATAATCTCTTTTCATCTCTATATAGGCGTGTAGATCTCTGTCTATCCAAACAATGTAATCGCAGATCATTCCATGAGATGTTAAGGGCGGGACAAATTGCAAGGAGGGAGCCTTGCATTCTGAGGCGCCCAAATGGCAAGTGGGGACCCTTGCATTCTGGGTCGCCCTTAACATGTCATGAAATGATCTCTTTTCCTCTCTATATAGGAGTGTAGATCTCTGTCTATCCAACCAATGTAATCGCATATAATTCCATGAGATGTTAAGGGCGGGACAAATTGCAAGGGAGGACCCTTGCTTTTGGGTCGACCTTAACATGTCATGAATTTATCTCTTTTCATCTCTATATAGGAGTGTAGATCTCTGTCTATCCAAACAATGTAATCGCAGATCGTTCCATGAGATGTTAAGGGCGGGACAATTTGCAAGGGGGAGCCTTGCATTCTGAGTCGCCAAAATGGCTAGGGGGGACCCTTGCATTCTGGGTCGCCCTTAACATGTCATAAAATGATCTCTTTTCATCTCTATATATGCGTGTAGATCTCTGTCTATCCAAACAATGTAATCGCAGATCATTCCATAAGATGTTAAGGGCGGGACAATTTGCAAGGGGGAGCCTTGCATTCTGAGTCGCCTAAACGGCAAGGGGGGACCCTTGCATTCTGGGTCGCCCTTAACATGTCATGAAATGATCTCTTTTCATCTCTATATAGGCGTGTAGATCTCTGTCTATCCAAACAATGTAATCGCAGATCATTCCATGAGATGTTAAGGGCGGGACAATTTGCAAGGGAGGAGCCTTGCATTCTGAGTCGCCCAAATAGCAAGGGGGGACCGTTGCATTCTGGGTCGCCCTTAACATGTCATGAAATGATCTCTTTTCATCTCTATATACGCGTGTCGATCTCTGTCTATCCAAAACAATGTAATCGCAGATCATTCCAAGAGATGTTAAGGGCGGGACAATTTGCAAGGGGGGAGCCTTGCATTTCGAGTCGCCCAAATGGCAAGGGGGGACCCTTGCATTCTGGGTCATCCTTAACATGTCATGAAATAATCTCTTTTCATCTCTATATAGGCGTGTAGATCTCTGTCTATCCAAACAATGTAATCGCAGATCATTCCATGAGATGTTAAGGGCGGGACAAATTGCAAGGAGGGAGCCTTGCATTCTGAGGCGCCCAAATGGCAAGTGGGGACCCTTGCATTCTGGGTCGCCCTTAACATGTCATGAAATGATCTCTTTTCCTCTCTATATAGGAGTGTAGATCTCTGTCTATCCAACCAATGTAATCGCATATAATTCCATGAGATGTTAAGGGCGGGACAAATTGCAAGGGAGGACCCTTGCATTTTGGGTCGACCTTAACATGTCATGAAATGATCTCTTTTCATCTCTATATAGGAGTGTAGATCTCTGTCTATCCAAACAATGTAATCGCAGATCGTTCCATGAGATGTTAAGGGCGGGACAATTTGCAAGGGGGAGCCTTGCATTCTGAGTCGCCAAAATGGCAAGGGGGGACCCTTGCATTCTGGGTCGCCCTTAACATGTCATAAAATGATCTCTTTTCATCTCTATATAGGCGTGTAGATCTCTGTCTATCCAAACAATGTAATCGCAGATCATTCCAAGAGATGTTAAGGGCGGGACAATTTGCAAGGGGGGAGCCTTGCATTTCGAGTCGCCCAAATGGCAAGGGGGGACCCTTGCATTCTGGGTCATCCTTAACATGTCATGAAATAATCTCTTTTCATCTCTATATAGGCGTGTAGATCTCTGTCTATCCAAACAATGTAATCGCAGATCATTCCATGAGATGTTAAGGGCGGGACAAATTGCAAGGAGGGAGCCTTGCATTCTGAGGCGCCCAAATGGCAAGTGGGGACCCTTGCATTCTGGGTCGCCCTTAACATGTCATGAAATGATCTCTTTTCCTCTCTATATAGGAGTGTAGATCTCTGTCTATCCAACCAATGTAATCGCATATAATTCCATGAGATGTTAAGGGCGGGACAAATTGCAAGGGAGGACCCTTGCTTTTGGGTCGACCTTAACATGTCATGAATTTATCTCTTTTCATCTCTATATAGGAGTGTAGATCTCTGTCTATCCAAACAATGTAATCGCAGATCGTTCCATGAGATGTTAAGGGCGGGACAATTTGCAAGGGGGAGCCTTGCACTCTGAGTCGCCAAAATGGCTAGGGGGGACCCTTGCATTCTGGGTCGCCCTTAACATGTCATAAAATGATATCTTTTCATCTCTATATATGCGTGTAGATCTCTGTCTATCCAAACAATGTAATCGCAGATCATTCCATAAGATGTTAAGGGCGGGACAATTTGCAAGGGGGAGCCTTGCATTCTGAGTCGCCTAAACGGCAAGGGGGGACCCTTGCATTCTGGGTCGCCCTTAACATGTCATGAAATGATCTCTTTTCATCTCTATATAGGCGTGTAGATCTCTGTCTATCCAAACAATGTAATCGCAGATCATTCCATGAGATGTTAAGGGCGGGACAATTTGCAAGGGAGGAGCCTTGCATTCTGAGTCGCCCAAATAGCAAGGGGGGACCGTTGCATTCTGGGTCGCCCTTAACATGTCATGAAATGATCTCTTTTCATCTCTATATACGCGTGTCGATCTCTGTCTATCCAAAACAATGTAATCGCAGATCATTCCAAGAGATGTTAAAGGCGGGACAATTTGCAAGGGGGGAGCCTTGCATTTCGAGTCGCCCAAATGGCAAGGGGGGACCCTTGCATTCTGGGTCATCCTTAACATGTCATGAAATAATCTCTTTTCATCTCTATATAGGCGTGTAGATCTCTGTCTATCCAAACAATGTAATCGCAGATCATTCCATGAGATGTTAAGGGCGGGACAAATTGCAAGGAGGGAGCCTTGCATTCTGAGGCGCCCAAATGGCAAGTGGGGACCCTTGCATTCTGGGTCGCCCTTAACATGTCATGAAATGATCTCTTTTCCTCTCTATATAGGAGTGTAGATCTCTGTCTATCCAAACAATGTAATCGCATATAATTCCATGAGATGTTAAGGGCGGGACAAATTGCAAGGGAGGACCTTTGCATTTTGGGTCGACCTTAACATGTCATGAAATGATCTCTTTTCATCTCTATATAGGAGTGTAGATCTCTGTCTATCCAAACAATGTAATCGCAGATCGTTCCATGAGATGTTAAGGGCGGGACAAATTGCAAGGGAGGACCCTTGCTTTTGGGTCGACCTTAACATGTCATGAATTTATCTCTTTTCATCTCTATATAGGAGTGTAGATCTCTGTCTATCCAAACAATGTAATCGCAGATCGTTCCATGAGATGTTAAGGGCGGGACAATTTGCAAGGGGGAGCCTTGCATTCTGAGTCGCCAAAATGGCTAGGGGGGACCCTTGCATTCTGGGTCGCCCTTAACATGTCATAAAATGATCTCTTTTCATCTCTATATATGCGTGTAGATCTCTGTCTATCCAAACAATGTAATCGCAGATCATTCCATAAGATGTTAAGGGCGGGACAATTTGCAAGGGGGAGCCTTGCATTCTGAGTCGCCTAAACGGCAAGGGGGGACCCTTGCATTCTGGGTCGCCCTTAACATGTCATGAAATGATCTCTTTTCATCTCTATATAGGCGTGTAGATCTCTGTCTATCCAAACAATGTAATCGCAGATCATTCCATGAGATGTTAAGGGCGGGACAATTTGCAAGGGAGGAGCCTTGCATTCTGAGTCGCCCAAATAGCAAGGGGGGACCGTTGCATTCTGGGTCGCCCTTAACATGTCATGAAATGATCTCTTTTCATCTCTATATACGCGTGTCGATCTCTGTCTATCCAAAACAATGTAATCGCAGATCATTCCAAGAGATGTTAAGGGCGGGACAATTTGCAAGGGGGGAGCCTTGCATTTCGAGTCGCCCAAATGGCAAGGGGGGACCCTTGCATTCTGGGTCATCCTTAACATGTCATGAAATAATCTCTTTTCATCTCTATATAGGCGTGTAGATCTCTGTCTATCCAAACAATGTAATCGCAGATCATTCCATGAGATGTTAAGGGCGGGACAAATTGCAAGGAGGGAGCCTTGCATTCTGAGGCGCCCAAATGGCAAGTGGGGACCCTTGCATTCTGGGTCGCCCTTAACATGTCATGAAATGATCTCTTTTCCTCTCTATATAGGAGTGTAGATCTCTGTCTATCCAACCAATGTAATCGCATATAATTCCATGAGATGTTAAGGGCGGGACAAATTGCAAGGGAGGACCCTTGCATTTTGGGTCGACCTTAACATGTCATGAAATGATCTCTTTTCATCTCTATATAGGAGTGTAGATCTCTGTCTATCCAAACAATGTAATCGCAGATCGTTCCATGAGATGTTAAGGGCGGGACAATTTGCAAGGGGGAGCCTTGCATTCTGAGTCGCCAAAATGGCAAGGGGGGACCCTTGCATTCTGGGTCGCCCTTAACATGTCATAAAATGATCTCTTTTCATCTCTATATAGGCGTGTAGATCTCTGTCTATCCAAACAATGTAATCGCAGATCATTCCAAGAGATGTTAAGGGCGGGACAATTTGCAAGGGGGGAGCCTTGCATTTCGAGTCGCCCAAATGGCAAGGGGGGACCCTTGCATTCTGGGTCATCCTTAACATGTCATGAAATAATCTCTTTTCATCTCTATATAGGCGTGTAGATCTCTGTCTATCCAAACAATGTAATCGCAGATCATTCCATGAGATGTTAAGGGCGGGACAAATTGCAAGGAGGGAGCCTTGCATTCTGAGGCGCCCAAATGGCAAGTGGGGACCCTTGCATTCTGGGTCGCCCTTAACATGTCATGAAATGATCTCTTTTCCTCTCTATATAGGAGTGTAGATCTCTGTCTATCCAACCAATGTAATCGCATATAATTCCATGAGATGTTAAGGGCGGGACAAATTGCAAGGGAGGACCCTTGCTTTTGGGTCGACCTTAACATGTCATGAATTTATCTCTTTTCATCTCTATATAGGAGTGTAGATCTCTGTCTATCCAAACAATGTAATCGCAGATCGTTCCATGAGATGTTAAGGGCGGGACAATTTGCAAGGGGGAGCCTTGCATTCTGAGTCGCCAAAATGGCTAGGGGGGACCCTTGCATTCTGGGTCGCCCTTAACATGTCATAAAATGATCTCTTTTCATCTCTATATATGCGTGTAGATCTCTGTCTATCCAAACAATGTAATCGCAGATCATTCCATAAGATGTTAAGGGCGGGACAATTTGCAAGGGGGAGCCTTGCATTCTGAGTCGCCTAAACGGCAAGGGGGGACCCTTGCATTCTGGGTCGCCCTTAACATGTCATGAAATGATCTCTTTTCATCTCTATATAGGCGTGTAGATCTCTGTCTATCCAAACAATGTAATCGCAGATCATTCCATGAGATGTTAAGGGCGGGACAATTTGCAAGGGAGGAGCCTTGCATTCTGAGTCGCCCAAATAGCAAGGGGGGACCGTTGCATTCTGGGTCGCCCTTAACATGTCATGAAATGATCTCTTTTCATCTCTATATACGCGTGTCGATCTCTGTCTATCCAAAACAATGTAATCGCAGATCATTCCAAGAGATGTTAAGGGCGGGACAATTTGCAAGGGGGGAGCCTTGCATTTCGAGTCGCCCAAATGGCAAGGGGGGACCCTTGCATTCTGGGTCATCCTTAACATGTCATGAAATAATCTCTTTTCATCTCTATATAGGCGTGTAGATCTCTGTCTATCCAAACAATGTAATCGCAGATCATTCCATGAGATGTTAAGGGCGGGACAAATTGCAAGGAGGGAGCCTTGCATTCTGAGGCGCCCAAATGGCAAGTGGGGACCCTTGCATTCTGGGTCGCCCTTAACATGTCATGAAATGATCTCTTTTCCTCTCTATATAGGAGTGTAGATCTCTGTCTATCCAAACAATGTAATCGCATATAATTCCATGAGATGTTAAGGGCGGGACAAATTGCAAGGGAGGACCTTTGCATTTTGGGTCGACCTTAACATGTCATGAAATGATCTCTTTTCATCTCTATATAGGAGTGTAGATCTCTGTCTATCCAAACAATGTAATCGCAGATCGTTCCATGAGATGTTAAGGGCGGGACAATTTGCAAGGGGGAGCCTTGCATTCTGAGTCGCCAAAATGGCAAGGGGGGACCCTTGCATTCTGTATCGCCCTTAACATGTCATAAAATGATCTCTTTTCATCTCTATATAGGCGTGTAGATCTCTGTCTATCCAAACAATGTAATCGCAGATCATTCCATGAGATGTTAAGGGCGGGACAAATTGCAAGGAGGGAGCCTTGCATTCTGAGGCGCCCAAATGGCAAGTGGGGACCCTTGCATTCTGGGTCGCCCTTAACATGTCATGAAATGATCTCTTTTCCTCTCTATATAGGAGTGTAGATCTCTGTCTATCCAACCAATGTAATCGCAGATCATTCCATGAGATGTTAAGGGCGGGACAATTTGCAAGGGGGAGCCTTGCATTCTGAGTCGCCTAAACGGCAAGGGGGGACCCTTGCATTCTGGGTCGCCCTTAACATGTCATGAAATGATCTCTTTTCATCTCTATATAGGCGTGTAGATCTCTGTCTATCCAAACAATGTAATCGCAGATCATTCCATGAGATGTTAAGGGCGGGACAATTTGCAAGGGGGGAGCCTTGCATTCTGAGTCGCCCAAATAGCAAGGGGGGACCGTTGCATTCTGGGTCGCCCTTAACATGTCATGAAATGATCTCTTTTCATCTCTATATACGCGTGTCGATCTCTGTCTATCCAAACAATGTAATCGCAGATCATTCCATGAGATGTTAAGGGCGGGACAGTTTGCAAGGGGGAGCCTTGCATTCTGAGTCGCCAAAATGACAAGGGGGGACCCTTGCATTCTGGGTCGCCCTTAACATGTCATGAAATGATCTCTTTTCATCTCTATATAGGCGTGTAGATCTCTGTCTATCCAAACAATGTAATCGCAGATCATTCCAAGAGATGTTAAGGGCGGGACAATTTGCAAGGGGGGAGCCTTGCATTTCGAGTCGCCCAAATGGCAAGGGGGGACCCTTGCATTCTGGGTCATCCTTAACATGTCATGAAATAATCTCTTTTCATCTCTATATAGGCGTGTAGATCTCTGTCTATCCAAACAATGTAATCGCAGATCATTCCATGAGATGTTAAGGGCGGGACAAATTGCAAGGAGGGAGCCTTGCATTCTGAGGCGCCCAAATGGCAAGTGGGGACCCTTGCATTCTGGGTCGCCCTTAACATGTCATGAAATGATCTCTTTTCCTCTCTATATAGGAGTGTAGATCTCTGTCTATCCAAACAATGTAATCGCATATAATTCCATGAGATGTTAAGGGCGGGACAAATTGCAAGGGAGGACCCTTGCATTTTGGGTCGACCTTAACATGTCATGAAATGATCTCTTTTCATCTCTATATAGGAGTGTAGATCTCTGTCTATCCAAACAATGTAATCGCAGATCGTTCCATGAGATGTTAAGGGCGGGACAATTTGCAAGGGGGAGCCTTGCATTCTGAGTCGCCAAAATGGCAAGGGGGGACCCTTGCATTCTGGGTCGCCCTTAACATGTCATAAAATGATCTCTTTTCATCTCTATATAGGCGTGTAGATCTCTGTCTATCCAAACAATGTAATCGCAGATCATTCCATGAGATGTTAAGGGCGGGACAATTTGCAAGGGGGAGCCTTGCATTCTGAGTCGCCCAAATGGCAAGGGGGGACCCTTGCATTCTGGGTCGCCCTTAACATGTCATGAAATGATCTCTTTTCATCTCTATATAGGCGTGTAGATCTCTGTCTATCCAAACAATGTAATCGCAGATCATTCCATGAGATGTTAAGGGCGGGACAATTTGCAAGGGGGGAGCCTTGCATTCTGAGTCGCCCAAATAGCAAGGGGGGACCCTTGCACTCTGGGTCGCCCTTAACATGTCATGAAATGATCTCTTTTCATCTCTATATACGCGTGTCGATCTCTGTCTATCCAAACAATGTAATCGCAGATCATTCCATGAGATGTTAAGGGCGGGACAATTTGCAAGGGGGAGCCTTGCATTCTGAGTCGCCAAAATGACAAGGGGGGACCCTTGCATTCTGGGTCGCCCTTAACATGTCATGAAATGATCTCTTTTCATCTCTATATAGGCGTGTAGATCTCTGTCTATCCAAACAATGTAATCGCAGATCATTCCATGAGATGTTAAGGGCGGGACAATTTGCAAGGGGGGAGCCTTGCATTCTGAGTCGCCCAAATGGCAAGGGGGGCCCTTGCATTCTGGGTCGCTCTTAACATGTCACGAAATGATCTCTTTTCATCTCTATATAGGCGTGTAGATCTCTGTCTATCCAAACAAAGTAATCGCAGATCATTCCATGAGATGTTAAGGGCGGGACAATTTGCAAGGGGGGAGCCTTGCATTCTGAGTCGCCCAAATGGCAAGGGGGGCCCTTGCATTCTGGGTCGCCCTTAACATGTCACGAAATGATCTCTTTTCATCTCTATATAGGCGTGTAGATCTCTGTCTATCCAAACAAGGTAATCGCAGACCATTCCATGAGATGTTAGGGGCGGGACAAATTGCAAGGGGGGAGCCTTGCATTCTGAGTCGCCCAAATGGCAAGGGGGGACCCTTGCATTCTGGGTCGCCCTTAACATGTCATAAAATGATCTCTTTTCATCTCTATATAGGCGTGTAGATCTCTGTCTATCCAAACAATGTAATCGCAGATCATTCCATGAGATGTTAAGGGCGGGACAATTTGCAAGGGGGAGCCTTGCATTCTGAGTCGCCTAAACGGCAAGGGGGGACCCTTGCATTCTGGGTCGCCCTTAACATGTCATGAAATGATCTCTTTTCATCTCTATATAGGCGTGTAGATCTCTGTCTATCCAAACAATGTAATCGCAGATCATTCCATGAGATGTTAAGGGCGGGACAATTTGCAAGGGGGGAGCCTTGCATTCTGAGTCGCCCAAATAGCAAGGGGGGACCGTTGCATTCTGGGTCGCCCTTAACATGTCATGAAATGATCTCTTTTCATCTCTATATACGCGTGTCGATCTCTGTCTATCCAAACAATGTAATCGCAGATCATTCCATGAGATGTTAAGGGCGGGACAGTTTGCAAGGGGGAGCCTTGCATTCTGAGTCGCCAAAATGACAAGGGGGGACCCTTGCATTCTGGGTCGCCCTTAACATGTCATGAAATGATCTCTTTTCATCTCTATATAGGCGTGTAGATCTCTGTCTATCCAAACAATGTAATCGCAGATCATTCCAAGAGATGTTAAGGGCGGGACAACTTGCAAGGGGGGAGCCTTGCATTTCGAGTCGCCCAAATGGCAAGGGGGGACCCTTGCATTCTGGGTCATCCTTAACATGTCATGAAATAATCTCTTTTCATCTCTATATAGGCGTGTAGATCTCTGTCTATCCAAACAATGTAATCGCAGATCATTCCATGAGATGTTAAGGGCGGGACAAATTGCAAGGAGGGAGCCTTGCATTCTGAGGCGCCCAAATGGCAAGTGGGGACCCTTGCATTCTGGGTCGCCCTTAACATGTCATAAAATGATCTCTTTTCATCTCTATATAGGCGTGTAGATCTCTGTCTATCCAAACAATGTAATCGCATATAATGCCATGAGATGTTAAGGGCGGGACAAATTGCAAGGGAGGACCCTTGCATTTTGGGTCGACCTTAACATGTCATGAAATGATCTCTTTTCATCTCTATATAGGAGTGTAGATCTCTGTCTATCCAAACAATGTAATCGCAGATCGTTCCATGAGATGTTAAGGGCGGGACAATTTGCAAGGGGGGAGCCTTGCATTTCGAGTCGCCAAAATGGCAAGGGGGGACCCTTGCATTCTGGGTCGCCCTTAACATGTCATAAAATGATCTCTTTTCATCTCTATATAGGCGTGTAGATCTCTGTCTATCCAAACAATGTAATCGCAGATCATTCCATGAGATGTTAAGGGCGGGACAAATTGCAAGGGAGGACCCTTGCTTTTGGGTCGACCTTAACATGTCATGAAATGATCTCTTTTCATCTCTATATAGGAGTGTAGATCTCTGTCTATCCAAACAATGTATTCGCAGATCGTTCCATGAGATGTTAAGGGCGGGACAATTTGCAAGGGGGAGCCTTGCATTCTGAGTCGCCAAAATGGCAAGGGGGGACCCTTGCATTCTGGGTCGCCCTTAACATGTCATAAAATGATCTCTTTTCATCTCTATATAGGCGTGTAGATCTCTGTCTATCCAAACAATGTAATCGCAGATCATTCCATGAGATGTTAAGGGCGGGACAATTTGCAAGGGGGAGCCTTGCATTCTGAGTCGCCCAAATGGCAAGGGGGGACCCTTGCATTCTGGGTCGCCCTTAACATGTCATGAAATGATCTCTTTTCATCTCTATATAGGCGTGTAGATCTCTGTCTATCCAAACAATGTAATCGCAGATCATTCCATGAGATGTTAAGGGCGGGACAATTTGCAAGGGGGGAGCCTTGCATTCTGAGTCGCCCAAATAGCAAGGGGGGACCCTTGCACTCTGGGTCGCCCTTAATATGTCATGAAATGATCTCTTTTCATCTCTATATACGCGTGTCGATCTCTGTCTATCCAAACAATGTAATCGCAGATCATTCCATGAGATGTTAAGGGCGGGACAATTTGCAAGGGGGAGCCTTGCATTCTGAGTCGCCAAAATGACAAGGGGGGACCCTTGCATTCTGGGTCGCCCTTAACATGTCATGAAATGATCTCTTTTCATCTCTATATAGGCGTGTAGATCTCTGTCTATCCAAACAATGTAATCGCAGATCATTCCATGAGATGTTAAGGGCGGGACAAATTGCAAGGAGGGAGCCTTGCATTCTGAGGCGCCCAAATGGCAAGTGGGGACCCTTGTATTCTGGGTCGCCCTTAACATGTCATGAAATGATCTCTTTTCCTCTCTATATAGGAGTGTAGATCTCTGTCTATCCAACCAATGTAATCGCATATAATTCCATGAGATGTTAAGGGCGGGACAAATTGCAAGGGAGGACCCTTGCTTTTGGGTCGACCTTAACATGTCATGAAATTATCTCTTTTCATCTCTATATAGGAGTGTAGATCTCTGTCTATCCAAACAATGTAATCGCAGATCGTTCCATGAGATGTTAAGGGCGGGACAATTTGCAAGGGGGAGCCTTGCATTCTCAGTCGCCAAAATGGCAAGGGGGGACCCTTGCATTCCGGGTCGCCCTTAACATGTCATAAAATGATCTCTTTTCATCTTTATATAGGCGTGTAGATCTCTGTCTATCCAAACAATGTAATCGCAGATCATTCCATGAGATGTTAAGGGCGGGACAATTTGCAAGGGGGAGCCTTGCATTCTGAGTCGCCTAAACGGCAAGGGGGGACCCTTGCATTCTGGGTCGCCCTTAACATGTCATGAAATGATCTCTTTTCATCTCTATATAGGCGTGTAGATCTTTGTCTATCCAAACAATGTAATCGCAGATCATTCCATGAGATGTTAAGGGCGGGACAATTTGCAAGGGGGGAGCCTTGCATTCTGAGTCGCCCAAATAGCAAGGGGGGACCGTTGCATTCTGGGTCGCCCTTAACATGTCATGAAATGATCTCTTTTCATCTCTATATACGCGTGTCGATCTCTGTCTATCCAAACAATGTAATCGCAGATCATTCCATGAGATGTTAAGGGCGGGACAATTTGCAAGGGGGAGCCTTGCATTCTGAGTCGCCCAAATGGCAAGGGGGACCCTTGCATTCTGGGTCGCCCTTAACATGTCATGAAATGATCTCTTTTCATCTCTATATAGGCGTGTAGATCTCTGTCTATCCAAACAATGTAATCGCAGATCATTCCATGAGATGTTAAGGGCGGGACAATTTGCAAGGGGGAGCGTTGCATTATGAGTCGCCAAAATGACAAGGGGGGACCCTTGCATTCTGGGTCGCCCTTAACATGTCATGAAATGATCTGTTTTCATCTCTATATAGGAGTGTAGATCTCTGTCTATTCAAACAAAGTAATCGCAGATCATTCCATGAGATGTTAAGGGCGGGACAATTTGCAAGGGGGAGCCTTGCATTCTGAGTCGCCAAAATGGCAAGGGGGGACCCTTGCATTCTGGGTCGCCCTTAACATCTCATGAAATGATCTCTTTTCATCTCTATATAGGCGTGTAGATCTCTGTCTATCCAAACAATGTAATCGCAGATCATTCCATGAGATGTTAAGGGCGGGACAATTTGCAAGGGGGAGCCTTGCATTCTGAGTCGCCAAAATGACAAGGGGGGACCCTTGCATTCTGGGTCGCCCTTAACATGTCATGAAATGATCTCTTTTCATCTCTATATAGGCGTGTAGATCTCTGTCTATCCAAACAATGTAATCGCAGATCATTCCATGAGATGTTAAGGGCGGGACAATTTGCAAGGGGGGAGCCTTGCATTCTGAGTCGCCCAAATAGCAAGGGGGGACCGTTGCATTCTGGGTCGCCCTTAACATGTCATGAAATGATCTCTTTTCATCTCTATATACGCGTGTCGATCTCTGTCTATCCAAACAATGTAATCGCAGATCATTCCATGAGATGTTAAGGGCGGGACAGTTTGCAAGGGGGAGCCTTGCATTCTGAGTCGCCAAAATGACAAGGGGGGACCCTTTCATTCTGGGTCGCCCTTAACATGTCATGAAATGATCTCTTTTCATCTCTATATAGGCGTGTAGATCTCTGTCTATCCAAACAATGTAATCGCAGATCATTCCAAGAGATGTTAAGGGCGGGACAATTTGCAAGGGGGGAGCCTTGCATTTCGAGTCGCCCAAATGGCAAGGGGGGACCCTTGCATTCTGGGTCATCCTTAACATGTCATGAAATAATCTCTTTTCATCTCTATATAGGCGTGTAGATCTCTGTCTATCCAAACAATGTAATCGCAGATCATTCCATGAGATGTTAAGGGCGGGACAAATTGCAAGGAGGGAGCCTTGCATTCTGAGGCGCCCAAATGGCAAGTGGGGACCCTTGCATTCTGGGTCGCCCTTAACATGTCATGAAATGATCTCTTTTCCTCTCTATATAGGAGTGTAGATCTCTGTCTATCCAAACAATGTAATCGCATATAATTCCATGAGATGTTAAGGGCGGGACAAATTGCAAGGGAGGACCCTTGCATTTTGGGTCGACCTTAACATGTCATGAAATGATCTCTTTTCATCTCTATATAGGAGTGTAGATCTCTGTCTATCCAAACAATGTAATCGCAGATCGTTCCATGAGATGTTAAGGGCGGGACAATTTGCAAGGGGGAGCCTTGCATTCTGAGTCGCCAAAATGGCAAGGGGGGACCCTTGCATTCTGGGTCGCCCTTAACATGTCATAAAATGATCTCTTTTCATCTCTATATAGGCGTGTAGATCTCTGTCTATCCAAACAATGTAATCGCAGATCATTCCATGAGATGTTAAGGGCGGGACAATTTGCAAGGGGGAGCCTTGCATTCTGAGTCGCCCAAATGGCAAGGGGGGACCCTTGCATTCTGGGTCGCCCTTAACATGTCATGAAATGATCTCTTTTCATCTCTATATAGGCGTGTAGATCTCTGTCTATCCAAACAATGTAATCGCAGATCATTCCATGAGATGTTAAGGGCGGGACAATTTGCAAGGGGGGAGCCTTGCATTCTGAGTCGCCCAAATAGCAAGGGGGGACCCTTGCACTCTGGGTCGCCCTTAACATGTCATGAAATGATCTCTTTTCATCTCTATATACGCGTGTCGATCTCTGTCTATCCAAACAATGTAATCGCAGATCATTCCATGAGATGTTAAGGGCGGGACAATTTGCAAGGGGGAGCCTTGCATTCTGAGTCGCCAAAATGACAAGGGGGGACCCTTGCATTCTGGGTCGCCCTTAACATGTCATGAAATGATCTCTTTTCATCTCTATATAGGCGTGTAGATCTCTGTCTATCCAAACAATGTAATCGCAGATCATTCCATGAGATGTTAAGGGCGGGACAATTTGCAAGGGGGGAGCCTTGCATTCTGAGTCGCCCAAATGGCAAGGGGGGCCCTTGCATTCTGGGTCGCTCTTAACATGTCACGAAATGATCTCTTTTCATCTCTATATAGGCGTGTAGATCTCTGTCTATCCAAACAAAGTAATCGCAGATCATTCCATGAGATGTTAAGGGCGGGACAATTTGCAAGGGGGGAGCCTTGCATTCTGAGTCGCCCAAATGGCAAGGGGGGCCCTTGCATTCTGGGTCGCCCTTAACATGTCACGAAATGATCTCTTTTCATCTCTATATAGGCGTGTAGATCTCTGTCTATCCAAACAAGGTAATCGCAGACCATTCCATGAGATGTTAGGGGCGGGACAAATTGCAAGGGGGGAGCCTTGCATTCTGAGTCGCCCAAATGGCAAGGGGGGACCCTTGCATTCTGGGTCGCCCTTAACATGTCATAAAATGATCTCTTTTCATCTCTATATAGGCGTGTAGATCTCTGTCTATCCAAACAATGTAATCGCAGATCATTCCATGAGATGTTAAGGGCGGGACAATTTGCAAGGGGGAGCCTTGCATTCTGAGTCGCCTAAACGGCAAGGGGGGACCCTTGCATTCTGGGTCGCCCTTAACATGTCATGAAATGATCTCTTTTCATCTCTATATAGGCGTGTAGATCTCTGTCTATCCAAACAATGTAATCGCAGATCATTCCATGAGATGTTAAGGGCGGGACAATTTGCAAGGGGGGAGCCTTGCATTCTGAGTCGCCCAAATAGCAAGGGGGGACCGTTGCATTCTGGGTCGCCCTTAACATGTCATGAAATGATCTCTTTTCATCTCTATATACGCGTGTCGATCTCTGTCTATCCAAACAATGTAATCGCAGATCATTCCATGAGATGTTAAGGGCGGGACAGTTTGCAAGGGGGAGCCTTGCATTCTGAGTCGCCAAAATGACAAGGGGGGACCCTTGCATTCTGGGTCGCCCTTAACATGTCATGAAATGATCTCTTTTCATCTCTATATAGGCGTGTAGATCTCTGTCTATCCAAACAATGTAATCGCAGATCATTCCAAGAGATGTTAAGGGCGGGACAACTTGCAAGGGGGGAGCCTTGCATTTCGAGTCGCCCAAATGGCAAGGGGGGACCCTTGCATTCTGGGTCATCCTTAACATGTCATGAAATAATCTCTTTTCATCTCTATATAGGCGTGTAGATCTCTGTCTATCCAAACAATGTAATCGCAGATCATTCCATGAGATGTTAAGGGCGGGACAAATTGCAAGGAGGGAGCCTTGCATTCTGAGGCGCCCAAATGGCAAGTGGGGACCCTTGCATTCTGGGTCGCCCTTAACATGTCATAAAATGA
Source organism: Strongylocentrotus droebachiensis (assembly GCA_035222895.1). NCBI lineage: Eukaryota > Metazoa > Echinodermata > Echinoidea > Camarodonta > Strongylocentrotidae > Strongylocentrotus > Strongylocentrotus droebachiensis. Next base: position 154,108 of record JAVYIG010000906.1, read on the forward strand.
TCTCTTTTCATCTCTATATAGGCGTGTAGATCTCTGTCTATCCAAACAATGTAATCGCATATAATGCCATGAGATGTTAAGGGCGGGACAAATTGCAAGGGAGGACCCTTGCATTTTGGGTCGACCTTAACATGTCATGAAATGATCTCTTTTCATCTCTATATAGGAGTGTAGATCTCTGTCTATCCAAACAATGTAATCGCAGATCGTTCCATGAGATGTTAAGGGCGGGACAATTTGCAAGGGGGGAGCCTTGCATTTCGAGTCGCCAAAATGGCAAGGGGGGACCCTTGCATTCTGGGTCGCCCTTAACATGTCATAAAATGATCTCTTTTCATCTCTATATAGGCGTGTAGATCTCTGTCTATCCAAACAATGTAATCGCAGATCATTCCATGAGATGTTAAGGGCGGGACAAATTGCAAGGGAGGACCCTTGCTTTTGGGTCGACCTTAACATGTCATGAAATGATCTCTTTTCATCTCTATATAGGAGTGTAGATCTCTGTCTATCCAAACAATGTATTCGCAGATCGTTCCATGAGATGTTAAGGGCGGGACAATTTGCAAGGGGGAGCCTTGCATTCTGAGTCGCCAAAATGGCAAGGGGGGACCCTTGCATTCTGGGTCGCCCTTAACATGTCATAAAATGATCTCTTTTCATCTCTATATAGGCGTGTAGATCTCTGTCTATCCAAACAATGTAATCGCAGATCATTCCATGAGATGTTAAGGGCGGGACAATTTGCAAGGGGGAGCCTTGCATTCTGAGTCGCCCAAATGGCAAGGGGGGACCCTTGCATTCTGGGTCGCCCTTAACATGTCATGAAATGATCTCTTTTCATCTCTATATAGGCGTGTAGATCTCTGTCTATCCAAACAATGTAATCGCAGATCATTCCATGAGATGTTAAGGGCGGGACAATTTGCAAGGGGGGAGCCTTGCATTCTGAGTCGCCCAAATAGCAAGGGGGGACCCTTGCACTCTGGGTCGCCCTTAATATGTCATGAAATGATCTCTTTTCATCTCTATATACGCGTGTCGATCTCTGTCTATCCAAACAATGTAATCGCAGATCATTCCATGAGATGTTAAGGGCGGGACAATTTGCAAGGGGGAGCCTTGCATTCTGAGTCGCCAAAATGACAAGGGGGGACCCTTGCATTCTGGGTCGCCCTTAACATGTCATGAAATGATCTCTTTTCATCTCTATATAGGCGTGTAGATCTCTGTCTATCCAAACAATGTAATCGCAGATCATTCCATGAGATGTTAAGGGCGGGACAAATTGCAAGGAGGGAGCCTTGCATTCTGAGGCGCCCAAATGGCAAGTGGGGACCCTTGTATTCTGGGTCGCCCTTAACATGTCATGAAATGATCTCTTTTCCTCTCTATATAGGAGTGTAGATCTCTGTCTATCCAACCAATGTAATCGCATATAATTCCATGAGATGTTAAGGGCGGGACAAATTGCAAGGGAGGACCCTTGCTTTTGGGTCGACCTTAACATGTCATGAAATTATCTCTTTTCATCTCTATATAGGAGTGTAGATCTCTGTCTATCCAAACAATGTAATCGCAGATCGTTCCATGAGATGTTAAGGGCGGGACAATTTGCAAGGGGGAGCCTTGCATTCTCAGTCGCCAAAATGGCAAGGGGGGACCCTTGCATTCCGGGTCGCCCTTAACATGTCATAAAATGATCTCTTTTCATCTTTATATAGGCGTGTAGATCTCTGTCTATCCAAACAATGTAATCGCAGATCATTCCATGAGATGTTAAGGGCGGGACAATTTGCAAGGGGGAGCCTTGCATTCTGAGTCGCCTAAACGGCAAGGGGGGACCCTTGCATTCTGGGTCGCCCTTAACATGTCATGAAATGATCTCTTTTCATCTCTATATAGGCGTGTAGATCTTTGTCTATCCAAACAATGTAATCGCAGATCATTCCATGAGATGTTAAGGGCGGGACAATTTGCAAGGGGGGAGCCTTGCATTCTGAGTCGCCCAAATAGCAAGGGGGGACCGTTGCATTCTGGGTCGCCCTTAACATGTCATGAAATGATCTCTTTTCATCTCTATATACGCGTGTCGATCTCTGTCTATCCAAACAATGTAATCGCAGATCATTCCATGAGATGTTAAGGGCGGGACAGTTTGCAAGGGGGAGCCTTGCATTCTGAGTCGCCAAAATGACAAGGGGGGACCCTTGCATTCTGGGTCGCCCTTAACATGTCATGAAATGATCTCTTTTCATCTCTATATAGGCGTGTAGATCTCTGTCTATCCAAACAAGGTAATCGCAGACCATTCCATGAGATGTTAAGGGCGGGACAAATTGCAAGGGGGGAGCCTTGCATTCTGAGTCGCCCAAATGGCAAGGGGGGACCTTTGCATTCTGGGTCGCCCTTAACATGTCATAAAATGATCTCTTTTCATCTCTATATAGGCGTGTAGATCTCTGTCTATCCAAACAAGGTAATCGCAGACCATTCCATGAGATGTTAAGGGCGGGACAAATTGCAAGGGGGGAGCCTTGCATTCTGAGTCGCCCAAATGGCAAGGGGGGACCTTTGCATTCTGGGTCGCCCTTAACATGTCATAAAATGATCTCTTTTCATCTCTATATAGGCGTGTAGATCTCTGTCTATCCAAACAAGGTAATCGCAGACCATTCCATGAGATGTTAAGGGCGGGACAAATTGCAAGGGGGGAGCCTTGCATTCTGAGTCGCCCAAATGGCAAGGGGGGACCTTTGCATTCTGGGTCGCCCTTAACATGTCATAAAATGATCTCTTTTCATCTCTATATTGGCGTGTAGATCTCTGTCTATCCAAACAATGTAATCGCAGATCATTCCAAGAGATGTTAAGGGCGGGACAATTTGCAAGGGGGGAGCCTTGCATTTCGAGTCGCCCAAATGGCAAGGGGGGACCCTTGCATTCTGGGTCATCCTTAACATGTCATGAAATAATCTCTTTTCATCTCTATATAGGCGTGTAGATCTCTGTCTATCCAAACAATGTAATCGCAGATCATTCCATGAGATGTTAAGGGCGGGACAATTTGCAAGGGGGGAGCCTTGCATTCTGAGTCGCCCAAATAGCAAGGGGGGACCCTTGCATTCTGGGTCGCCCTTAACATGTCATGAAATGATCTCTTTTCATCTCTATATACGCGTGTCGATCTCTGTCTATCCAAACAATGTAATCGCAGATCATTCCATGAGATGTTAAGGGCGGGACAATTTGCAAGGGGGAGCCTTGCATTCTGAGTCGCCAAAATGACAAGGGGGGACCCTTGCATTCTGGGTCGCCCTAAACATGTCATAAAATGATCTCTTTTCATCTCTATATAGGCGTGTAGATCTCTGTCTATCCAAACAATGTAATCGCATATAATGCCATGAGATGTTAAGGGCGGGACAAATTGCAAGGGAGGACCCTTGCATTTTGGGTCGACCTTAACATGTCATTAAATGATCTCTTTTCATCTCGTTATAGGAGTGTAGATCTCTGTCTATCCAAACAATGTAATCGCAGATCGTTCCATGAGATGTTAAGGGCGGGACAATTTGCAAGGGGGGAGCCTTGCATTTCGAGTCGCCAAAATGGCAAGGGGGGACCCTTGCATTCTGGGTCGCCCTTAACATGTCATAAAATGATCTCTTTTCATCTCTATATAGGCGTGTAGATCTCTGTCTATCCAAACAATGTAATCGCAGATCATTCCATGAGATGTTAAGGGCGGGACAATTTGCAAGGGGGAAGCCTTGCATTTCGAGTCGCCCAAATGGCAAGGGGGGACCCTTGCATTCTGGGTCGCCCTTAACATGTCACGAAATGATCTCTTTTCATCTCTATATAGGCGTGTAGATCTCTGTCTATCCAAACAAGGTAATCGCAGACCATTCCATGAGATGTTAAGGGCGGGACAAATTGCAAGGGGGGAGCCTTGCATTCTGAGTTGCCCAAATGGCAAGGGGGGACCTTTGCATTCTGGGTCGCCCTTAACATGTCATAAAATGATCTCTTTTCATCTCTATATTGGCGTGTAGATCTCTGTCTATCCAAACAATGTAATCGCAGATCATTCCAAGAGATGTTAAGGGCGGGACAATTTGCAAGGGGGGAGCCTTGCATTTCGAGTCGCCCAAATGGCAAGGGGGGACCCTTGCATTCTGGGTCATCCTTAACATGTCATGAAATAATCTCTTTTCATCTCTATATAGGCGTGTAGATCTCTGTCTATCCAAACAATGTAATCGCAGATCATTCCATGAGATGTTAAGGGCGGGACAATTTGCAAGGGGGGAGCCTTGCATTCTGAGTCGCCCAAATAGCAAGGGGGGACCCTTGCATTCTGGGTCGCCCTTAACATGTCATGAAATGATCTCTTTTCATCTCTATATACGCGTGTCGATCTCTGTCTATCCAAACAATGTAATCGCAGATCATTCCATGAGATGTTAAGGGCGGGACAATTTGCAAGGGGGAGCCTTGCATTCTGAGTCGCCAAAATGACAAGGGGGGACCCTTGCATTCTGGGTCGCCCTAAACATGTCATAAAATGATCTCTTTTCATCTCTATATAGGCGTGTAGATCTCTGTCTATCCAAACAATGTAATCGCATATAATGCCATGAGATGTTAAGGGCGGGACAAATTGCAAGGGAGGACCCTTGCATTTTGGGTCGACCTTAACATGTCATGAAATGATCTCTTTTCATCTCTATATAGGAGTGTAGATCTCTGTCTATCCAAACAATGTAATCGCAGATCGTTCCATGAGATGTTAAGGGCGGGACAATTTGCAAGGGGGGAGCCTTGCATTTCGAGTCGCCAAAATGGCAAGGGGGGACCCTTGCATTCTGGGTCGCCCTTAACATGTCATAAAATGATCTCTTTTCATCTCTATATAGGCGTGTAGATCTCTGTCTATCCAAACAATGTAATCGCAGATCATTCCATGAGATGTTAAGGGCGGGACAATTTGCAAGGGGGAGCCTTGCATTTCGAGTCGCCCAAATGGCAAGGGGGGACCCTTGCATTCTGGGTCATCCTTAACATATTGTCATGAAATAATCTCTTTTCATCTCTATATAGGCGTGTAGATCTCTGTCTATCCAAACAATGTAATCGCTGATCATTCCATGAGAATAAGGGCGGGACAAATTGCAAGGAGGGAGCCTTGCATTCTGAGGCGCCCAAATGGCAAGTGGGGACCCTTGCATTCTGGGTCGCCCTTAACATGTCATGAAATGATCTCTTTTCCTCTCTATATAGGAGTGTAGATCTCTGTCTATCCAACCAATGTAATCGCATATAATTCCATGAGATGTTAAGGGCGGGACAAATTGCAAGGGAGGACCCTTGCTTTTGGGTCGACCTTAACATGTCATGAAATTATCTCTTTTCATCTCTATATAGGAGTGTAGATCTCTGTCTATCCAAACAATGTAATCGCAGATCGTTCCATAAGATGTTAAGGGCGGGACAATTTGCAAGGGGGAGCCTTGCATTCTGAGTCGCCAAAATGGCAAGGGGGGACCCTTGCATTCTGGGTCGCCCTTAACATGTCATAAAATGATCTCTTTTCATCTCTATATAGGCGTGTAGATCTCTGTCTATCCAAACAATGTAATCGCAGATCATTCCATGAGATGTTAAGGGCGGGACAATTTGCAAGGGGGAGCCTTGCATTCTGAGTCGCCCAAATGGCAAGGGGGGACCCTTGCATTCTGGGTCGCCCTTAACATGTCATGAAATGATCTCTTTTCATCTCTATATAGGCGTGTAGATCTCTGTCTATCCAAACAATGTAATCGCAGATCATTCCATGAGATGTTAAGGGCGGGACAATTTGCTAGGGGGGAACCTTGCATTCTGAGTCGCCCAAATAGCAAGGGGGGACCCTTGCACTCTGGGTCGCCCTTAACATGTCATGAAATGATCTCTTTTCATCTCTATATACGCGTGTCGATCTCTGTCTATCCAAACAATGTAATCGCAGATCATTCCATGAGATGTTAAGGGCAGGACAATTTGCAAGGGGGAGCCTTGCATTCTGAGTCGCCAAAATGACAAGGGGGGACCCTTGCATTCTGGGTCGCCCTTAACATGTCATGAAATGATCTCTTTTCATCTCTATATAGGCGTGTAGATCTCTGTCTATCCAAACAATGTAATCGCAGATCATTCCATGAGATGTTAAGGGCGGGACAATTTGCAAAGGGGGAGCCTTGCATTCTGAGTCGCCCAAATGGAGAGGGGGGCCCTTGCATTCTGGGTCGCTCTTAACATGTCACGAAATGATCTCTTTTCATCTCTATATAGGCGTGTAGATCTCTGTCTATCCAAACAATGTAATCGCAGATCGTTCCATGAGATGTTAAGGGCGGGACAATTTGCAAGGGGGGAGCCTTGCATTTCGAGTCGCCAAAATGGCAAGGGGGGACCCTTGCATTCTGGGTCGCCCTTAACATGTCATAAAATGATCTCTTTTCATCTCTATATAGGCGTGTAGATCTCTGTCTATCCAAACAATGTAATCGCAGATCATTCCATGAGATGTTAAGGGCGGGACAATTTGCAAGGGGGGAGCCTTGCATTTCGAGTCGCCCAAATGGCAAGGGGGGACCCTTGCATTCTGGGTCATCCTTAACATATTGTCATGAAATAATCTCTTTTCATCTCTATATAGGCGTGTAGATCTCTGTCTATCCAAACAATGTAATCGCTGATCATTCCATGAGAATAAGGGCGGGACAAATTGCAAGGAGGGAGCCTTGCATTCTGAGGCGCCCAAATGGCAAGTGGGGACCCTTGCATTCTGGGTCGCCCTTAACATGTCATGAAATGATCTCTTTTCCTCTCTATATAGGAGTGTAGATCTCTGTCTATCCAACCAATGTAATCGCATATAATTCCATGAGATGTTAAGGGCGGGACAAATTGCAAGGGAGGACCCTTGCTTTTGGGTCGACCTTAACATGTCATGAAATTATCTCTTTTCATCTCTATATAGGAGTGTAGATCTCTGTCTATCCAAACAATGTAATCGCAGATCGTTCCATAAGATGTTAAGGGCGGGACAATTTGCAAGGGGGAGCCTTGCATTCTGAGTCGCCAAAATGGCAAGGGGGGACCCTTGCATTCTGGGTCGCCCTTAACATGTCATAAAATGATCTCTTTTCATCTCTATATAGGCGTGTAGATCTCTGTCTATCCAAACAATGTAATCGCAGATCATTCCATGAGATGTTAAGGGCGGGACAATTTGCAAGGGGGAGCCTTGCATTCTGAGTCGCCCAAATGGCAAGGGGGGACCCTTGCATTCTGGGTCGCCCTTAACATGTCATGAAATGATCTCTTTTCATCTCTATATAGGCGTGTAGATCTCTGTCTATCCAAACAATGTAATCGCAGATCATTCCATGAGATGTTAAGGGCGGGACAATTTGCTAGGGGGGAACCTTGCATTCTGAGTCGCCCAAATAGCAAGGGGGGACCCTTGCACTCTGGGTCGCCCTTAACATGTCATGAAATGATCTCTTTTCATCTCTATATACGCGTGTCGATCTCTGTCTATCCAAACAATGTAATCGCAGATCATTCCATGAGATGTTAAGGGCGGGACAATTTGCAAGGGGGAGCCTTGCATTCTGAGTCGCCAAAATGACAAGGGGGGACCCTTGCATTCTGGGTCGCCCTTAACATGTCATGAAATGATCTCTTTTCATCTCTATATAGGCGTGTAGATCTCTGTCTATCCAAACAATGTAATCGCAGATCATTCCATGAGATGTTAAGGGCGGGACAATTTGCAAAGGGGGAGCCTTGCATTCTGAGTCGCCCAAATGGAGAGGGGGGCCCTTGCATTCTGGGTCGCTCTTAACATGTCACGAAATGATCTCTTTTCATCTCTATATAGGCGTGTAGATCTCTGTCTATCCAAACAATGTAATCGCAGATCATTCCATGAGATGTTAAGGGCGGGACAATTTGCAAGGGGGAGCCTTGCACTCTGAGTCGCCTAAACGGCAAGGGGGGACCCTTGCATTCTGGGTCGCCCTTAACATGTCATGAAATGATCTCTTTTCATCTCTATATAGGCGTGTAGATCTCTGTCTATCCAAACAATGTAATCGCAGATCATTCCATGAGATGTTAAGGGCGGGACAATTTGCAAGGGGGAGCCTTGCATTCTGAGTCGCCAAAATGGCAAGGGGGGACCCTTGCATTCTGGGTCGCCCTTAACATGTCATAAAATGATCTCTTTTCATCTCTATATAGGCGTGTAGATCTCTGTCTATCCAAACAATGTAATCGCAGATCATTCCAAGAGATGTTAAGGGCGGGACAATTTGCAAGGGGGGAGCCTTGCATTTCGAGTCGCCCAAATGGCAAGGGGGGACCCTTGCATTCTGGGTCATCCTTAACATGTCATGAAATAATCTCTTTTCATCTCTATATACGCGTGTCGATCTCTGTCTATCCAAACAATGTAATCGCAGATCATTCCATGAGATGTTAAGGGCGGGACAATTTGCAAGGGGGAGCCTTGCATTCTGAGTCGCCAAAATGACAAGGGGGGACCCTTGCATTCTGGGTCGCCCTAAACATGTCATAAAATGATCTCTTTTCATCTCTATATAGGCGTGTAGATCTCTGTCTATCCAAACAATGTAATCGCATATAATGCCATGAGATGTTAAGGGCGGGACAAATTGCAAGGGAGGACCCTTGCATTTTGGGTCGACCTTAACATGTCATGAAATGATCTCTTTTCATCTCTATATAGGAGTGTAGATCTCTGTCTATCCAAACAATGTAATCGCAGATCGTTCCATGAGATGTTAAGGGCGGGACAATTTGCAAGGGGGGAGCCTTGCATTTCGAGTCGCCAAAATGGCAAGGGGGGACCCTTGCATTCTGGGTCGCCCTTAACATGTCATAAAATGATCTCTTTTCATCTCTATATAGGCGTGTAGATCTCTGTCTATCCAAACAATGTAATCGCAGATCATTCCATGAGATGTTAAGGGCGGGACAATTTGCAAGGGGGAAGCCTTGCATTTCGAGTCGCCCAAATGGCAAGGGGGGACCCTTGCATTCTGGGTCGCCCTTAACATGTCATGAAATGATCTCTTTTCATCTCTATATACGCGTGTCGATCTCTGTCTATCCAAACAATGTAATCGCAGATCATTCCATGAGATGTTAAGGGCGGGACAATTTGCAAGGGGGAGCCTTGCATTCTGAGTCGCCAAAATGACAAGGGGGGACCCTTGCATTCTGGGTCGCCCTTAACATGTCATAAAATGATCTCTTTTCATCTCTATATAGGCGTGTAGATCTCTGTCTATCCAAACAATGTAATCGCATATAATGCCATGAGATGTTAAGGGCGGGACAAATTGCAAGGGAGGACCCTTGCATTTTGGGTCGACCTTAACATGTCATGAAATGATCTCTTTTCATCTCTATATAGGAGTGTAGATCTCTGTCTATCCAAACAATGTAATCGCAGATCGTTCCATGAGATGTTAAGGGCGGGACAATTTGCAAGGGGGGAGCCTTGCATTTCGAGTCGCCAAAATGGCAAGGGGGGACCCTTGCATTCTGGGTCGCCCTTAACATGTCATAAAATGATCTCTTTTCATCTCTATATAGGCGTGTAGATCTCTGTCTATCCAAACAATGTAATCGCAGATCATTCCATGAGATGTTAAGGGCGGGACAATTTGCAAGGGGGGAGCCTTGCATTTCGAGTCGCCCAAATGGCAAGGGGGGACCCTTGCATTCTGGGTCATCCTTAACATATTGTCATGAAATAATCTCTTTTCATCTCTATATAGGCGTGTAGATCTCTGTCTATCCAAACAATGTAATCGCTGATCATTCCATGAGAATAAGGGCGGGACAAATTGCAAGGAGGGAGCCTTGCATTCTGAGGCGCCCAAATGGCAAGTGGGGACCCTTGCATTCTGGGTCGCCCTTAACATGTCATGAAATGATCTCTTTTCCTCTCTATATAGGAGTGTAGATCTCTGTCTATCCAACCAATGTAATCGCATATAATTCCATGAGATGTTAAGGGCGGGACAAATTGCAAGGGAGGACCCTTGCTTTTGGGTCGACCTTAACATGTCATGAAATTATCTCTTTTCATCTCTATATAGGAGTGTAGATCTCTGTCTATCCAAACAATGTAATCGCAGATCGTTCCATAAGATGTTAAGGGCGGGACAATTTGCAAGGGGGAGCCTTGCATTCTGAGTCGCCAAAATGGCAAGGGGGGACCCTTGCATTCTGGGTCGCCCTTAACATGTCATAAAATGATCTCTTTTCATCTCTATATAGGCGTGTAGATCTCTGTCTATCCAAACAATGTAATCGCAGATCATTCCATGAGATGTTAAGGGCGGGACAATTTGCAAGGGGGAGCCTTGCATTCTGAGTCGCCCAAATGGCAAGGGGGGACCCTTGCATTCTGGGTCGCCCTTAACATGTCATGAAATGATCTCTTTTCATCTCTATATAGGCGTGTAGATCTCTGTCTATCCAAACAATGTAATCGCAGATCATTCCATGAGATGTTAAGGGCGGGACAATTTGCTAGGGGGGAACCTTGCATTCTGAGTCGCCCAAATAGCAAGGGGGGACCCTTGCACTCTGGGTCGCCCTTAACATGTCATGAAATGATCTCTTTTCATCTCTATATACGCGTGTCGATCTCTGTCTATCCAAACAATGTAATCGCAGATCATTCCATGAGATGTTAAGGGCGGGACAATTTGCAAGGGGGAGCCTTGCATTCTGAGTCGCCAAAATGACAAGGGGGGACCCTTGCATTCTGGGTCGCCCTTAACATGTCATGAAATGATCTCTTTTCATCTCTATATAGGCGTGTAGATCTCTGTCTATCCAAACAATGTAATCGCAGATCATTCCATGAGATGTTAAGGGCGGGACAATTTGCAAAGGGGGAGCCTTGCATTCTGAGTCGCCCAAATGGAGAGGGGGGCCCTTGCATTCTGGGTCGCTCTTAACATGTCACGAAATGATCTCTTTTCATCTCTATATAGGCGTGTAGATCTCTGTCTATCCAAACAATGTAATCGCAGATCATTCCATGAGATGTTAAGGGCGGGACAATTTGCAAGGGGGAGCCTTGCACTCTGAGTCGCCTAAACGGCAAGGGGGGACCCTTGCATTCTGGGTCGCCCTTAACATGTCATGAAATGATCTCTTTTCATCTCTATATAGGCGTGTAGATCTCTGTCTATCCAAACAATGTAATCGCAGATCATTCCATGAGATGTTAAGGGCGGGACAATTTGCAAGGGGGAGCCTTGCATTCTGAGTCGCCAAAATGGCAAGGGGGGACCCTTGCATTCTGGGTCGCCCTTAACATGTCATAAAATGATCTCTTTTCATCTCTATATAGGCGTGTAGATCTCTGTCTATCCAAACAATGTAATCGCAGATCATTCCAAGAGATGTTAAGGGCGGGACAATTTGCAAGGGGGGAGCCTTGCATTTCGAGTCGCCCAAATGGCAAGGGGGGACCCTTGCATTCTGGGTCATCCTTAACATGTCATGAAATAATCTCTTTTCATCTCTATATAGGCGTGTAGATCTCTGTCTATCCAAACAATGTAATCGCAGATCATTCCATGAGATGTTAAGGGCGGGACAAATTGCAAGGAGGGAGCCTTGCATTCTGAGGCGCCCAAATGGCAAGTGGGGACCCTTGCATTCTGGGTCGCCCTTAACATGTCATGAAATGATCTCTTTTCCTCTCTATATAGGAGTGTAGATCTCTGTCTATCCAACCAATGTAATCGCATATAATTCCATGAGATGTTAAGGGCGGGACAAATTGCAAGGGAGGACCCTTGCTTTTGGGTCGACCTTAACATGTCATGAATTTATCTCTTTTCATCTCTATATAGGAGTGTAGATCTCTGTCTATCCAAACAATGTAATCGCAGATCGTTCCATGAGATGTTAAGGGCGGGACAATTTGCAAGGGGGAGCCTTGCATTCTGAGTCGCCAAAATGGCTAGGGGGGACCCTTGCATTCTGGGTCGCCCTTAACATGTCATAAAATGATCTCTTTTCATCTCTATATATGCGTGTAGATCTCTGTCTATCCAAACAATGTAATCGCAGATCATTCCATAAGATGTTAAGGGCGGGACAATTTGCAAGGGGGAGCCTTGCATTCTGAGTCGCCTAAACGGCAAGGGGGGACCCTTGCATTCTGGGTCGCCCTTAACATGTCATGAAATGATCTCTTTTCATCTCTATATAGGCGTGTAGATCTCTGTCTATCCAAACAATGTAATCGCAGATCATTCCATGAGATGTTAAGGGCGGGACAATTTGCAAGGGAGGAGCCTTGCATTCTGAGTCGCCCAAATAGCAAGGGGGGACCGTTGCATTCTGGGTCGCCCTTAACATGTCATGAAATGATCTCTTTTCATCTCTATATACGCGTGTCGATCTCTGTCTATCCAAAACAATGTAATCGCAGATCATTCCAAGAGATGTTAAGGGCGGGACAATTTGCAAGGGGGGAGCCTTGCATTTCGAGTCGCCCAAATGGCAAGGGGGGACCCTTGCATTCTGGGTCATCCTTAACATGTCATGAAATAATCTCTTTTCATCTCTATATAGGCGTGTAGATCTCTGTCTATCCAAACAATGTAATCGCAGATCATTCCATGAGATGTTAAGGGCGGGACAAATTGCAAGGAGGGAGCCTTGCATTCTGAGGCGCCCAAATGGCAAGTGGGGACCCTTGCATTCTGGGTCGCCCTTAACATGTCATGAAATGATCTCTTTTCCTCTCTATATAGGAGTGTAGATCTCTGTCTATCCAAACAATGTAATCGCATATAATTCCATGAGATGTTAAGGGCGGGACAAATTGCAAGGGAGGACCTTTGCATTTTGGGTCGACCTTAAGAGGTCATGAAATGATCTCTTTTCATCTCTATATAGGAGTGTAGATCTCTGTCTATCCAAACAATGTAATCGCAGATCGTTCCATGAGATGTTAAGGGCGGGACAATTTGCAAGGGGGAGCCTTGCATTCTGAGTCGCCAAAATGGCAAGGGGGGACCCTTGCATTCTGTATCGCCCTTAACATGTCATAAAATGATCTCTTTTCATCTCTATATAGGCGTGTAGATCTCTGTCTATCCAAACAATGTAATCGCAGATCATTCCATGAGATGTTAAGGGCGGGACAAATTGCAAGGAGGGAGCCTTGCATTCTGAGGCGCCCAAATGGCAAGTGGGGACCCTTGCATTCTGGGTCGCCCTTAACATGTCATGAAATGATCTCTTTTCCTCTCTATATAGGAGTGTAGATCTCTGTCTATCCAACCAATGTAATCGCAGATCATTCCATGAGATGTTAAGGGCGGGACAATTTGCAAGGGGGAGCCTTGCATTCTGAGTCGCCTAAACGGCAAGGGGGGACCCTTGCATTCTGGGTCGCCCTTAACATGTCATGAAATGATCTCTTTTCATCTCTATATAGGCGTGTAGATCTCTGTCTATCCAAACAATGTAATCGCAGATCATTCCATGAGATGTTAAGGGCGGGACAATTTGCAAGGGGGGAGCCTTGCATTCTGAGTCGCCCAAATAGCAAGGGGGGACCGTTGCATTCTGGGTCGCCCTTAACATGTCATGAAATGATCTCTTTTCATCTCTATATACGCGTGTCGATCTCTGTCTATCCAAACAATGTAATCGCAGATCATTCCATGAGATGTTAAGGGCGGGACAGTTTGCAAGGGGGAGCCTTGCATTCTGAGTCGCCAAAATGACAAGGGGGGACCCTTGCATTCTGGGTCGCCCTTAACATGTCATGAAATGATCTCTTTTCATCTCTATATAGGCGTGTAGATCTCTGTCTATCCAAACAATGTAATCGCAGATCATTCCAAGAGATGTTAAGGGCGGGACAATTTGCAAGGGGGGAGTCTTGCATTTCGAGTCGCCCAAATGGCAAGGGGGGACCCTTGCATTCTGGGTCATCCTTAACATGTCATGAAATAATCTCTTTTCATCTCTATATAGGCGTGTAGATCTCTGTCTATCCAAACAATGTAATCGCAGATCATTCCATGAGATGTTAAGGGCGGGACAAATTGCAAGGAGGGAGCCTTGCATTCTGAGGCGCCCAAATGGCAAGTGGGGACCCTTGCATTCTGGGTCGCCCTTAACATGTCATGAAATGATCTCTTTTCCTCTCTATATAGGAGTGTAGATCTCTGTCTATCCAAACAATGTAATCGCATATAATTCCATGAGATGTTAAGGGCGGGACAAATTGCAAGGGAGGACCCTTGCATTTTGGGTCGACCTTAACATGTCATGAAATGATCTCTTTTCATCTCTATATAGGAGTGTAGATCTCTGTCTATCCAAACAATGTAATCGCAGATCGTTCCATGAGATGTTAAGGGCGGGACAATTTGCAAGGGGGAGCCTTGCATTCTGAGTCGCCAAAATGGCAAGGGGGGACCCTTGCATTCTGGGTCGCCCTTAACATGTCATAAAATGATCTCTTTTCATCTCTATATAGGCGTGTAGATCTCTGTCTATCCAAACAATGTAATCGCAGATCATTCCATGAGATGTTAAGGGCGGGACAATTTGCAAGGGGGAGCCTTGCATTCTGAGTCGCCCAAATGGCAAGGGGGGACCCTTGCATTCTGGGTCGCCCTTAACATGTCATGAAATGATCTCTTTTCATCTCTATATAGGCGTGTAGATCTCTGTCTATCCAAACAATGTAATCGCAGATCATTCCATGAGATGTTAAGGGCGGGACAATTTGCAAGGGGGGAGCCTTGCATTCTGAGTCGCCCAAATAGCAAGGGGGGACCCTTGCACTCTGGGTCGCCCTTAACATGTCATGAAATGATCTCTTTTCATCTCTATATACGCGTGTCGATCTCTGTCTATCCAAACAATGTAATCGCAGATCATTCCATGAGATGTTAAGGGCGGGACAATTTGCAAGGGGGAGCCTTGCATTCTGAGTCGCCAAAATGACAAGGGGGACCCTTGCATTCTGGGTCGCCCTTAACATGTCATGAAATGATCTCTTTTCATCTCTATATAGGCGTGTAGATCTCTGTCTATCCAAACAATGTAATCGCAGATCATTCCATGAGATGTTAAGGGCGGGACAATTTGCAAGGGGGGAGCCTTGCATTCTGAGTCGCCCAAATGGCAAGGGGGGCCCTTGCATTCTGGGTCGCTCTTAACATGTCACGAAATGATCTCTTTTCATCTCTATATAGGCGTGTAGATCTCTGTCTATCCAAACAAAGTAATCGCAGATCATTCCATGAGATGTTAAGGGCGGGACAATTTGCAAGGGGGGAGCCTTGCATTCTGAGTCGCCCAAATGGCAAGGGGGGCCCTTGCATTCTGGGTCGCCCTTAACATGTCACGAAATGATCTCTTTTCATCTCTATATAGGCGTGTAGATCTCTGTCTATCCAAACAAGGTAATCGCAGACCATTCCATGAGATGTTAGGGGCGGGACAAATTGCAAGGGGGGAGCCTTGCATTCTGAGTCGCCCAAATGGCAAGGGGGGACCCTTGCATTCTGGGTCGCCCTTAACATGTCATAAAATGATCTCTTTTCATCTCTATATAGGCGTGTAGATCTCTGTCTATCCAAACAATGTAATCGCAGATCATTCCATGAGATGTTAAGGGCGGGACAATTTGCAAGGGGGAGCCTTGCATTCTGAGTCGCCTAAACGGCAAGGGGGGACCCTTGCATTCTGGGTCGCCCTTAACATGTCATGAAATGATCTCTTTTCATCTCTATATTGGCGTGTAGATCTCTGTCTATCCAAACAATGTAATCGCAGATCATTCCAAGAGATGTTAAGGGCGGGACAATTTGCAAGGGGGGAGCCTTGCATTTCGAGTCGCCCAAATGGCAAGGGGGGACCCTTGCATTCTGGGTCATCCTTAACATGTCATGAAATAATCTCTTTTCATCTCTATATAGGCGTGTAGATCTCTGTCTATCCAAACAATGTAATCGCAGATCATTCCATGAGATGTTAAGGGCGGGACAAATTGCAAGGAGGGAGCCTTGCATTCTGAGGCGCCCAAATGGCAAGTGGGGACCCTTGCATTCTGGGTCGCCCTTAAAATGTCATGAAATGATCTCTTTTCCTCTCTATATAGGAGTGTAGATCTCTGTCTATCCAACCAATGTAATCGCATATAATTCCATGAGATGTTAAGGGCGGGACAAATTGCAAGGGAGGACCCTTGCTTTTGGGTCGACCTTAACATGTCATGAAATTATCTCTTTTCATCTCTATATAGGAGTGTAGATTTCTGTCTATCCAAACAATGTAATCGCAGATCGTTCCATGAGATGTTAAGGGCGGGACAATTTGCAAGGGGGAGCCTTGCATTCTGAGTCGCCAAAATGGCAAGGGGGACCCTTGCATTCTGGGTCGCCCTTAACATGTCATAAAATGATCTCTTTTCATCTCTATATAGGCGTGTAGATCTCTGTCTATCCAAACAATGTAATCGCAGATCATTCCATGAGATGTTAAGGGCGGGACAGTTTGCAAGGGGGAGCCTTGCATTCTGAGTCGCCAAAATGACAAGGGGGGACCCTTGCATTCTGGGTCGCCCTTAACATGTCATGAAATGATCTCTTTTCATCTCTATATAGGCGTGTAGATCTCTGTCTATCCAAACAATGTAATCGCAGATCATTCCATGAGATGTTAAGGGCGGGACAATTTGCAAGGGGGAGCCTTGCATTCTGAGTAGCCCAAATGGCAAGGGGGGCCCTTGCATTCTGGGTCGCCCTTAACATGTCACGAAATGATCTTTTTTCATCTCTATATAGGCGTGTAGATCTCTGTCTATCCAAACAAGGTAATCGCAGACCATTCCATGAGATGTTAAGGGCGGGACAAATTGCAAGGGGGGAGCCTTGCATTCTGAGTCGCCCAAATGGCAAGGGGGGACCCTTGCATTCTGGGTCGCCCTTAACATGTCATAAAATGATCTCTTTTCATCTCTATATTGGCGTGTAGACCTCTGTCTATCCAAACAATGTAATCGCAGATCATTCCAAGAGATGTTAAGGGCGGGACAATTTGCAAGGGGGGAGCCTTGCATTTCGAGTCGCCCAAATGGCAAGGGGGGACCCTTGCATTCTGGGTCATCCTTAACATGTCATGAAATAATCTCTTTTCATCTCTATATAGGCGTGTAGATCTCTGTCTATCCAAACAATGTAATCGCAGATCATTCCATGAGATGTTAAGGGCGGGACAAATTGCAAGGAGGGAGCCTTGCATTCTGAGGCGACCAAATGGCAAGTGGGGACCCTTGCATTCTGGGTCGCCCTTAACATGTCATGAAATGATCTCTTTTCCTCTCTATATAGGAGTGTAGATCTCTGTCTATCCAACCAATGTAATCGCATATAATTCCATGAGATGTTAAGGGCGGGACAAATTGCAAGGGAGGACCCTTGCATTTTGGGTCGACCTTAACATGTCATGAAATGATCTCTTTTCATCTCTATATAGGAGTGTAGATCTCTGTCTATCCAAACAATGTAATCGCAGATCGTTCCATGAGATGTTAAGGGCGGGACAATTTGCAAGGGGGGAGCCTTGCATTCTGAGTCGCCCAAATAGCAAGGGGGGACCGTTGCATTCTGGGTCGCCCTTAACATGTCATGAAATGATCTCTTTTCATCTCTATATACGCGTGTCGATCTCTGTCTATCCAAACAATGTAATCGCAGATCATTCCATGAGATGTTAAGGGCGGGACAATTTGCAAGGGGGAGCCTTGCATTCTGAGTCGCCAAAATGACAAGGGGGACCCTTGCATTCTGGGTCGCCATTAACATGTCATAAAATGATCTCTTTTCATCTCTATATTGGCGTGTAGATCTCTGTCTATCCAAACAATGTAATCGCAGATCATTCCAAGAGATGTTAAGGGCGGGACAATTTGCAAAGGGGGAGCCTTGCATTTCGAGTCGCCCAAATGGCAAGGGGGGACCCTTGCATTCTGGGTCATCCTTAACATGTCATGAAATAATCTCTTTTCATCTCTATATAGGCGTGTAGATCTCTGTCTATCCAAACAATGTAATCGCAGATCATTCCATGAGATGTTAAGGGCGGGACAAATTGCAAGGAGGGAGCCTTGCATTCTGAGGCGCCCAAATGGCAAGTGGGGACCCTTGCATTCTGGGTCGCCCTTAACATGTCATGAAATGATCTCTTTTCCTCTCTATATAGGAGTGTAGATCTCTGTCTATCCAAACAATGTAATCGCATATAATTCCATGAGATGTTAAGGGCGGGACAAATTGCAAGGGAGGACCCTTGCATTTTGGGTCGACCTTAACATGTCATGAAATGATCTCTTTTCATCTCTATATAGGAGTGTAGATCTCTGTCTATCCAAACAATGTAATCGCAGATCGTTCCATGAGATGTTAAGGGCGGGACAATTTGCAAGGGGGAGCCTTGCATTCTGAGTCGCCAAAATGGCAAGGGGGGACCCTTGCATTCTGGGTCGCCCTTAACATGTCATAAAATGATCTCTTTTCATCTCTATATAGGCGTGTAGATCTCTGTCTATCCAAACAATGTAATCGCAGATCATTCCATGAGATGTTAAGGGCGGGACAATTTGCAAGGGGGAGCCTTGCATTCTGAGTCGCCTAAATGGCAAGGGGGGACCCTTGCATTCTGGGTCGCCCTTAACATGTCATGAAATGATCTCTTTTCATCTCTATATAGGCGTGTAGATCTCTGTCAATCCAAACAATGTAATCGCAGATCATTCCATGAGATGTTGAGGGCGGGACAATTTGCAAGGGGGGAGCCTTGCATTCTGAGTCGCCCAAATAGCAAGGGGGGACCGTTGCATTCTGGGTCGCCCTTAACATGTCATGAAATGATCTCTTTTCATCTCTATATACGCGTGTCGATCTCTGTCTATCCAAACAATGTAATCGCAGATCATTCCATGAGATGTTAAGGGCGGGACAGTTTGCAAGGGGGAGCCTTGCATTCTGAGTCGCCAAAATGACAAGGGGGGACCCTTGCATTCTGGGTCGCCCTTAACATGTCATGAAATGATCTCTTTTCATCTCTATATAGGCGTGTAGATCTCTGTCTATCCAAACAATGTAATCGCAGATCATTCCAAGAGATGTTAAGGGCGGGACAATTTGCAAGGGGGGAGCCTTGCATTTCGAGTCGCCCAAATGGCAAGGGGGGACCCTTGCATTCTGGGTCATCCTTAACATGTCATGAAATAATCTGTTTTCATCTCTATATAGGCGTGTAGATCTCTGTCTATCCAAACAATGTAATCGCAGATCATTCCATGAGATGTTAAGGGCGGGACAAATTGCAAGGAGGGAGCCTTGCATTCTGAGGCGCCCAAATGGCAAGTGGGGACCCTTGCATTCTGGGTCGCCCTTAACATGTCATGAAATGATCTCTTTTCCTCTCTATATAGGAGGGTAGATCTCTGTCTATCCAAACAATGTAATCGCATATAATTCCATGAGATGTTAAGGGCGGGACAAATTGCAAGGGAGGACCCTTGCATTTTGGGTCGACCTTAACATGTCATGAAATGATCTCTTTTCATCTCTATATAGGAGTGTAGATCTCTGTCTATCCAAACAATGTAATCGCAGATCGTTCCATGAGATGTTAAGGGCGGGACAATTTGCAAGGGGGAGCCTTGCATTCTGAGTCGCCAAAATGGCAAGGGGGGACCCTTGCATTCTGGGTCGCCCTTAACATGTCATAAAATGATCTCTTTTCATCTCTATATAGGCGTGTAGATCTCTGTCTATCCAAACAATGTAATCGCAGATCATTCCATGAGATGTTAAGGGCGGGACAATTTGTAAGGGGGAGCCTTGCATTCTGAGTCGCCCAAATGGCAAGGGGGGACCCTTGCATTCTGGGTCGCCCTTAACATGTCATGAAATGATCTCTTTTCATCTCTAAATAGGCGTGTAGATCTCTGTCTATCCAAACAATGTAATCGCAGATCATTCCATGAGATGTTAAGGGCGGGACAATTTGCAAGGGGGGAGCCTTGCATTCTGAGTCGCCCAAATAGCAAAGGGGGACCCTTGCATTCTGGGTCGCCCTTAACATGTCATGAAATGATCTCTTTTCATCTCTATATACGCGTGTCGATCTCTGTCTATCCAAACAATGTAATCGCAGATCATTCCATGAGATGTTAAGGGCGGGACAATTTGCAAGGGGGAGCCTTGCATTCTGAGTCGCCAAAATGACAAGGGGGGACCCTTGCATTCTGGGTCGCCCTTAACATGTCATGAAATGATCTCTTTTCATCTCTATATAGGCGTGTAGATCTCTGTCTATCCAAACAATGTAATCGCAGATCATTCCATGAGATGTTAAGGGCGGGACAATTTGCAAGGGGGGAGCCTTGCATTCTGAGTCGCCCAAATGGCAAGGGGGGACCCTTGCATTCTGGGTCGCCCTTAACATGTCATAAAATGATCTCTTTTCATCTCTATATTGGCGTGTAGATCTCTGTCTATCCAAACAATGTAATCGCAGATCATTCCAAGAGATGTTAAGGGCGGGACAATTTGCAAGGGGGGAGCCTTGCATTTCGAGTCGCCCAAATGGCAAGGGGGGACCCTTGCATTCTGGGTCATCCTTAACATGTCATGAAATAATCTCTTTTCATCTCTATATAGGCGTGTAGATCTCTGTCTATCCAAACAATGTAATCGCAGATCATTCCATGAGATGTTAAGGGCGGGACAAATTGCAAGGAGGGAGCCTTGCATTCTGAGGCGCCCAAATGGCAAGTGGGGACCCTTGCATTCTGGGTCGCCCTTAACATGTCATGAAATGATCTCTTTTCCTCTCTATATAGGAGTGTAGATCTCTGTCTATCCAACCAATGTAATCGCATATAATTCCATGAGATGTTAAGGGCGGGACAAATTGCAAGGGAGGACCCTTGCTTTTGGGTCGACCTTAACATGTCATGAAATTATCTCTTTTCATCTCTATATAGGAGTGTAGATCTCTGTCTATCCAAACAATGTAATCGCAGATCGTTCCATGAGATGTTAAGGGCGGGACAATTTGCAAGGGGGAGCCTTGCATTCTGAGTCGCCAAAATGGCAAGGGGGACCCTTGCATTCTGGGTCGCCCTTAACATGTCATAAAATGATCTCTTTTCATCTCTATATAGGCGTGTAGATCTCTGTCTATCCAAACAATGTAATCGCAGATCATTCCATGAGATGTTAAGGGCGGGACAGTTTGCAAGGGGGAGCCTTGCATTCTGAGTCGCCAAAATGACAAGGGGGGACCCTTGCATTCTGGGTCGCCCTTAACATGTCATGAAATGATCTCTTTTCATCTCTATATAGGCGTGTAGATCTCTGTCTATCCAAACAATGTAATCGCAGATCATTCCATGAGATGTTAAGGGCGGGACAATTTGCAAGGGGGAGCCTTGCATTCTGAGTAGCCCAAATGGCAAGGGGGGCCCTTGCATTCTGGGTCGCCCTTAACATGTCACGAAATGATCTTTTTTCATCTCTATATAGGCGTGTAGATCTCTGTCTATCCAAACAAGGTAATCGCAGACCATTCCATGAGATGTTAAGGGCGGGACAAATTGCAAGGGGGGAGCCTTGCATTCTGAGTCGCCCAAATGGCAAGGGGGGACCCTTGCATTCTGGGTCGCCCTTAACATGTCATAAAATGATCTCTTTTCATCTCTATATTGGCGTGTAGACCTCTGTCTATCCAAACAATGTAATCGCAGATCATTCCAAGAGATGTTAAGGGCGGGACAATTTGCAAGGGGGGAGCCTTGCATTTCGAGTCGCCCAAATGGCAAGGGGGGACCCTTGCATTCTGGGTCATCCTTAACATGTCATGAAATAATCTCTTTTCATCTCTATATAGGCGTGTAGATCTCTGTCTATCCAAACATTGTAATCGCAGATCATTCCATGAGATGTTAAGGGCGGGACAAATTGCAAGGAGGGAGCCTTGCATTCTGAGGCGACCAAATGGCAAGTGGGGACCCTTGCATTCTGGGTCGCCCTTAACATGTCATGAAATGATCTCTTTTCCTCTCTATATAGGAGTGTAGATCTCTGTCTATCCAACCAATGTAATCGCATATAATTCCATGAGATGTTAAGGGCGGGACAAATTGCAAGGGAGGACCCTTGCATTTTGGGTCGACCTTAACATGTCATGAAATGATCTCTTTTCATCTCTATATAGGAGTGTAGATCTCTGTCTATCCAAACAATGTAATCGCAGATCGTTCCATGAGATGTTAAGGGCGGGACAATTTGCAAGGGGGGAGCCTTGCATTCTGAGTCGCCCAAATAGCAAGAGGGGACCGTTGCATTCTGGGTCGCCCTTAACATGTCATGAAATGATCTCTTTTCATCTCTATATACGCGTGTCGATCTCTGTCTATCCAAACAATGTAATCGCAGATCATTCCATGAGATGTTAAGGGCGGGACAATTTGCAAGGGGGAGCCTTGCATTCTGAGTCGCCAAAATGACAAGGGGGACCCTTGCATTCTGGGTCGCCATTAACATGTCATAAAATGATCTCTTTTCATCTCTATATTGGCGTGTAGATCTCTGTCTATCCAAACAATGTAATCGCAGATCATTCCAAGAGATGTTAAGGGCGGGACAATTTGCAAGGGGGGAGCCTTGCATTTCGAGTCGCCCAAATGGCAAGGGGGGACCCTTGCATTCTGGGTCATCCTTAACATGTCATGAAATAATCTCTTTTCATCTCTATATAGGCGTGTAGATCTCTGTCTATCCAAACAATGTAATCGCAGATCATTCCATGAGATGTTAAGGGCGGGACAAATTGCAAGGAGGGAGCCTTGCATTCTGAGGCGCCCAAATGGCAAGTGGGGACCCTTGCATTCTGGGTCGCCCTTAACATGTCATGAAATGATCTCTTTTCCTCTCTATATAGGAGTGTAGATCTCTGTCTATCCAAACAATGTAATCGCATATAATTCCATGAGATGTTAAGGGCGGGACAAATTGCAAGGGAGGACCCTTGCATTTTGGGTCGACCTTAACATGTCATGAAATGATCTCTTTTCATCTCTATATAGGAGTGTAGATCTCTGTCTATCCAAACAATGTAATCGCAGATCGTTCCATGAGATGTTAAGGGCGGGACAATTTGCAAGGGGGAGCCTTGCATTCTGAGTCGCCAAAATGGCAAGGGGGGACCCTTGCATTCTGGGTCGCCCTTAACATGTCATAAAATGATCTCTTTTCATCTCTATATAGGCGTGTAGATCTCTGTCTATCCAAACAATGTAATCGCAGATCATTCCATGAGATGTTAAGGGCGGGACAATTTGCAAGGGGGAGCCTTGCATTCTGAGTCGCCTAAATGGCAAGGGGGGACCCTTGCATTCTGGGTCGCCCTTAACATGTCATGAAATGATCTCTTTTCATCTCTATATAGGCGTGTAGATCTCTGTCAATCCAAACAATGTAATCGCAGATCATTCCATGAGATGTTGAGGGCAGGACAATTTGCAAGGGGGGAGCCTTGCATTCTGAGTCGCCCAAATAGCAAGGGGGGACCGTTGCATTCTGGGTCGCCCTTAACATGTCATGAAATGATCTCTTTTCATCTCTATATACGCGTGTCGATCTCTGTCTATCCAAACAATGTAATCGCAGATCATTCCATGAGATGTTAAGGGCGGGACAGTTTGCAAGGGGGAGCCTTGCATTCTGAGTCGCCAAAATGACAAGGGGGGACCCTTGCATTCTGGGTCGCCCTTAACATGTCATGAAATGATCTCTTTTCATCTCTATATAGGCGTGTAGATCTCTGTCTATCCAAACAATGTAATCGCAGATCATTCCAAGAGATGTTAAGGGCGGGACAATTTGCAAGGGGGGAGCCTTGCATTTCGAGTCGCCCAAATGGCAAGGGGGGACCCTTGCATTCTGGGTCATCCTTAACATGTCATGAAATAATCTGTTTTCATCTCTATATAGGCGTGTAGATCTCTGTCTATCCAAACAATGTAATCGCAGATCATTCCATGAGATGTTAAGGGCGGGACAAATTGCAAGGAGGGAGCCTTGCATTCTGAGGCGCCCAAATGGCAAGTGGGGACCCTTGCATTCTGGGTCGCCCTTAACATGTCATGAAATGATCTCTTTTCCTCTCTATATAGGAGGGTAGATCTCTGTCTATCCAAACAATGTAATCGCATATAATTCCATGAGATGTTAAGGGCGGGACAAATTGCAAGGGAGGACCCTTGCATTTTGGGTCGACCTTAACATGTCATGAAATGATCTCTTTTCATCTCTATATAGGAGTGTAGATCTCTGTCTATCCAAACAATGTAATCGCAGATCGTTCCATGAGATGTTAAGGGCGGGACAATTTGCAAGGGGGAGCCTTGCATTCTGAGTCGCCAAAATGGCAAGGGGGGACCCTTGCATTCTGGGTCGCCCTTAACATGTCATAAAATGATCTCTTTTCATCTCTATATAGGCGTGTAGATCTCTGTCTATCCAAACAATGTAATCGCAGATCATTCCATGAGATGTTAAGGGCGGGACAATTTGTAAGGGGGAGCCTTGCATTCTGAGTCGCCCAAATGGCAAGGGGGGACCCTTGCATTCTGGGTCGCCCTTAACATGTCATGAAATGATCTCTTTTCCTCTCTATATAGGAGTGTAGATCTCTGTCTATCCAACCAATGTAATCGCATATAATTCCATGAGATGTTAAGGGCGGGACAAATTGCAAGGGAGGACCCTTGCATTTTGGGTCGACCTTAACATGTCATGAAATGATCTCTTTTCATCTCTATATAGGAGTGTAGATCTCTGTCTATCCAAACAATGTAATCGCAGATCGTTCCATGAGATGTTAAGGGCGGGACAATTTGCAAGGGGGGAGCCTTGCATTCTGAGTCGCCCAAATAGCAAGGGGGGACCGTTGCATTCTGGGTCGCCCTTAACATGTCATGAAATGATCTCTTTTCATCTCTATATACGCGTGTCGATCTCTGTCTATCCAAACAATGTAATCGCAGATCATTCCATGAGATGTTAAGGGCGGGACAATTTGCAAGGGGGAGCCTTGCATTCTGAGTCGCCAAAATGACAAGGGGGACCCTTGCATTCTGGGTCGCCATTAACATGTCATAAAATGATCTCTTTTCATCTCTATATTGGCGTGTAGATCTCTGTCTATCCAAACAATGTAATCGCAGATCATTCCAAGAGATGTTAAGGGCGGGACAATTTGCAAGGGGGGAGCCTTGCATTTCGAGTCGCCCAAATGGCAAGGGGGGACCCTTGCATTCTGGGTCATCCTTAACATGTCATGAAATAATCTCTTTTCATCTCTATATAGGCGTGTAGATCTCTGTCTATCCAAACAATGTAATCGCAGATCATTCCATGAGATGTTAAGGGCGGGACAAATTGCAAGGAGGGAGCCTTGCATTCTGAGGCGCCCAAATGGCAAGTGGGGACCCTTGCATTCTGGGTCGCCCTTAACATGTCATGAAATGATCTCTTTTCCTCTCTATATAGGAGTGTAGATCTCTGTCTATCCAAACAATGTAATCGCATATAATTCCATGAGATGTTAAGGGCGGGACAAATTGCAAGGGAGGACCCTTGCATTTTGGGTCGACCTTAACATGTCATGAAATGATCTCTTTTCATCTCTATATAGGAGTGTAGATCTCTGTCTATCCAAACAATGTAATCGCAGATCGTTCCATGAGATGTTAAGGGCGGGACAATTTGCAAGGGGGAGCCTTGCATTCTGAGTCGCCAAAATGGCAAGGGGGGACCCTTGCATTCTGGGTCGCCCTTAACATGTCATAAAATGATCTCTTTTCATCTCTATATAGGCGTGTAGATCTCTGTCTATCCAAACAATGTAATCGCAGATCATTCCATGAGATGTTAAGGGCGGGACAATTTGCAAGGGGGAGCCTTGCATTCTGAGTCGCCTAAATGGCAAGGGGGGACCCTTGCATTCTGGGTCGCCCTTAACATGTCATGAAATGATCTCTTTTCATCTCTATATAGGCGTGTAGATCTCTGTCAATCCAAACAATGTAATCGCAGATCATTCCATGAGATGTTGAGGGCGGGACAATTTGCAAGGGGGGAGCCTTGCATTCTGAGTCGCCCAAATAGCAAGGGGGGACCGTTGCATTCTGGGTCGCCCTTAACATGTCATGAAATGATCTCTTTTCATCTCTATATACGCGTGTCGATCTCTGTCTATCCAAACAATGTAATCGCAGATCATTCCATGAGATGTTAAGGGCGGGACAGTTTGCAAGGGGGAGCCTTGCATTCTGAGTCGCCAAAATGACAAGGGGGGACCCTTGCATTCTGGGTCGCCCTTAACATGTCATGAAATGATCTCTTTTCATCTCTATATAGGCGTGTAGATCTCTGTCTATCCAAACAATGTAATCGCAGATCATTCCAAGAGATGTTAAGGGCGGGACAATTTGCAAGGGGGGAGCCTTGCATTTCGAGTCGCCCAAATGGCAAGGGGGGACCCTTGCATTCTGGGTCATCCTTAACATGTCATGAAATAATCTGTTTTCATCTCTATATAGGCGTGTAGATCTCTGTCTATCCAAACAATGTAATCGCAGATCATTCCATGAGATGTTAAGGGCGGGACAAATTGCAAGGAGGGAGCCTTGCATTCTGAGGCGCCCAAATGGCAAGTGGGGACCCTTGCATTCTGGGTCGCCCTTAACATGTCATGAAATGATCTCTTTTCCTCTCTATATAGGAGGGTAGATCTCTGTCTATCCAAACAATGTAATCGCATATAATTCCATGAGATGTTAAGGGCGGGACAAATTGCAAGGGAGGACCCTTGCATTTTGGGTCGACCTTAACATGTCATGAAATGATCTCTTTTCATCTCTATATAGGAGTGTAGATCTCTGTCTATCCAAACAATGTAATCGCAGATCGTTCCATGAGATGTTAAGGGCGGGACAATTTGCAAGGGGGAGCCTTGCATTCTGAGTCGCCAAAATGGCAAGGGGGGACCCTTGCATTCTGGGTCGCCCTTAACATGTCATAAAATGATCTCTTTTCATCTCTATATAGGCGTGTAGATCTCTGTCTATCCAAACAATGTAATCGCAGATCATTCCATGAGATGTTAAGGGCGGGACAATTTGTAAGGGGGAGCCTTGCATTCTGAGTCGCCCAAATGGCAAGGGGGGACCCTTGCATTCTGGGTCGCCCTTAACATGTCATGAAATGATCTCTTTTCATCTCTAAATAGGCGTGTAGATCTCTGTCTATCCAAACAATGTAATCGCAGATCATTCCATGAGATGTTAAGGGCGGGACAATTTGCAAGGGGGGAGCCTTGCATTCTGAGTCGCCCAAATAGCAAAGGGGGACCCTTGCATTCTGGGTCGCCCTTAACATGTCATGAAATGATCTCTTTTCATCTCTATATACGCGTGTCGATCTCTGTCTATCCAAACAATGTAATCGCAGATCATTCCATGAGATGTTAAGGGCGGGACAATTTGCAAGGGGGAGCCTTGCATTCTGAGTCGCCAAAATGACAAGGGGGGACCCTTGCATTCTGGGTCGCCCTTAACATGTCATGAAATGATCTCTTTTCATCTCTATATAGGCGTGTAGATCTCTGTCTATCCAAACAATGTAATCGCAGATCATTCCATGAGATGTTAAGGGCGGGACAATTTGCAAGGGGGGAGCCTTGCATTCTGAGTCGCCCAAATGGCAAGGGGGGACCCTTGCATTCTGGGTCGCCCTTAACATGTCATAAAATGATCTCTTTTCATCTCTATATTGGCGTGTAGATCTCTGTCTATCCAAACAATGTAATCGCAGATCATTCCAAGAGATGTTAAGGGCGGGACAATTTGCAAGGGGGGAGCCTTGCATTTCGAGTCGCCCAAATGGCAAGGGGGGACCCTTGCATTCTGGGTCATCCTTAACATGTCATGAAATAATCTCTTTTCATCTCTATATAGGCGTGTAGATCTCTGTCTATCCAAACAATGTAATCGCAGATCATTCCATGAGATGTTAAGGGCGGGACAAATTGCAAGGAGGGAGCCTTGCATTCTGAGGCGCCCAAATGGCAAGTGGGGACCCTTGCATTCTGGGTCGCCCTTAACATGTCATGAAATGATCTCTTTTCCTCTCTATATAGGAGTGTAGATCTCTGTCTATCCAACCAATGTAATCGCATATAATTCCATGAGATGTTAAGGGCGGGACAAATTGCAAGGGAGGACCCTTGCTTTTGGGTCGACCTTAACATGTCATGAAATTATCTCTTTTCATCTCTATATAGGAGTGTAGATCTCTGTCTATCCAAACAATGTAATCGCAGATCGTTCCATGAGATGTTAAGGGCGGGACAATTTGCAAGGGGGAGCCTTGCATTCTGAGTCGCCAAAATGGCAAGGGGGACCCTTGCATTCTGGGTCGCCCTTAACATGTCATAAAATGATCTCTTTTCATCTCTATATAGGCGTGTAGATCTCTGTCTATCCAAACAATGTAATCGCAGATCATTCCATGAGATGTTAAGGGCGGGACAGTTTGCAAGGGGGAGCCTTGCATTCTGAGTCGCCAAAATGACAAGGGGGGACCCTTGCATTCTGGGTCGCCCTTAACATGTCATGAAATGATCTCTTTTCATCTCTATATAGGCGTGTAGATCTCTGTCTATCCAAACAATGTAATCGCAGATCATTCCATGAGATGTTAAGGGCGGGACAATTTGCAAGGGGGAGCCTTGCATTCTGAGTAGCCCAAATGGCAAGGGGGGCCCTTGCATTCTGGGTCGCCCTTAACATGTCACGAAATGATCTTTTTTCATCTCTATATAGGCGTGTAGATCTCTGTCTATCCAAACAAGGTAATCGCAGACCATTCCATGAGATGTTAAGGGCGGGACAAATTGCAAGGGGGGAGCCTTGCATTCTGAGTCGCCCAAATGGCAAGGGGGGACCCTTGCATTCTGGGTCGCCCTTAACATGTCATAAAATGATCTCTTTTCATCTCTATATTGGCGTGTAGACCTCTGTCTATCCAAACAATGTAATCGCAGATCATTCCAAGAGATGTTAAGGGCGGGACAATTTGCAAGGGGGGAGCCTTGCATTTCGAGTCGCCCAAATGGCAAGGGGGGACCCTTGCATTCTGGGTCATCCTTAATATGTCATGAAATAATCTCTTTTCATCTCTATATAGGCGTGTAGATCTCTGTCTATCCAAACAATGTAATCGCAGATCATTCCATGAGATGTTAAGGGCGGGACAAATTGCAAGGAGGGAGCCTTGCATTCTGAGGCGCCCAAATGGCAAGTGGGGACCCTTGCATTCTGGGTCGCCCTTAACATGTCATGAAATGATCTCTTTTCCTCTCTATATAGGAGTGTAGATCTCTGTCTATCCAACCAATGTAATCGCATATAATTCCATGAGATGTTAAGGGCGGGACAAATTGCAAGGGAGGACCCTTGCATTTTGGGTCGACCTTAACATGTCATGAAATGATCTCTTTTCATCTCTATATAGGAGTGTAGATCTCTGTCTATCCAAACAATGTAATCGCAGATCGTTCCATGAGATGTTAAGGGCGGGACAATTTGCAAGGGGGGAGCCTTGCATTCTGAGTCGCCCAAATAGCAAGGGGGGACCGTTGCATTCTGGGTCGCCCTTAACATGTCATGAAATGATCTCTTTTCATCTCTATATACGCGTGTCGATCTCTGTCTATCCAAACAATGTAATCGCAGATCATTCCATGAGATGTTAAGGGCGGGACAATTTGCAAGGGGGAGCCTTGCATTCTGAGTCGCCAAAATGACAAGGGGGACCCTTGCATTCTGGGTCGCCATTAACATGTCATAAAATGATCTCTTTTCATCTCTATATTGGCGTGTAGATCTCTGTCTATCCAAACAATGTAATCGCAGATCATTCCAAGAGATGTTAAGGGCGGGACAATTTGCAAGGGGGGAGCCTTGCATTTCGAGTCGCCCAAATGGCAAGGGGGGACCCTTGCATTCTGGGTCATCCTTAACATGTCATGAAATAATCTCTTTTCATCTCTATATAGGCGTGTAGATCTCTGTCTATCCAAACAATGTAATCGCAGATCATTCCATGAGATGTTAAGGGCGGGACAAATTGCAAGGAGGGAGCCTTGCATTCTGAGGCGCCCAAATGGCAAGTGGGGACCCTTGCATTCTGGGTCGCCCTTAACATGTCATGAAATGATCTCTTTTCCTCTCTATATAGGAGTGTAGATCTCTGTCTATCCAAACAATGTAATCGCATATAATTCCATGAGATGTTAAGGGCGGGACAAATTGCAAGGGAGGACCCTTGCATTTTGGGTCGACCTTAACATGTCATGAAATGATCTCTTTTCATCTCTATATAGGAGTGTAGATCTCTGTCTATCCAAACAATGTAATCGCAGATCGTTCCATGAGATGTTAAGGGCGGGACAATTTGCAAGGGGGAGCCTTGCATTCTGAGTCGCCAAAATGGCAAGGGGGGACCCTTGCATTCTGGGTCGCCCTTAACATGTCATAAAATGATCTCTTTTCATCTCTATATAGGCGTGTAGATCTCTGTCTATCCAAACAATGTAATCGCAGATCATTCCATGAGATGTTAAGGGCGGGACAATTTGCAAGGGGGAGCCTTGCATTCTGAGTCGCCTAAATGGCAAGGGGGGACCCTTGCATTCTGGGTCGCCCTTAACATGTCATGAAATGATCTCTTTTCATCTCTATATAGGCGTGTAGATCTCTGTCAATCCAAACAATGTAATCGCAGATCATTCCATGAGATGTTAAGGGCGGGACAATTTGCAAGGGGGGAGCCTTGCATTCTGAGTCGCCCAAATAGCAAGGGGGGACCGTTGCATTCTGGGTCGCCCTTAACATGTCATGAAATGATCTCTTTTCATCTCTATATACGCGTGTCGATCTCTGTCTATCCAAACAATGTAATCGCAGATCATTCCATGAGATGTTAAGGGCGGGACAATTTGCAAGGGGGAGCCTTGCATTCTGAGTCGCCAAAATGACAAGGGGTGACCCTTGCATTCTGGGTCGCCCTTAACATGTCATGAAATGATCTCTTTTCATCTCTATATAGGCGTGTAGATCTCTGTCTATCCAAACAATGTAATCGCAGATCATTCCATGAGATGTTAAGGGCGGGACAATTTGCAAGGGGGGGCCTTGCATTCTGAGTCGCCCAAATGGCAAGGGGGGGGGGGACCCTTGCATTCTGGGTCGCCCTTATAAACATGTCATCAAATGATCTCTTTTCATCTCTATATAGGCGTGTAGATCTCTGTCTATCCAAACAAAGTAATCGCAGATCATTCCATGAGATGTTAAGGGCGGGACAATTTGCAAGGGGGGAGCCTTGCATTCTGAGTCGCCCAAATGGCAAGGGGGGCCCTTGCATTCTGGGTCGCCCTTAACATGTCATGAAATGATCTCTTTTCATCTCTATATAGGCGTGTAGATCTCTGTCTCTCCAAACAATGTAATTGCAGATCATTCCATGAGATGTTAAGGGCGGGACAAATTGCAAGGGGGGAGCCTTGCATTCTGAGTCGCCCAGATGGCAAGGGGGGACCCTTGCATTCTGGGTCGCCCTTATAAACATGTCATGAAATGATCTCTTTTCAGCTCTATATAGGCGTGTAGATCTCTGTCTCTCCAAACAATGTAATTGCAGATCATTCCATGAGATGTTAAGGGCGGGACAAATTGCAAGGGGGGAGCCTTGCATTCTGAGTCGCCCAGATGGCAAGGGGGGACCCTTGCATTCTGGGTTGCCCTTAACATGTCATGAAATGATCTCTTTTCATCTCTATATAGGCGTGTAGATCTCTGTCTATCCAAACAATGTAATCGCAGATCATTCCATGAGATGTTAAGGGCGGGACAGTTTGCAAGGGGGAGCCTTGCATTCTGAGTCGCCAAAATGACAAGGGGGGACCCTTGCATTCTGGGTCGCCCTTAACATGTCATGAAATGATCTCTTTTCATCTCTATATAGGCGTGTAGATCTCTGTCTATCCAAACAATGTAATCGCAGATCATTCCATGAGATGTTAAGGGCGGGACAATTTGCAAGGGGGAGCCTTGCATTCTGAGTCGCCCAAATGGCAAGGGGGGCCCTTGCATTCTGGGTCGCTCTTAACATGTCATGAAATGATCTCTTTTCATCTCTATATACGCGTGTAGATCTCTGTCTATCCAAACAAGGTAATCGCAGACCATTCCATGAGATGTTAAGGGCGGGACAAATTGCAAGGGGGGAGCCTTGCATTCTGAGTCGCCCAAATGGCAAGGGGGGACCCTTGCATTCTGGGTCGCCCTTAACATGTCATAAAATGATCTCTTTTCATCTCTATATTGGCGTGTAGACCTCTGTCTATCCAAACAATGTAATCGCAGATCATTCCAAGAGATGTTAAGGGCGGGACAATTTGCAAGGGGGGAGCCTTGCATTTCGAGTCGCCCAAATGGCAAGGGGGGACCCTTGCATTCTGGGTCATCCTTAACATGTCATGAAATAATCTCTTTTCATCTCTATATAGGCGTGTAGATCTCTGTCTATCCAAACAATGTAATCGCAGATCATTCCATGAGATGTTAAGGGCGGGACAAATTGCAAGGAGGGAGCCTTGCATTCTGAGGCGCCCAAATGGCAAGTGGGGACCCTTGCATTCTGGGTCGCCCTTAACATGTCATGAAATGATCTCTTTTCATCTCTATATAGGCGTGTAGATCTCTGTCTATCCAAACAATGTAATCGCAGATCATTCCATGAGATGTTAAGGGCGGGACAATTTGCAAGGGGGAGCCTTGCATTCTGAGTCGCCTAAATGGCAAGGGGGGACCCTTGCATTCTGGGTCGCCCTTAACATGTCATGAAATGATCTCTTTTCATCTCTATATACGCGTGTCGATCTCTGTCTATCCAAACAATGTAATCGCAGATCATTCCATGAGATGTTAAGGGCGGGACAATTTGCAAGGGGGAGCCTTGCATTCTGAGTCGCCTAAATGGCAAGGGGGGACCCTTGCATTCTGGGTCGCCCTTAACATGTCATGAAATGATCTCTTTTCATCTCTATATAGGCGTGTAGATCTCTGTCAATCCAAACAATGTAATCGCAGATCATTCCATGAGATGTTAAGGGCGGGACAATTTGCAAGGGGGGAGCCTTGCATTCTGAGTCGCCCAAATAGCAAGGGGGGACCGTTGCATTCTGGGTCGCCCTTAACATGTCATGAAATGATCTCTTTTCATCTCTATATACGCGTGTCGATCTCTGTCTATCCAAACAATGTAATCGCAGATCATTCCATGAGATGTTAAGGGCGGGACAATTTGCAAGGAGGGAGCCTTGCATTCTGAGTCGCCAAAATGACAAGGGGTGACCCTTGCATTCTGGGTCGCCCTTAACATGTCATGAAATGATCTCTTTTCATCTCTATATAGGCGTGTAGATCTCTGTCTATCCAAACAATGTAATCGCAGATCATTCCATGAGATGTTAAGGGCGGGACAATTTGCAAGGGGGGGCCTTGCATTCTGAGTCGCCCAAATGGCAAGGGGGGGGGGGACCCTTGCATTCTGGGTCGCCCTTATAAACATGTCATCAAATGATCTCTTTTCATCTCTATATAGGCGTGTAGATCTCTGTCTATCCAAACAAAGTAATCGCAGATCATTCCATGAGATGTTAAGGGCGGGACAATTTGCAAGGGGGGAGCCTTGCATTCTGAGTCGCCCAAATGGCAAGGGGGGCCCTTGCATTCTGGGTCGCCCTTAACATGTCATGAAATGATCTCTTTTCATCTCTATATAAGCGTGTAGATCTCTGTCTCTCCAAACAATGTAATTGCAGATCATTCCATGAGATGTTAAGGGCGGGACAAATTGCAAGGGGGGAGCCTTGCATTCTGAGTCGCCCAGATGGCAAGGGGGGACCCTTGCATTCTGGGTCGCCCTTATAAACATGTCATGAAATGATCTCTTTTCAGCTCTATATAGGCGTGTAGATCTCTGTCTCTCCAAACAATGTAATTGCAGATCATTCCATGAGATGTTAAGGGCGGGACAAATTGCAAGGGGGGAGCCTTGCATTCTGAGTCGCCCAGATGGCAAGGGGGGACCCTTGCATTCTGGGTTGCCCTTAACATGTCATGAAATGATCTCTTTTCATCTCTATATAGGCGTGTAGATCTCTGTCTATCCAAACAATGTAATCGCAGATCATTCCATGAGATGTTAAGGGCGGGACAGTTTGCAAGGGGGAGCCTTGCATTCTGAGTCGCCAAAATGACAAGGGGGGACCCTTGCATTCTGGGTCGCCCTTAACATGTCATGAAATGATCTCTTTTCATCTCTATATAGGCGTGTAGATCTCTGTCTATCCAAACAATGTAATCGCAGATCATTCCATGAGATGTTAAGGGCGGGACAATTTGCAAGGCGGAGCCTTGCATTCTGAGTAGCCCAAATGGCAAGGGGGGCCCTTGCATTCTGGGTCGCCCTTAACATGTCATGAAATGATCTCTTTTCATCTCTATATACGCGTGTAGATCTCTGTCTATCCAAACAAGGTAATCGCAGACCATTCCATGAGATGTTAAGGGCGGGACAAATTGCAAGGGGGGAGCCTTGCATTCTGAGTCGCCCAAATGGCAAGGGGGGACCCTTGCATTCTGGGTCGCCCTTAACATGTCATAAAATGATCTCTTTTCATCTCTATATTGGCGTGTAGACCTCTGTCTATCCAAACAATGTAATCGCAGATCATTCCAAGAGATGTTAAGGGCGGGACAATTTGCAAGGGGGGAGCCTTGCATTCTGAGGCGCCCAAATGGCAAGTGGGGACCCTTGCATTCTGGGTCGCCCTTAACATGTCATGAAATGATCTCTTTTCCTCTCTATATAGGAGTGTAGATCTCTGTCTATCCAACCAATGTAATCGCATATAATTCCATGAGATGTTAAGGGCGGGACAAATTGCAAGGGAGGACCCTTGCATTTTGGGTCGACCTTAACATGTCATGAAATGATCTCTTTTCATCTCTATATAGGAGTGTAGATCTCTGTCTATCCAAACAATGTAATCGCAGATCGTTCCATGAGATGTTAAGGGCGGGACAATTTGCAAGGGGGAGCCTTGCATTCTGAGTCGCCAAAATGGCAAGGGGGGACCCTTGCATTCTGGGTCGCCCTTAACATGTCATAAAATGATCTCTTTTCATCTCTATATAGGCGTGTAGATCTCTGTCTATCCAAACAATGTAATCGCAGATCATTCCATGAGATGTTAAGGGCGGGACAATTTGCAAGGGGGAGCCTTGCATTCTGAGTCGCCTAAATGGCAAGGGGGGACCCTTGCATTCTGGGTCGCCCTTAACATGTCATGAAATGATCTCTTTTCATCTCTATATAGGCGTGTAGATCTCTGTCTATCCAAACAATGTAATCGCAGATCATTCCATGAGATGTTAAGGGCGGGACAATTTGCAAGGGGGGAGCCTTGCATTCTGAGTCGCCCAAATAGCAAGGGGGGACCGTTGCATTCTGGGTCGCCCTTAACATGTCATGAAATGATCTCTTTTCATCTCTATATACGCGTGTCGATCTCTGTCTATCCAAACAATGTAATCGCAGATCATTCCATGAGATGTTAAGGGCGGGACAATTTGCAAGGGGGAGCCTTGCATTCTGAGTCGCCAAAATGACAAGGGGGACCCTTGCATTCTGGGTCGCCATTAACATGTCATAAAATGATCTCTTTTCATCTCTATATTGGCGTGTAGATCTCTGTCTATCCAAACAATGTAATCGCAGATCATTCCAAGAGATGTTAAGGGCGGGACAATTTGCAAGGGGGGAGCCTTGCATTTCGAGTCGCCCAAATGGCAAGGGGGGACCCTTGCATTCTGGGTCATCCTTAACATGTCATGAAATATCTCTTTTCATCTCTATATAGGCGTGTAGATCTCTGTCTATCCAAACAATGTAATCGCAGATCATTCCATGAGATGTTAAGGGCGGGACAAATTGCAAGGAGGGAGCCTTGCATTCTGAGGCGCCCAAATGGCAAGTGGGGACCCTTGCATTCTGGGTCGCCCTTAACATGTCATGAAATGATCTCTTTTCCTCTCTATATAGGAGTGTAGATCTCTGTCTATCCAAACAATGTAATCGCATATAATTCCATGAGATGTTAAGGGCGGGACAAATTGCAAGGGAGGACCCTTGCATTTTGGGTCGACCTTAACATGTCATGAAATGATCTCTTTTCATCTCTATATAGGAGTGTAGATCTCTGTCTATCCAAACAATGTAATCGCAGATCGTTCCATGAGATGTTAAGGGCGGGACAATTTGCAAGGGGGAGCCTTGCATTCTGAGTCGCCAAAATGGCAAGGGGGGAACCTTGCATTCTGGGTCGCCCTTAACATGTCATAAAATGATCTCTTTTCATCTCTATATAGGCGTGTAGATCTCTGTCTATCCAAACAATGTAATCGCAGATCATTCCATGAGATGTTAAGGGCGGGACAATTTGCAAGGGGGAGCCTTGCATTCTGAGTCGCCTAAATGGCAAGGGGGGACCCTTGCATTCTGGGTCGCCCTTAACATGTCATGAAATGATCTCTTTTCATCTCTATATAGGCGTGTAGATCTCTGTCAATCCAAACAATGTAATCGCAGATCATTCCATGAGATGTTAAGGGCGGGACAATTTGCAAGGGGGGAGCCTTGCATTCTGAGTCGCCCAAATAGCAAGGGGGGACCGTTGCATTCTGGGTCGCCCTTAACATGTCATGAAATGATCTCTTTTCATCTCTATATACGCGTGTCGATCTCTGTCTATCCAAACAATGTAATCGCAGATCATTCCATGAGATGTTAAGGGCGGGACAATTTGCAAGGGGGAGCCTTGCATTCTGAGTCGCCAAAATGACAAGGGGTGACCCTTGCATTCTGGGTCGCCCTTAACATGTCATGAAATGATCTCTTTTCATCTCTATATAGGCGTGTAGATCTCTGTCTATCCAAACAATGTAATCGCAGATCATTCCATGAGATGTTAAGGGCGGGACAATTTGCAAGGGGGGGCCTTGCATTCTGAGTCGCCCAAATGGCAAGGGGGGGGACCCTTGCATTCTGGGTCGCCCTTATAAACATGTCATCAAATGATCTCTTTTCATCTCTATATAGGCGTGTAGATCTCTGTCTATCCAAACAATGTAATCGCAGATCATTCCATGAGATGTTAAGGGCGGGACAATTTGCAAGGGGGGGCCTTGCATTCTGAGTCGCCCAAATGGCAAGGGGGGGGGACCCTTGCATTCTGGGTCGCCCTTAACATGTCATGAAATGATCTCTTTTCATCTCTATATAGGCGTGTAGATCTCTGTCTATCCAAACAATGTAATCGCAGATCATTCCATGAGATGTTAAGGGCGGGACAATTTGCAAGGGGGAGCCTTGCATTCTGAGTCGCCAAAATGACAAGGGGTGACCCTTGCATTCTGGGTCGCCCTTAACATGTCATGAAATGATCTCTTTTCATCTCTATATAGGCGTGTAGATCTCTGTCTCTCCAAACAATGTAATTGCAGATCATTCCATGAGATGTTAAGGGCGGGACAAATTGCAAGGGGGGAGCCTTGCATTCTGAGTCGCCCAGATGGCAAGGGGGGACCCTTGCATTCTGGGTCGCCCTTATAAACATGTCATGAAATGATCTCTTTTCAGCTCTATATAGGCGTGTAGATCTCTGTCTCTCCAAACAATGTAATTGCAGATCATTCCATGAGATGTTAAGGGCGGGACAAATTGCAAGGGGGGAGCCTTGCATTCTGAGTCGCCCAGATGGCAAGGGGGGACCCTTGCATTCTGGGTCGCCCTTATAAACATGTCATGAAATGATCTCTTTTCATCTCTAGGCGTGTAGATCTCTGTCTATCCAAACAATTTAATCGCAGATCATTCCATGAGATGTTAAGGGCGGAACAATTTGCAAGGGGGAGCCTTGCATTCTGAGTCGCCCAAATAGCAAGGGGGGACCCTTGCATTCTGGGTCGCCCTTAACATGTCATGAAATGATCTCTTTTCATCTCTAAATAGGCGTGTAGATCTCTGTCTATCCAAACAATGTAATCGCAGATCATTCCATGAGATGTTAAGGGCGGGACAATTTGCAAAGGGAGCCTTGCATTCTGGGTCGCCTTTAACATGTCATGAAATGATCTCTTTTAATCTCTATATAGGCGTGTAGATCTCTGTCTATCCAAACAATGTAATCGCAGATCATTCCATGAGATGTTAAGGGCGGGACAATTTGCAAGGGGGAGCCTTGCATTCTGTTTCGCCCAAATGGCAAGGGGGGGACCCTTGCATTCTGGGTCGCCCTTATAAACATGTCATGAAATGATCTCTTTTCATCCCTATATAGGCGCGTAGATCTCTGTCTATCCAAACAATGTAATCGCAGATCATTCCATGAGATGTTAAGGGCGGGACAATTTGTTAGGGGGGAGCCTTGCATTCTGAGTCGCCCAAATGGCAAGGGGGGACCCTTGCATTCTGGGTCGCCCTTAACATGTCATGAAATGATCTCTTTTCATCTCTATATAGGCGTGTAGATCTCTGTCTATCCAAACAATGTAATCGCAGATCATTCCATGAGATGTTAAGGGCGGAACAATTTGCAAGGGGGAGCCTTGCATTCTGAGTCGCCCAAATGGCAAGGGGGGACCCTTGCATTCTGGGTCGCCCTTAACATGTCATGAAATGATCTCTTTTCATCTCTATACAGGCGTGTAGATCTCTGTCTATCCAAACAATATAAATCGCAGATCATTCCGTGAGATGTTACGGGCGGGACAATTTGCAAGGGTGGAGCCTTGCATTCTGAGTCGCCCAAATAGCAAGGGGGGACCCTTGCATTCTGGGTCGCCCTTAACATGTCATGAAATGATCTCTTTTCATCTCTATATAGGTGTGTAGATCTCTGTCTATCCAAACAATGTAATCGCAGATCATTCCATGAGATGTTAAGGGCGGGACAATTTGCAAGGGGGGAGCCTTGCATTTTGAGTCGCCCAAATGGCAAAGGGGGGACCCTTGCATTGTGGGTCGCCCTTAACATGTCATGAAATTATCTCTTTTCATCTCTATATAGGCGTGTAGATATCTGTCTATCCAAACAATGTAATCGCAGATCATTCCATGAGATGTTAAGGGCGGGACTTTTTGCAAGGGGGGAGCTTTGCATTCTGAGTCGCCCAAATGGCAAGGGGGGACCCTTGCATTCTGGGTCGCCCTTAACATGTCATGAAATGATCTCTTTTCATCTCTATATAGGAGTGTAGATCTCTGTCTATCCAAACAATGTAATCGCAGATCATTCCATGATATGTTAAGGGCGGGACAAATTGCAAGGTGGGAGCCTTGCATTCTGAGTCGCCCAAATGGCAAGGGGGGACCCTTGCATTCTGGTTCGCCCTTAACATGTCATGAAATGATCTCTTTTCATCTCTATTCAGGAGTGTAGATCTCTGTCTATCCAAACATTGTAATCGCAGATCATTCCATGAGATGTTAAGGGCGGGACAAATTGCAAGGGGGGAGCCTTGCATTCTGAGTTGCCCAAATGGCAATGGGGGACCCTTGCTTTCTGGGTTGCCCTTAACATGTCATGAAATGATCTCTTTTCATCTCTATATAGGCGTGTAGATCTCTGTCTATCCAAACAATGTAATCGCAGATCATTCCATGAGATGTTAATGGCGGGACAATTTGCAAGGGGGAGCCTTGCATTCTGGGTCGCCTTTAACATGTCATGAAATGATCTCTTTTCATCTCTATATAGGCGTGTAGATCTCTGTCTATCCAAACAATGTTATCGCAGATCATTCCATGAGATGTTAAGGGCGGGACAATTTGAAAGGGGGGAGCCTTGCATTCTGAGTCGCCCAAATGGCAAGGGTGGACCCTTGCATTCTGGGTCGCCCTTAACATCTCATGAAATGATCTCTTTTCATCTCTATATTATACAAAAATATCGATACCAGCTGGCTCCCGCCTCACGTATTGGCGGATCGAGGCTGCAATTCCGCCCGAAGCCTGGCTGGGGCAATTAATTTTCACTTATTAGCCCAGCCGGCTTGCGCCAGGCTGGGATCTGACTTTTACTCCGGAATCTTTAATCGGCCCATCCACCCCCCGCCTGGCGGCACGTCTATAATTGGCTCAGCCAGGCTGCCGCCAAAAATAGGTTGTTAAAGTTGCAACTTTAAAGTTTCCAGCTGGCGGTCGCCGTACGGAGATGCTTAAAGTTTTAGTGGCGGCAGCCAGGCAGTGATGCTTGTAGTCCAGAATCTGCACGGTCCTTTATAATTTCCCCACACTTGATCCAAGCCGTCGAAGATGGCGTTATCAACAGACTCATAATTATGCTCACCAGCCCAGCCTGAGTTTCGCCGGGCGTCTTAATTTAATGATCACGCCATCATCGGCTGGTAGCAAGTAAGTAGGAATAGGTAGCGTTGGTGTGGTGGAGATCAAAATTAAAAAGGCCAGATTCTGGACTTTGATGCTTGAAGTTGCAACTTGTTGAAACGTACTGAGCTTTCCCTAAAAAATGGCGCTCATTTTCCGATTGTGACGTCATTTCAAGCTATGTTTACATTTCTATTCACGACGGGCTTTGCGTACAAAAAGGGATGGACGTTAAGCAACGAGGGGAAGGATACCGTGATAGACCTTGACAAAAACTTAGCAACACCCAACAAATCTTGAATACAGAATGTTTCAAGCAAACGTGGCTGCCGTGATGCTGGGAACATAGTTTAGACGTAGCTTTGAGGGCGATTGTTATCGCGCCTGTTCACAGCGAAACGCACCTGTTTTTAAATTGCTTTGATTAGCAAGTGTGCGCTTGTAAAAACGAAATAATTGTGAAGCGCTTCGAGAAGGCCTCGGTCCTGAAAAGCGCTACTATTATAATATAAGAACTACCTATTATCATAATTATTATTGACAATTTAAGTGTATAATTTCAAATATTTCATGTCATTTTATGTCTTTATATCCACTATCTTACACCATTTAAATTTGGTGTCCACTCAGGGGCGTCTCCAAAGGGGGGGGGGGGGGGGGTGTGGTGAAGTGCAACACCCTCCCCCCCCCCCCCACACCTGTCAGGATATTGTAGGTAAAATTGCGCTGCCGTCGGGAAAAAAAGAGAAAAGGGGGAGGGAAAAAAAGAGAGGGAAAGGGAAAGAAAAGAAAAAAGAAAAAGAAAAGAAAAAAAAGGAAAAGAAAGGAAAGAAGAGGAAGAAAGAGAAAAAAGAAAAAGAGGGAGGAAAGGAAAGAACGGAAAAGAAAGAAAAGAAAGAAAAAGACAAAAGAAGAAAAAAGAGAAAAGGGAAACAGACAAGATTAACAGTCGAAAACGGTACATTAAATCGTCTTCTTTTCCTAATTATTTAAGGAACGTCTAAGCTTCCGCGCTTCGCTCGGGAGGCCTATTCCCCACATCCCCCCTTTGCGCTTTGCGCGCTCTTTAAGTGATTCGCTTGCTCACTACCGCCCCTCACTAAAATAAGATCCTAGCTCCGCGCCTGCATTAAAATATATAGCTATGATGCTGACTAAGTTGACGAAATAATTCGTATATTTATGTCGTCGAGAAAAATGACCATTTGCGCATACGCAAGTACTAAAGATAGTCCATAGGAAAAACAATTTAGCCTTCGGCCCCGGGTTTATAATTATGGTTAAATTTGTAGATATTAGGCATTTAATTTTGTCGGTAATTGGTGGCTATTTTTGTCCTCTACACCGTTCAACAACCGAACTGCATATTCCGATCACTATCTTTACGATTCTGAAACACTTTCCGTCGTTTTCGCACTTTTACGAGAGGGCATAATTTCCGCGTCCAAATTTTGAAGACCAAAATTTAGACACAGAAATTAACTTCCTGACACTTTCAGCAAAGGAGAAAGAGAGAAGAAGAAAAAAGAAAGAAAATTGGAATCCCGGAAACGCCCCCTTCATTTGCTAGCTTGCTGGCATTTTAATTATCTTAAAGGTAAAGACCAGTAATGGTCATGCGATTGCATTGTGAAAGAAACGGTGTGGAATGATTTCGAAAATGTTGATGATTTCGCATAAAGTATTGGTGTGTTTGTAAGGTTCTGGTGTCATCAACATGATAAGAAATTTGGCCCAGTGTTGGTGCAGTAATTATTAACAACCTTTGTACACAAAAAGATGTATATATGACTACACAAACAGGTGTTAAAAAAAGACTTGTGCTCACATGCTCGTCACATGATTATTCACTTGGCTACCTTTTTGTTTATATATACATGTAGGCCTTTAATGCCTTTGTCCCAGCGTTTCGAGATAACTGTCCCCGGTCATTGATTTTGTTGTATTCACATGCACGTCCAAATTATATTTCCACCCCCCACGCACTTGAAAAAAGGGGTTAGCACCCCCCCCCCCCTTTGATGCGCTGTACGTTATCTAGGCAATGTTCGTTTGACCTGCTTTATGCTCATACAGATATAAATATATATATAATCAGAGTCGTTTCCAGGATTTGGAAGTAGGGGGAGAGAAGAGTTGACAGTTTTTTTTATCTAGATGTTGTTATATCAACATATTATGTTTTCAATTTGTACCCCCCCCCCCCCAAACAAAAAAAGCTCTGCACCTTCTTTAACCCCCTCTCCCTTGGTTAACCGCTGATTATCCAGGCACTATTGGTTCAAACGTGACCATATAGCCATAGACCATTTATGCGAAATCATCAACATTTTCGAAATCATTCCACACCGTTTCTTTCACAATGCAATCGCATGACCAGAACTCAACTTTATTTCTAATCTAACTGTAGCTATATAGTCATATTTGAGCTTATAGGGCCTAGATAATCAGCGGTTAAACAAGGGAGAGGGAGTAAAAGTAGGTGCGCAACTCTTTGCTTTTTTTTTTAATATACATGTTGATATAAAACATCCAGGGAAATTACCGGCTACTCTCCGCTCCCACTATTTCCAAATCCTAGGAACGCATTATGATTATATAGATATCAAATATTGCTGATATTTTGTATTAAAAATAATATTCATGATTACACGTCTTGTTGTATATCTCCTACATTAAATACGACCATATACAAAACACATCTTTTC
Organism: Strongylocentrotus droebachiensis; assembly: GCA_035222895.1. Classification (NCBI taxonomy): domain Eukaryota; kingdom Metazoa; phylum Echinodermata; class Echinoidea; order Camarodonta; family Strongylocentrotidae; genus Strongylocentrotus; species Strongylocentrotus droebachiensis. Next base: position 197,555 of record JAVYIG010000906.1, read on the forward strand.
TATGTATGTTTATTTAAATCGCCATATGATCTCTACAGTTAATCTTCATGTATGCTTTGATTATGCATTAACATTTCCATCATAAGCGATGACGACAAAATGTTGCAAAGCCTCTGTACATTGTCTCGTTGATGATCTAAACACGTCGACCACCCCCACCCCCCCCCCCCCGCCGCTAATTCCCGTCGAAACAAAGCATGATTATCCAAAAGTGCGAAGCTCTTTTTCTTCGGTTGATGAATAGCCGAGTAGGCATACGGCCTTCGTGAATTATAACTACCCCTAATTCACGAAACAAGTCTTTTTCTTAGTACACATCTCTAACACGGAATAAGGATTAAATTATATATTTGTATACCCAATACAAGACCCAAGAGAACATCGTTTCGAATGTTGATGCATGGATATAATGTGAGAAATCATATTACAAACGACTTCGTCCTAAATTTACTGTAACGTTTTCACGTTTTTCTGTATGAGCATAAAGCAATTCAATTTGTAAACGAACATTGCCTAGATAACGACAATGATTGAGCTTATAGATAATCAACGGTTAAACAAGGGAGAGGGGGTGAAAGTAGGTGCGCAACGTTGCGTTTTTTTTTTTTTTTTTTTTTTTTTTTGGGGGGGGGGGGGGGGGGGGGGGGGGACTACAAACGGAATATACATGTTAATAATTAATGCATAAACATTTCCATCAGAAGCGATAACGTCATGGGTTTCGATCTGTCATTGATACCTATTGTTCAGGGGGGATGATCTATTCATTCATCCCCCTGAACAATAGGTATTACGTAAGGATCGACACCCATGGATAACGGCAAAATGTTGCAAAGCCTCTGTACATGGTCTCGTTGATGATCTACACACTTTGACACCCCCCCCCCGCTTCCCCCGCTAGTTCCAAACTATAAACAATGAATGTGTATATCTTTCTGAGACAAAGCTGTCCAAAGGTGCGAAGCTTCTTTTCTTGGGCCGCAGTATTACTGACCTGCACATAGCAGTACCTTTTGTCCCCTCCCCCCACCGACTCCCTTCCCCACACACCCAACATGTATGATGTATGTATTGAATGAATATATAAAGAATGCAACCAAAACAAAATCTGGCCAAGTTACGTAAGAGGAACAATGGACGTGGCCGAGTGTAAAGGTCTGTTGGATACGCGTATGCCGGGAAAAGACCACCCGTTTGGGCGGGGGGGGGGGGGGGGGGGGGTCTTGTTGTTTTGCAGTTGTCGTTACTGTTTTCAAAGAATGTTAATGGGATCGCATTACGACGTACCCCTAAATAACAATTGTTATCAAACAAATATCGTAGAACCGCAGGCGTAGGGCCACGGTGCAATTAAAACCCCGAAAAGTCGTAAAAGCTTTTGAATTCGTAACGGCTATCAAGGCCCTGTTCGAACAGAGAAGCAAAATTCGTCCAAAATTCACATTCGCGTATCTCCCTTATTTTAGCTTTAAAGTTCATAAAAATTTCACAGCACATACAAAATCATGATATTATTCTTCAAATGAATTTTCATTGCAAACTGTAATGTATTTTTAAAGATATAGGTATTTTCCTGTTTCAGAGGTCTGTGAAAAGAGGCTTCGATTTTTTTCCCGTGATAAGTCTGCGACGATATAAAAATCTAATCGATTAACATTTTACTAGACTTTAAACTCCAGTCTCACTCTCTGCGAAGTTTCGTGATGGCATCTTTAGTAGTTTTGTGTAAAACTGCTTTCAAAACTGGGAAAGATTCATGAAAAGACTGGGAGCTAAAACTACAGACGGCAGATATCGACGCTGTTTGCGCATGCGCTGTACGCGACTCGGACAGTCTGCTAGGCAGCGCTAGCGGTACGGTACACTAGCACTGAACGGTGATTTGTTTTCACGCTGCAGAACGTTTTAGCACGTAAGTTAAGACCCAATTTTCACCCTTTTTCTCCCTGAATTATGCTTTTGATTATTTTATTACAAACATAATTGATAATAGCCCTTACCTTCGTCATTATAAATGCTTACATGCTCATTTAGGGTTCTCCGAGCACAGAGTTCGCATCAACAAGGCCGGTTGTTTGCATTACTATCCTGGCTGTGTATTAAAAACTGTTCTATTGATACTCAATATTTCAAACACCACTGTGCAAAACTTCACTAATTTCACTCAAAATCTGTAATTTAGTGACAATTGATGACACTTAAATAGCAGTAAAATACAATTTGTTTAACTTACCGATGTTAAAAAGAATAATTTTAAAATTCAAATCGTGAGTCTACTGTCAAACTTGCCGATCAGCCGCATCGTATTTGTTGTGTACATTAGTGTGCAATAAGTATATTGACTATTCATGTTTGCAATTGCTGCCTATTCACACGTAGTGCAGCGTAAAAGGTCAATACGCGATGACTCTCTTGCTGGAGTGGTTGTGCAATGCTATGCAATGCAATGCAGTGGGTTGTTGTGCATTGAATTGAGACGTTTGATGCCTGATCAATATATAATAATAAAGTTTCAAAAGGTTTTGGCAGCTAGCTCTAAGCTAGCAGGGCCATTATATTGCACAAAACTCTTCTACAGCGACATTGTTTTTATTTGTGGTCGTAAGGCCCATGGGTCATTGATTAAATTAGAGACCTTATTTCGGGCAATCCATCTAGTTTTCTCTCACAAACCAATGAAAACTGAGAAGAAAAATTCGCTTTTAATTTAGACTGGTGGTTGTGGCGTTGTGCATGTTTTTATTGTGACTTGTGTGTCTGGACATGGTAATAAATTAGGTCTAAAGGTTCAAGTTTTCAGATATCGCGATAGATCTATAGTGCAATGATCTAGGAGTAGGACCTTTGTCCATATTAATTCCATAATCACTATCCTGAGTCCTGAATCTGATATAGTTTGCTCTCTATTTTTCCCCAACAGACAAGTCACTGTGCATCCAAGAAGAGCCATCCACAGGGCAAGCCTGTATCTAGGCTCTTTCCTTTGCCTGGGGCCTGGTGAATCTTACACACAAAGTTATGCATATTCGAGGACCAAAGTGCCAACAGAGATTTATCGCAGACCATATTGTCTACCTTCATGTACGTGGCTGATGAAAATTTCCCCTCTTATTTTTTCGCGACGGGTAAGAATTCATTTGAGCGATACATAAAATCTTACATAATATTCTTGATATGACTAAAATAGTTTGTTGCTACAGAACTTTTGTAAAAATTATGAAAATAGTATTAATTATAACAGTGAAACAATAACTACATGTATGTACGTTTACACAAAAGAAAAATATTATCAACTGGTAATGAACAGTGCCATGAAAATTTGGCAAACTGGTGACTTTATAAATTATCTCTTTTATATTTTCCTGAATGCATAATGAGGGTCCCTTACTCCTCGGTCCTCACTGAACTTGTGTTTTGTAAACACATCCTTTTAGAGAGTTGGGAAATTGTTAATGTATGCCCATGAATAGTGTTTGCAGTTCCTTTTCAAATAAACGTAATATAAACCTTTTTATCAACATTTTTATATATTTTTTTTAGGGGGGGGGGGGGGTTGAAGGGAGAGAGAAAAATCCCACCAAGTTGAAATGTCTACAATGGTGGAATAGGCCTAACTGTAATACTTAAATGATGACAGATTTATTATCAATATCATACATGTAACAAGGAATAACCAAGTTTTTAAATTAAAATTTCAAGTATGATATTAATTGTTATTGCAATACATATAATAGATCATTTTTTGAGTTGTATTTTCTTTTTTTCTTTACAGGATTACTGGCACCCAAGAAGAGCCCTGTATGGCCTATTCGGCTCCTCTTCGGCTCCTCTTCTGTTACATTCTGTAACTCTCCCAGGCTCTTCTCGTCCTCCCTGATGACAGTCCCTGACACAATCTGCCAGAAGCAAGGATGCAAGCAACAAAAAAGAGCCATTGAAGCTGGTGCTTCCCAAAGACTGTTTTATTGAAAGTCGGGATGTGGAGCATTCCTGAGAATTATCACAAGAGTGTGTAATTTTTTTGTCCAATTTCTGAGAGTAATATTTGCACATTAATTAAGTACTAGTACATATATATGTATGTTTATCTAACTTTGAGAAATTCAATGTTTTTTTAAAAAGTACACTGTACAATACATTAGATTTCTGCAATACCTTTTGGATTCTTGAAAAAATTTGTAATGGAAGTGTGCAATCTTCCCCCTAGGAAATACCTGCATAATACCAGGGCTGTCAACTTTAGGAACTGCTTCGAGGGGGATCGTATGCAATTTTTTTGGCTCAACATGGAGATTGTGGGAGAGCGGGAGGAAGGGCGTGGTGGCGTGAGACTCCCTCCAAATGCGGGAGGGTTGACACTGCCTATAATACTCAGTTTGATTTTAGTTTCTTTTACCAAAGAATATGTAGCCTATTCATTATTGGAGGTACTCTTGATGTATGATCAAACTAATAACGAGGGTATATACACTGTTCATGTATATATAGGCGTGAGGAAAAGGTCTAGGAACGTGAGACGTAGCTGTACTTTACAAGTTTATTTCGAGCTTTCAGAGTTGAGAATTCTTGCCCTTTTATATATATATATATATACTATAATTTGTTTGTTTGTTAATCACAACTCATTTGTGATTTTATCTTTTATGCATCAATAGACATATATTTTTGCAGTAAGCCTACTCCACGTTTTCCCCCCTTTCATTCAGACCGATGGTAGGGGTATGGTTGGTTATGTGATCTGTCACAACCACCTTATATTATTGATATGTTTAACTGTAAACATATCTTTAGCATATCATGGGATCATTGTGAAAATGTGTATAATAGCAAACCTGAAACCTGATAAGAAGATCATTGATAAATGATTTGTTTATACGGCTATGTAGCACCTATTCAGTGTGTCATATTAATCAGTTATTTTATTTGTTTTGTCGGCTGAGTTTACGATGTTCATCACTTTCAAATGTATGTCTTTCAGCAGTTTATGCTAACAAAGGATTATTAAGAGAATGCTTTACCTTTTAAAATAATTTTCCATAAACTTTTTTTTAATGTGTAGCATGTTGATGGATGTGGTGGTGTTATATTAAAAACCTGATTTATTATTCATCATTTAAGTGCTTCAAAAAAATAAGGTCTGCTCTGAAACACACCCACCCACAATCATGGGATATACATTTTAAACAAATAGACTGAGTTATGGACACTAAATTGAATTTAATATGTATTTTATTGCAATAAATGTATATATTCACAGCTCAGCTCAAGGGATGAATTAAAGTGAAACTCACAAGGCAAATGACATAAACATATATATTATAAACATAAAAACACGAGAAATTCATGAAATATGGCAGACCCCCCCCCCTAACCCAAACAAAAAAGTGGTGAGAGAGAAAAGAGTACAAGAGACATATATTTGCATGTATGTTGCAGAATGATTTCAACAAATTAACCCGAACCGCTCACTAATTTCTGACCCCCTCCAAATATATTTATATAATTATATAAATGTATAAACATTACATCTTTTATTTAACATTACTTTTTATACAATCAAACGATGTTACGTCTAAACATTAACATGGGATATACATTTTAGACAAAATTTAATATACCGAGTTATGGACACTAGCTTGAATTTAAAATGTATTTGATTGCAACAAATTTGTATTCACAGCTCAAGGGTTAAATAACAGTGAAATACTCGAGGCAAAATGACATAAACAAGAAAATTATCAAATCGCGAGAAATCTATGACAAACAGAAGCCCCCCCCCCCCCCCCCCCCAAAAAAAAAAAAAAAAAATGGTGAGAGAGAAGAGTGTACATATTTTGTGCATGTATGTTGCAGAATGATGTCAACAAATTAATCAGTACCCCTCACTCATTTTCGCCCCCCCCCCATTATATACATATCAACTCATATCTTTTATCTATCACTACTTTGTATATTATATACACATCGGGGGTGAGGGCCGGGAGCCTAATTCGTGAATGTGGCTGCTTTAATTGACTGCTGCAGTCCAGTGACCTTTAAGTTACAGTTGCATCTGTTTCCGTTTCGGTTGCGTCGATATACTCAGGTTTAACTGTACTTCACCAACTCGATCGACCACATAACAATGCATGTTTAGAATTCATGTTTGGCTAAAATTCGACATATTTTTATCAAAAGATGCAAGGAGTTGATCAAATCATACACACCGAGTCCAGCTCACTCAACCCTGCACACACGCGCGCGTCTACACAAAGGACTACCCGTGAGAGGTAACCATCATGCAACGTAACCCTATAGATGGGACTGGACTTAAGCTTACGCGAACGTTTCGCCATTGGTCGTCAATGACATTGCCTTCGTTTTTATCCCGTGATAACCCTGGAAAAAATAGTTATGAACAGAAATTTCGAGGAGAGCTTTGATATATTTGTATTAATCATTTACGAAAGTATTGGCCTGGCGTCTAGACGGAAAATATGAAAAATAATGCAATATTTTCAGCCCCCCCCCAAAAAAAAAATGGCGCTTCGTTTTGCCCAGTTTTTGCATATTAAAACGAGATTTCACTACTAACTGCAATCATGGTGAGTTAGAACAACTCTTCTTCTTCAATTTGACATTTCAATCATTTCATTTGGTGGTTTTTAAAGCGAGATTTTACAGTTTTGCTAAGTCTCTTTCGTAGCGGTTTGGAGTAAACAAGTTGTTTACTTTATGCAAATTAGGCTTCAAGGACGAAAGCTTTCGCACCGATAATTGTACCCTAGCCCCGTTAATCTAATTTAAAAAATAATCATGCGAAGAATAATAATCATGCAAGATAAAGGAATGAACAAGAAGATGTGATGACATCTCTCTCGCTCGCTTTCTCAGTGCCATTTTCCATCTTCATTTCTGGTATTGTTTTTTTTCCGTTTCGCTATTTGCTTTTATTCCGAAAGTATTCCTTTCGATCTTGAGATAAATTATTATACTCTAACCTCGATATGGAGAAGAAAAGCATGGAACGATCGAGCGCCTGATGACATCGAAACAAGAAAAATATTACTATACAATAATTATAAAAAGGAGTTGATCGGAGAGACAAATATCATAATAATTAATAAACATATGCCCAACTTTCTCTCTCTCCTTTTTTCTTCAATGTCGTTTTCAATCTTCATCCCTCATAGTGTTTTCTGTTCCGAGTTTTTTAATGAGATCACGTTTCGACGTAGCCTTTTTTACTCCTAAATAAGAATAGCTAATCGTAATTATAAGGTAGAACCAAATTTGACCCTATATTAAATATTCATTGAAATATATAACAATCATGGACAGATAAAGCAATGATAAAAACGTGATTTAGTAAATGTCACTGACGAAAAGATGAAATGAGAAAAGATTGATTATCTCTCAGTATCCTCTCTTTCTCTCTACGTCACTGTCTCTGCCTCTCACTCTCTGTCTCGCTCGCTTTATCAGGGCCATTCTCCATCTCTGTTAACATTTTCCTTTCTGCTATTTGCTTTTTTTCCGAAAGTATGTATACCTTTCGATCTTGAGATAAATTATTAAACCATAACCCTCGATATGGAGTAGAAAAACACAGAACGAGCACCTGATGACATCGAAACAGAAAGAATATCACTGAACAATAATTATAAAAAGTAATTTGTTTGAATATGCATCATGACATGTAATGGAAACTAAAGAGGAATCCTGAGCGGATGGGGAGGGGTTGATCGGAGAGACAAATGGCATAATAATACATAACAATACGTCCAACTTTCTCTCACTCTCTCCCTCGTTATTTTAAAGTCATTTGCAATCTACATCTTGTAAACCTTCGCGGCCGCTAGGAAAGTATTAGAGTAAACCATTTTTAATGAATAATGAGAAAAAGGCCCATTATGAAATTGGAAATGGATTCTAAATTGCGAAATTAAGAAAGGGTTCATAATTATGATCGAATCAAAATGTAAAAGTTCATGATTTTTACGGTCCATAAGTTAGAAAACGAAATAGACCGGGCTATTTATTATTGATAGTTTTTCTCACTTCCTTAAGACACGTTTTGTAATCTTGATAGAGTTCATCTTCTCTTTCTTTAAAGGCAGGCTTTACTACTTCAGCCAGAAGGGATTAGACCGCCCAGCGAGCCAGCGAGGACACTGTGACAGGTGGCTATCTCATTAACTCAGCTCTCATTTATCATAAGAAAAAGAGGATCATGGGGGACCAACGGGCACCGATTGGGGAAGTTTTCTATATAGAGGGAGCTTTGAATTTGGCCGCTTTTTAAAGACAGATAATTAAGACGTGCGCTGGCCGGACAATTATTGATATTTCTATCTTTCCTTCTAAATCACGCACTTGTATTCTCGACATAGCTTCTGTTTTCCTTTTCTTTTTAATAGAGCTATAGAATTTCTATTTTAAACGAAAAAAATACACTCGAAGAAAAACTGTTTATACCTTTTACCCTCTTCTATTATCGACCTATTTACTCAATATATTTACAGAAAATTCATTTAATAAAAAGCTATATGACAATATAATATGCTTCATTGCCTTGCTTGCCGTTGACATGTTTGTTTTTATTATCTATTCAGTCCCCAAATAACTAATAGAGATGTACGTTAGATTTATATTGTCTAAATTCTTCGAAAAACAAAGTACCCCTGATTTCTAGACTGAACTCTATCTTTCAAACGCAACTCATCAGAACTTGAAAACATGACGGCGGCATATTATAATATAATATAAATATTATCTGTCTCGCCTCGACTTGACAAAGATAATATTATCTCCCTCACCTCGACTTGACAAGGATAACATTTTGGCAGGCATATTTAAAAACAGATCATTTTGGCGGGCATAGTTAAAATCACGACTTTACTTTCAACCAATCAGATGGCAGGATTAGGAAAGATTCTTAAAGTAAGGTTTATAATAGGATTTATATCATTGAAGCATAACAAAAATAAACACAAATATATGATTTGGGTATTATAAACAATAGGCGAGCCAGTAATTTAAAATAGCAAATCTTATGTTGTTACCAAAATTATTTTTTTGAATATGAAAATACAAGGCATCTAATCCGTTTACAGGCAGGATGCATCTACATGAAGTGAGCCCACATATATCCACGGTACGACTGGTCTCTTTATTGAAAAAGGCATATCAGAAAAGAATGACCACATATTTGTCTCTAGTGACAAGTTGTTATAGTTGTTTTGGGGTTTATAAGGCTGTCCAATCTGAAAAGATTACTTTCGCAAGGCTATACTGTTTTTTCGAGTTATTTATCAGTGATCATAAGATGGCGCTGTTTCTTTTGCTCTGACAAATTAGATTCTGCTTTATGAAGATATCGATTGGCAGGATGTGGCGGTGAGCCAGGCCGCAGGGTGGCTGTTTCAATTAGGCCGGCGGGTGCCCAGACTACCTCATTAAGAAGAGGCTTGGCTTCCGTGCGAGAGGCTGGATTTTGGCGGCAAATCACTGTCCTCCTGTCGGCGGCAGCCAGGCTGAGCTCATGTTTTCTAGCTTTTTCCGAGGCTCAGTTTCCATTCGAAAGGCGGCAGCCGGCGCATGCTTTTGGATACCATTTCCTACCGCCAGCGATAGCCGGCTCAGCTAATAAAAAAAATGCAGCCAAGACGCATAAGTGCAGTAAGCTGCCGCCGGCTGGTATATTTATTTTTGACGCCTCGCCTTATACCCTAGTTGTGGCACTGGCAGGTAACGAATTGGCGTGGGGTCCTGGGGCGGAGCCCATTGAATTTCAGGGGTTTTGGGCAATAAATAACTGTCAGATGAGCATGCTTTTATACCTTATTTGGTGACACTGGTAGGTCGCGAATTGGCGTGGGGTCCAAGGAGGAGCCCCCGGAAGTTCAGGGGTTTTGGGCAATAAATAACTGTCAGATGAGCATGATTTTATACCTTAATTGTGACACTGTCAGGTCACGAATTTGCGTGGGGTCCAGGGGCGGAGACCCCGGAAATTCAGGGGTTTTGGGCAATAAATTATTGTCAGATGAGCATGCTTTTTATACCTTATTTGGTGACAATGGTAGGTCGCCAATTGGCGTGGGGTCCAGGGTGCAGAGCCCCAAGAAGCCCAGGTGTTTTGGGCAATAAATAACTGTCAGATGAGCATGCTTTTATACCTTATTTGGTGACACTGGTAGGTCGCGAATTGGTGTGGGGTCCAGGGGGAAGAGCCCCCGGAAGTTCAGGGGTTTTGGGCGATAAATTATTGTAAGATGAGCATGCTTTTATGTCCCAGTTGTGACACTGGCAGGTCACGAATTGGTGTGGGGTCCAGGGGCGGAGCCCATTGAATTTCAGGGGTTTTGGGCAATAAATAACTGTCAGATGAGCATGCTTTTATACCTTATTTGGTGACACTGGTAGGTCGCGAATTGGCGTGGGGTCCAGAGGCGGAGCCCCCGGAAGTTCAGGGGTTTTGGGCAATAAATAACTGTCAGATGAGCATGCTTTTATACCTTATTTGGTGACACTGGTAGGTCGCGAATTGGAGTGGGGTCCAGGGGGAAGAGCCCCCGGAAGTTCAGGGGTTTTGGGCGATAAATTATTGTCAGATGAGCATGCTTTTATACCCTGGTTGTGACACTGGCAGGTCATGAATTGGGGTTGGGTCCAGGGGCGGAGCCCCCGGAAGTTCATGGGTTTTGGGCAATAAATAACTGTCAGATGAGCATGCTTTTATACCTTATTTTGTGACACTGGTAGGTCGCGAATTGGCGTGGGGTCCGGGGGCGAAGCTCCCAGAAGCTCAGGGGTTTTATATGTCAAATTATCGTCAGATGAGCATATTTTAAACCTTATTTGTGACACTGGGAGGTCGCGAATAAGCGTGGGGTCCAGGAGGAGGATCCCCCAGAAGCTCAGGGTTTTACAACATTAAATTATCGTCAGATGAGCATATTTTATACCTTAATTGTGACACTGGCAGGTCACGAATTGGTGTGGGGTCCAGGGGCGAAGCCCCCGGAAATTCAGGGGTTTTGGGCAATAAATTATTGTCAGATGAGCATGCTTTTTATACCTTATTTGGTGACAATGGTAGGTCGCCAATTGGCGTGGGGTCCAAGGAGGAGCCCCCGGAAGTTCAGGGGTTTTGGGCAATAAATAACTGTCAGATGAGCATGCTTTTATACCTTATTTGGTGACACTGGTAGGTCGCGAATTGGTGTGGGGTCCAGGGGGAAGAGCCCACGGAAGTTCAGGGGTTTGGGGCGATAAATTATTGTAAGATGAGCATGCTTTAATGCCCTAGTTGTGACACTTGCAGGTCAAGAATTGGCGTGGGGTTCAGGGGCGGAGCCCCCGAAATTTCAGGGGTTTTGGGCAATAAATAAATGTCAGATCACCTTATTTGGAGACACTGGTGTGGGGTCCAGGGGGAAGAGCCCCCGGAAGTTCAGGGGTTTTGGGCGATAAATTATTGTCAGATGAGCATGCTTTTATACCCTAGTTGTGACACTGGTAGGTCACGAATTGGGGTAGGGTCCAGGGGCGGAGCCCCCGGAAGTTCAGGGGTTTTGGGCAATAAATAACTGTCAGATGAGCATGATATTATACCTTAGTTGTGACACTGGCAGGTCACGATTTTTCGTGGGGTCCGGGGGCGAAGCCCCCAGAAGCTCAGCGGCTTTATACGTTAAATTATCGTCAGATGAGCATATTTTAAAAATTATTTGTGACACTGGGAGGTCGCGAATAAGCGTGGGGTCCAGGGGGGGGGGGGAACCCCCGGAAGTTCATGGGTTTTGGGCAATAAATAACTGGCAGATGAGCATGATTTTATACCTTATTTGGTGACACTGGTAGGTTGCGAATTGGCGTGGGGTCCAAGGAGGAGCCCCCGGAAGTTCAGGGGTTTTGGGCAATAAATAACTGTCAGATGAGCATGATTTTATACCTTAATTGTGACACTGGCAGGTTACGAATTTGCGTGGGGTCCAGGGGCGGAGACCCCGGAAATTCAGGGGTTTTGGGCAATAAATTATTGTCAGATGAGCATGCTTTTTATACCTTATTTGGTGACAATGGTAGGTCGCCAATTGGCGTGGGGTCCAGGGTGCAAAGCCCCAAGAAGCCCAAAGGTTTTGGGCAATAAATAACTGTCAGATGAGCATGCTTTTATACCTTATTTGGTGACACTGGTAGGTCGCGAATTGGTGTGGGGTCCAGGGGCGAAGCTCCCAGAAGCTCAGGGGATTTATATGTCAAATTATCGTCAGATGAGCATATTTTAAACCTTATTTGTGACACTGGGAGGTCGCGAATAAGCGTGGGGTCCAGGAGGAGGATCCCCCAGAAGCTTAGGGTTTTACAACATTAAATTATCGTCAGATGAGTATATTTTATACCTTAATTGTGACACTGGCAGGTCACGAATTGGTGTGGGGTCCAGGGGCGAAGCCCCCGGAAATTCAGGGGTTTTGGGCAATAAATTATTGTCAGATGAGCATGCTTTTTATACCTTATTTGGTGACAATGGTAGGTCGCCAATTGGCGAGGGGTCCAAGGAGGAGCCCCCGGAAGTTCAAGGGTTTTGGGCAATAAATAACTGTCAGATGAGCATGCTTTTATACCTTATTTGGTGACACTGGTAGGTCGCGAATTGGTGTGGGGTCCAAGGGGAAGAGCCCCCGGAAGTTCAGGGGTTTGGGGCGATAAATTATTGTAAGATGAGCATGCTTTAATGCCCTAGTTGTGACACTTGCAGGTCAAGAATTGACGTGGGGTACAGGGGCGGAGCCCCCGGAATTTCAGGGGTTTTGGGCAATAAATAAATGTCAGATGAGCATGATATTATACCTTAGTTGTGACACTGGCAGGTCACGATTTGTCGTGGGGTCCGGGGGCGAAGCCCCCAGAAGCTCAGGGGTTTTATACGTTAAATTATCGTCAGATGAGCATATTTTAAACATTATTTGTGACACTGGGAGGTCGCGAATAAGCGTGGGGTCCAGGGGGGGGGGGGAACCCCCGGAAGTTCAGGGGTTTTGGGCAATAATTTACTGTCAGATAAGCATGCTTTTATATCCTAGTTGTGACATTGGCAGGTCACGAATTGGTGAGGGGTCCAGGGGCGGAGCCCCCGGAAGTTCAGGGGTTTTGGGCAATACATTTTTGTCAGATGTGCATGCTCTTATACCCTAGTTGTGACACTGACAGGTAACGAATTGGCGTGGAGTCCAGGGGCGGAGACCCCGGAAATTCAGGGGTTTTGGGCAATAAATTATTGTCAGATGAGCATGCTTTTTATACCTTATTTGGTGACAATGGTAGGTCGCGAATTGGTGTGGGGTCCAAGGGGAAGAGCCCCCGGAAGTTCAGGGGTTTGGGGCTATAAATTATTGTAAGATGAGCATGCTTTAATGCCCTAGTTGTGACACTTGCAGGTCAAGAATTGGCGTGGGGTCCAGGGGCGGAGCCCCCGGAATTTCAGGGGTTTTGGGCAATAAATAAATGTCAGATCACCTTATTTGGTGACACTGGTGTGGGGTCCAGGGGGAAGAGCCCCCGGAAGTTCAGGGGTTTTGGGCGATAAATTATTGTCAGATGAGCATGCTTTTATACCCTAGTTGTGACACTGGTAGGTCACGAATTGGGGTAGGGTCCAGGGGCGGAGCCCCCGGAAGTTCAGGGGTTTTGGGCAATAAATAACTGTCAGATGAGCATGATATTATACCTTAGTTGTGACACTGGCAGGTCACGATTTGTCGTGGGGTCCGGGGGCGAAGCCCCCAGAAGCTCAGGGGTTTTATATGTTAAATTATCGTCAGATGAGCATATTTTAAACATTATTTGTGACACTGGGAGGTCGCGAATAAGCGTGGGGTCCAGGGGGGGGGGGAACCCCCGGAAGTTCAGGGGTTTTGGGCAATAATTTACTGTCAGATAAGCATGCTTTTATATCCTAGTTGTGACACTGGCAGGTCACGAATTGGTGAGGGGTCCAGGGGCGGAGCCCCCGGAAGTTCAGGGGTTTTGGGCAATACATTTTTGTCAGATGTGCATGCTCTTATACCCTAGTTGTGACACTGGCAGGTAACGAATTGGCGTGGAGTCCAGGGGCGGAGACCCCGGAAATTCAGGGGTTTTGGGCAATAAATTATTGTCAGATGAGCATGCTTTTTATACCTTATTTGGTGACAATGGTAGGTCGCCAATTGGCGTGGGGTCCAAGGAGGAGCCCCCGAAAGTTCAGGGGTTTTGGGCAATAAATAACTGTCAGATGAGCATGATTTTATACCTTAATTGTGACACTGGCAGGTCACGAATTTGCGTGGGGTCCAGGGGCGGAGACCCCGGAAATTCAGGGGTTTTGGGCAATAAATTATTTTCAGATGAGCATGCTTTTCATACCTTATTTGGTGACAATGGTAGGTCGCCAATTGGCGTGGGGTCCAGGGTGCAAAGCCCCAAGAAGCCCAAAGGTTTTGGTCAATAAATAACTGTCAGATGAGCATGCTTTTATACCTTATTTGGTGACACTGGTAGGTCGCGAATTGGTGTGGGGTCCAGGGGGAAGAGCCCCCGGAAGTTCAGGGGTTTTGGGCAATAAATAACTGTCAGATGAGCATGATTTTATACCTTAATTGTGACAATCGCAGGTCACGAATTTGCGTGGGGTCCAGGGGCGGAGACCCCGGAAATTCAGGGATTTTGGGCAATAAATTATTGTCAGATGAGCATGCTTTTTATACCTTATTTGGTGACAATGGTAGGTAGCCAATTGGCGTGGGGTCCAGGGTGCGGAGCCCCAAGAAGCCCAGGGGTTTTGGGCAATAAATAACTATAAGATGAGCATGCTTTTTTACCTTGTTTGGTGACACTGGTAGGTCGCGAATTCGTGTGGGGTCCAGGGGGAAGATCCCCGGAAGTTCAGGGGTTTTGGGCGATAAAATATGGTAAGATGAGCATGCTTTTATACCCTAGTTGTGACACTGGCAGGTCACGAATTGGCGTGGGTTCCAGGGGCGGAGCCCCCGGAATTTCAGGGGTTTTGGGCAATAAATAACTGTCAGATGAGCATGCTTTTATACCTTATTTTGTGACACTGGTAGGTCGCGAATTGGCGTGGGGTCCGGGGGCGAAGCCCCCAGAAGTTCAAGGGTTTTATACGTTAAATTATCGTCAGATGAGAATATTTTAAACCTTTTTTGTGACACTGGAAGGTCATGAATTGGCATGGGGTCCGGGGGCGAAGCTCCTTGAAGCTCAGTGGTTTTATACGTCAAATTATCGTCAGATGAGCATATTCTAAACCTTATTTGTGACACTGGGAGGTCGCGAATAAGCGTGGGGTCTAGGAGGAGGATCCCCCAGAAGCTCAGGGTTTTACAACATTAAATTATCGTCAGATGAGCATATTTTATACCTTAATTGTGACACTGGCAGGTCACGAATTGGTGTGGGGTCCAAGGGCGGAGCCCCCGGAAATTCAGGGGTTTTGGGCAATAAATTACTGTCAGATGAGCATGCTTTTTATACCTTATTTGGTGACAATGGTAGGTCGCCAATTGGCGTGGGGTCCAGGGTGCGGAGCACCAAGAAGCCCAGGGGTTTTGGGCAATAAATAACTGTCAGATGAGCATGCTTTTATACCTTATTTGGTGACACTGGTAGGTCGCGAATTGGTGTGGGGTCCAGGGGGAAGAGCCCCCGGAAGTTCAGGGGTTTGGGGCGATAAATTATTGTAAGATGAGCATGCTTTAATGCCCTAGTTGTGACACTGGCAGGTCACGAATTGGCGTGGGGTCCAGGGGTGGAGCCCCCAGAATTTCAGGGGTTTTGGGCAATAAATAAATGTCAGATGAGCATGCTTTTATACCTTATTTGGTGACACTGGTAGGTCGCGAATTGGCTTCGGGTCCAGAGGCGGAGCCCCCGGAAGTTCAGGGGTTTAGGGCAATAAAAAACTGTCAGATGAGCATGCTTTTATACCTTATTTGGTGACACTGGTAGGTCGCGAATTGGTGTGGGGTCCAGGGGGAAGAGCCCCCGGAAGTTCAGGGGTTTTGGGCGATAAATTATTGTCAGATGAGCATGCTTTTATACCCTAGTTGTGACACTGGCAGGTCACGAATTGGGGTTGGGTTCAGGGGTTTTGGGCAATAAATAACTGTCAGATGAGCATGATTTTATACCTTAGTTGTGACACTGGCAGGTTACGATTTGTCGTGGGGTCCGGGGGCGAAGCCCCCAGAAGCTCAGGGGTTTTATACGTTAAATTATCGTCAGATGAGCATATTTTAAACCTTATTTGTGACACTGGTAGGTCGCGAATTGGTGTGGGGTCCAGGGGCGAAGCTCCCAGAAGCTCAGGGGTTTTATATGTCAAATTATCGTCAGATGAGCATATTTTAAGCCTTATTTGTGACACTGGGAGGTCGCGAATAAGCGTGGGGTCCAGGAGGAGGATCCCCCAGAAGCTCAGGGTTTTACAACATTAAATTATCGTCAGATGAGTATATTTTATACCTTAATTGTGACACTGGCAGGTCACGAATTGGTGTGGGGTCCAGGGGCGAAGCCCCCGGAAATTCAGGGGTTTTGGGCAATAAATTATTGTCAGATGAGCATGCTTTTTATACCTTATTTGGTGACAATGGTAGGTCGCCAATTGGCGAGGGGTCCAAGGAGGAGCCCCCGGAAGTTCAGGGGTTTTGGGCAATAAATAACTGTCAGATGAGCATGCTTTTATACCTTATTTGGTGACACTGGTAGGTCGCGAATTGGTGTGGGGTCCAAGGGGAAGAGCCCCCGGAAGTTCAGGGGTTTGGGGCTATAAATTATTGTAAGATGAGCATGCTTTAATGCCCTAGTTGTGACACTTGCAGGTCAAGAATTGGCGTGGGGTCCAGGGGCGGAGCTCCCGGAATTTCAGGGGTTTTGGGCAATAAATAAATGTCAGATCACCTTATTTGGTGACACTGGTGTGGGGTCCAGGTTGAAGAGCCCCCGGAAGTTCAAGGGTTTTGGGCGATAAATTATTGTCAGATGAGCATGCTTTTATACCCTAGTTGTGACACTGGTAGGTCACGAATTGGGGTAGGGTCCAGGGGCGGAGCCCCCGGAAGTTCAGGGGTTTTGGGCAATAAATAACTGTCAGATGAGCATGATATTATACCTTAGTTGTGACACTGGCAGGTCACGATTTGTCGTGGGGTCCGGGGGCGAAGCCCCCAGAAGCTCAGGGGTTTTATATGTTAAATTATCGTCAGATGAGCATATTTTAAACATTATTTGTGACACTGGGAGGTCGCGAATAAGCGTGGGGTCCAGGGGGGGGGGGGGAACCCCCGGAAGTTCAGGGGTTTTGGGCAATAATTTACTGTCAGATAAGCATGCTTTTATATCCTAGTTGTGACACTGGCAGGTCACGAATTGGTGAGGGGTCCAGGGGCGGAGCCCCCGGAAGTTCAGGGGTTTTGGGCAATACATTTTTGTCAGATGTGCATGCTCTTATACCCTAGTTGTGACACTGGCAGGTAACGAATTGGCGTGGAGTCCAGGGGCGGAGACCCCGGAAATTCAGGGGTTTTGGGCAATAAATTATTGTCAGATGAGCATGCTTTTTATACCTTATTTGGTGACAATGGTAGGTCGCCAATTGGCGTGGGGTCCAAGGAGGAGCCCCCGAAAGTTCAGGGGTTTTGGGCAATAAATAACTGTCAGATGAGCATGATTTTATACCTTAATTGTGACACTGGCAGGTCACGAATTTGCGTGGGGTCCAGGGGCGGAGACCCCGGAAATTCAGGGGTTTTGGGCAATAAATTATTTTCAGATGAGCATGCTTTTCATACCTTATTTGGTGACAATGGTAGGTCGCCAATTGGCGTGGGGTCCAGGGTGCAAAGCCCCAAGAAGCCCAAAGGTTTTGGTCAATAAATAACTGTCAGATGAGCATGCTTTTATACCTTATTTGGTGACACTGGTAGGTCGCGAATTGGTGTGGGGTCCAGGGGGAAGAGCCCCCGGAAGTTCAGGGGTTTTGGGCAATAAATAACTGTCAGATGAGCATGATTTTATACCTTAATTGTGACAATCGCAGGTCACGAATTTGCGTGGGGTCCAGGGGCGGAGACCCCGGAAATTCAGGGATTTTGGGCAATAAATTATTGTCAGATGAGCATGCTTTTTATACCTTATTTGGTGACAATGGTAGGTAGCCAATTGGCGTGGGGTCCAGGGTGCGGAGCCCCAAGAAGCCCAGGGGTTTTGGGCAATAAATAACTATAAGATGAGCATGCTTTTTTACCTTGTTTGGTGACACTGGTAGGTCGCGAATTCGTGTGGGGTCCAGGGGGAAGATCCCCGGAAGTTCAGGGGTTTTGGGCGATAAAATATGGTAAGATGAGCATGCTTTTATACCCTAGTTGTGACACTGGCAGGTCACGAATTGGCGTGGGTTCCAGGGGCGGAGCCCCCGGAATTTCAGGGGTTTTGGGCAATAAATAACTGTCAGATGAGCATGCTTTTATACCTTATTTTGTGACACTGGTAGGTCGCGAATTGGCGTGGGGTCCGGGGGCGAAGCCCCCAGAAGTTCAAGGGTTTTATACGTTAAATTATCGTCAGATGAGAATATTTTAAACCTTTTTTGTGACACTGGAAGGTCATGAATTGGCATGGGGTCCGGGGGCGAAGCTCCTTGAAGCTCAGTGGTTTTATACGTCAAATTATCGTCAGATGAGCATATTCTAAACCTTATTTGTGACACTGGGAGGTCGCGAATAAGCGTGGGGTCTAGGAGGAGGATCCCCCAGAAGCTCAGGGTTTTACAACATTAAATTATCGTCAGATGAGCATATTTTATACCTTAATTGTGACACTGGCAGGTCACGAATTGGTGTGGGGTCCAAGGGCGGAGCCCCCGGAAATTCAGGGGTTTTGGGCAATAAATTACTGTCAGATGAGCATGCTTTTTATACCTTATTTGGTGACAATGGTAGGTCGCCAATTGGCGTGGGGTCCAGGGTGCGGAGCACCAAGAAGCCCAGGGGTTTTGGGCAATAAATAACTGTCAGATGAGCATGCTTTTATACCTTATTTGGTGACACTGGTAGGTCGCGAATTGGTGTGGGGTCCAGGGGGAAGAGCCCCCGGAAGTTCAGGGGTTTGGGGCGATAAATTATTGTAAGATGAGCATGCTTTAATGCCCTAGTTGTGACACTGGCAGGTCACGAATTGGCGTGGGGTCCAGGGGTGGAGCCCCCAGAATTTCAGGGGTTTTGGGCAATAAATAAATGTCAGATGAGCATGCTTTTATACCTTATTTGGTGACACTGGTAGGTCGCGAATTGGCTTCGGGTCCAGAGGCGGAGCCCCCGGAAGTTCAGGGGTTTAGGGCAATAAAAAACTGTCAGATGAGCATGCTTTTATACCTTATTTGGTGACACTGGTAGGTCGCGAATTGGTGTGGGGTCCAGGGGGAAGAGCCCCCGGAAGTTCAGGGGTTTTGGGCGATAAATTATTGTCAGATGAGCATGCTTTTATACCCTAGTTGTGACACTGGCAGGTCACGAATTGGGGTTGGGTTCAGGGGTTTTGGGCAATAAATAACTGTCAGATGAGCATGATTTTATACCTTAGTTGTGACACTGGCAGGTTACGATTTGTCGTGGGGTCCGGGGGCGAAGCCCCCAGAAGCTCAGGGGTTTTATACGTTAAATTATCGTCAGATGAGCATATTTTAAACCTTATTTGTGACACTGGTAGATCGCGAATTGGTGTGGGGTCCAGGGGCGAAGCTCCCAGAAGCTCAGGGGTTTTATATGTCAAATTATCGTCAGATGAGCATATTTTAAGCCTTATTTGTGACACTGGGAGGTCGCGAATAAGCGTGGGGTCCAGGAGGAGGATCCCCCAGAAGCTCAGGGTTTTACAACATTAAATTATCGTCAGATGAGTATATTTTATACCTTAATTGTGACACTGGCAGGTCACGAATTGGTGTGGGGTCCAGGGGCGAAGCCCCCGGAAATTCAGGGGTTTTGGGCAATAAATTATTGTCAGATGAGCATGCTTTTTATACCTTATTTGGTGACAATGGTAGGTCGCCAATTGGCGAGGGGTCCAAGGAGGAGCCCCCGGAAGTTCAGGGGTTTTGGGCAATAAATAACTGTCAGATGAGCATGCTTTTATACCTTATTTGGTGACACTGGTAGGTCGCGAATTGGTGTGGGGTCCAAGGGGAAGAGCCCCCGGAAGTTCAGGGGTTTGGGGCTATAAATTATTGTAAGATGAGCATGCTTTAATGCCCTAGTTGTGACACTTGCAGGTCAAGAATTGGCGTGGGGTCCAGGGGCGGAGCTCCCGGAATTTCAGGGGTTTTGGGCAATAAATAAATGTCAGATCACCTTATTTGGTGACACTGGTGTGGGGTCCAGGTTGAAGAGCCCCCGGAAGTTCAAGGGTTTTGGGCGATAAATTATTGTCAGATGAGCATGCTTTTATACCCTAGTTGTGACACTGGTAGGTCACGAATTGGGGTAGGGTCCAGGGGCGGAGCCCCCGGAAGTTCAGGGGTTTTGGGCAATAAATAACTGTCAGATGAGCATGATATTATACCTTAGTTGTGACACTGGCAGGTCACGATTTGTCGTGGGGTCCGGGGGCGAAGCCCCCAGAAGCTCAGGGGTTTTATATGTTAAATTATCGTCAGATGAGCATATTTTAAACATTATTTGTGACACTGGGAGGTCGCGAATAAGCGTGGGGTCCAGGGGGGGGGGGAACCCCCGGAAGTTCAGGGGTTTTGGGCAATAATTTACTGTCAGATAAGCATGCTTTTATATCCTAGTTGTGACACTGGCAGGTCACGAATTGGTGAGGGGTCCAGGGGCGGAGCCCCCGGAAGTTCAGGGGTTTTGGGCAATACATTTTTGTCAGATGTGCATGCTCTTATACCCTAGTTGTGACACTGGCAGGTAACGAATTGGCGTGGAGTCCAGGGGCGGAGACCCCGGAAATTCAGGGGTTTTGGGCAATAAATTATTGTCAGATGAGCATGCTTTTTATACCTTATTTGGTGACAATGGTAGGTCGCCAATTGGCGTGGGGTCCAAGGAGGAGCCCCCGAAAGTTCAGGGGTTTTGGGCAATAAATAACTGTCAGATGAGCATGATTTTATACCTTAATTGTGACACTGGCAGGTCACGAATTTGCGTGGGGTCCAGGGGCGGAGACCCCGGAAATTCAGGGGTTTTGGGCAATAAATTATTTTCAGATGAGCATGCTTTTCATACCTTATTTGGTGACAATGGTAGGTCGCCAATTGGCGTGGGGTCCAGGGTGCAAAGCCCCAAGAAGCCCAAAGGTTTTGGTCAATAAATAACTGTCAGATGAGCATGCTTTTATACCTTATTTGGTGACACTGGTAGGTCGCGAATTGGTGTGGGGTCCAGGGGGAAGAGCCCCCGGAAGTTCAGGGGTTTTGGGCAATAAATAACTGTCAGATGAGCATGATTTTATACCTTAATTGTGACAATCGCAGGTCACGAATTTGCGTGGGGTCCAGGGGCGGAGACCCCGGAAATTCAGGGATTTTGGGCAATAAATTATTGTCAGATGAGCATGCTTTTTATACCTTATTTGGTGACAATGGTAGGTAGCCAATTGGCGTGGGGTCCAGGGTGCGGAGCCCCAAGAAGCCCAGGGGTTTTGGGCAATAAATAACTATAAGATGAGCATGCTTTTATACCTTGTTTGGTAACACTGGTAGGTCGCGAATTCGTGTGGGGTCCAGGGGGAAGATCCCCGGAAGTTCAGGGGTTTTGGGCGATAAAATATGGTAAGATGAGCATGCTTTTATACCCTAGTTGTGACACTGGCAGGTCACGAATTGGCGTGGGTTCCAGGGGCGGAGCCCCCGGAATTTCAGGGGTTTTGGGCAATAAATAACTGTCAGATGAGCATGCTTTTATACCTTATTTTGTGACACTGGTAGGTCGCGAATTGGCGTGGGGTCCGGGGGCGAAGCCCCCAGAAGTTCAAGGGTTTTATACGTTAAATTATCGTCAGATGAGAATATTTTAAACCTTTTTTGTGACACTGGAAGGTCATGAATTGGCATGGGGTCCGGGGGCGAAGCTCCTTGAAGCTCAGTGGTTTTATACGTCAAATTATCGTCAGATGAGCATATTCTAAACCTTATTTGTGACACTGGGAGGTCGCGAATAAGCGTGGGGTCTAGGAGGAGGATCCCCCAGAAGCTCAGGGTTTTACAACATTAAATTATCGTCAGATGAGCATATTTTATACCCTAGTTGTGACACTGGCAGGTCACGAATTGGGGTTGGGTTCAGGGGTTTTGGGCAATAAATAACTGTCAGATGAGCATGATTTTATACCTTAGTTGTGACACTGGCAGGTTACGATTTGTCGTGGGGTCCGGGGGCGAAGCCCCCAGAAGCTCAGGGGTTTTATACGTTAAATTATCGTCAGATGAGCATATTTTAAACCTTATTTGTGACACTGGTAGATCGCGAATTGGTGTGGGGTCCAGGGGCGAAGCTCCCAGAAGCTCAGGGGTTTTATATGTCAAATTATCGTCAGATGAGCATATTTTAAGCCTTATTTGTGACACTGGGAGGTCGCGAATAAGCGTGGGGTCCAGGAGGAGGATCCCCCAGAAGCTCAGGGTTTTACAACATTAAATTATCGTCAGATGAGTATATTTTATACCTTAATTGTGACACTGGCAGGTCACGAATTGGTGTGGGGTCCAGGGGCGAAGCCCCCGGAAATTCAGGGGTTTTGGGCAATAAATTATTGTCAGATGAGCATGCTTTTTATACCTTATTTGGTGACAATGGTAGGTCGCCAATTGGCGAGGGGTCCAAGGAGGAGCCCCCGGAAGTTCAGGGGTTTTGGGCAATAAATAACTGTCAGATGAGCATGCTTTTATACCTTATTTGGTGACACTGGTAGGTCGCGAATTGGTGTGGGGTCCAAGGGGAAGAGCCCCCGGAAGTTCAGGGGTTTGGGGCTATAAATTATTGTAAGATGAGCATGCTTTAATGCCCTAGTTGTGACACTTGCAGGTCAAGAATTGGCGTGGGGTCCAGGGGCGGAGCTCCCGGAATTTCAGGGGTTTTGGGCAATAAATAAATGTCAGATCACCTTATTTGGTGACACTGGTGTGGGGTCCAGGTTGAAGAGCCCCCGGAAGTTCAAGGGTTTTGGGCGATAAATTATTGTCAGATGAGCATGCTTTTATACCCTAGTTGTGACACTGGTAGGTCACGAATTGGGGTAGGGTCCAGGGGCGGAGCCCCCGGAAGTTCAGGGGTTTTGGGCAATAAATAACTGTCAGATGAGCATGATATTATACCTTAGTTGTGACACTGGCAGGTCACGATTTGTCGTGGGGTCCGGGGGCGAAGCCCCCAGAAGCTCAGGGGTTTTATATGTTAAATTATCGTCAGATGAGCATATTTTAAACATTATTTGTGACACTGGGAGGTCGCGAATAAGCGTGGGGTCCAGGGGGGGGGGGAACCCCCGGAAGTTCAGGGGTTTTGGGCAATAATTTACTGTCAGATAAGCATGCTTTTATATCCTAGTTGTGACACTGGCAGGTCACGAATTGGTGAGGGGTCCAGGGGCGGAGCCCCCGGAAGTTCAGGGGTTTTGGGCAATACATTTTTGTCAGATGTGCATGCTCTTATACCCTAGTTGTGACACTGGCAGGTAACGAATTGGCGTGGAGTCCAGGGGCGGAGACCCCGGAAATTCAGGGGTTTTGGGCAATAAATTATTGTCAGATGAGCATGCTTTTTATACCTTATTTGGTGACAATGGTAGGTCGCCAATTGGCGTGGGGTCCAAGGAGGAGCCCCCGAAAGTTCAGGGGTTTTGGGCAATAAATAACTGTCAGATGAGCATGATTTTATACCTTAATTGTGACACTGGCAGGTCACGAATTTGCGTGGGGTCCAGGGGCGGAGACCCCGGAAATTCAGGGGTTTTGGGCAATAAATTATTTTCAGATGAGCATGCTTTTCATACCTTATTTGGTGACAATGGTAGGTCGCCAATTGGCGTGGGGTCCAGGGTGCAAAGCCCCAAGAAGCCCAAAGGTTTTGGTCAATAAATAACTGTCAGATGAGCATGCTTTTATACCTTATTTGGTGACACTGGTAGGTCGCGAATTGGTGTGGGGTCCAGGGGGAAGAGCCCCCGGAAGTTCAGGGGTTTTGGGCAATAAATAACTGTCAGATGAGCATGATTTTATACCTTAATTGTGACAATCGCAGGTCACGAATTTGCGTGGGGTCCAGGGGCGGAGACCCCGGAAATTCAGGGATTTTGGGCAATAAATTATTGTCAGATGAGCATGCTTTTTATACCTTATTTGGTGACAATGGTAGGTAGCCAATTGGCGTGGGGTCCAGGGTGCGGAGCCCCAAGAAGCCCAGGGGTTTTGGGCAATAAATAACTATAAGATGAGCATGCTTTTATACCTTGTTTGGTAACACTGGTAGGTCGCGAATTCGTGTGGGGTCCAGGGGGAAGATCCCCGGAAGTTCAGGGGTTTTGGGCGATAAAATATGGTAAGATGAGCATGCTTTTATACCCTAGTTGTGACACTGGCAGGTCACGAATTGGCGTGGGTTCCAGGGGCGGAGCCCCCGGAATTTCAGGGGTTTTGGGCAATAAATAACTGTCAGATGAGCATGCTTTTATACCTTATTTTGTGACACTGGTAGGTCGCGAATTGGCGTGGGGTCCGGGGGCGAAGCCCCCAGAAGTTCAAGGGTTTTATACGTTAAATTATCGTCAGATGAGAATATTTTAAACCTTTTTTGTGACACTGGAAGGTCATGAATTGGCATAGGGTCCGGGGGCGAAGATCCTTTAAGCTCAGTGGTTTTATACGTCAAATTATCGTCAGATGAGCATATTTTAAACCTTATTTGTGACACTGGGAGGTCGCGAATAAGCGTGGGGTCTAGGAGGAGGATCCCCCAGAAGCTCAGGGTTTTACAACATTAAATTATCGTCAGATGAGCATATTTTATACCTTAATTGTGACACTGGCAGGTCACGAATTGGTGTGGGGTCCAAGGGCGGAGCCCCCGGAAATTCAGGGGTTTTGGGCAATAAATTACTGTCAGATGAGCATGCTTTTTATACCTTATTTGGTGACAATGGTAGGTCGCCAATTGGCGTGGGGTCCAGGGTGCGGAGCACCAAGAAGCCCAGGGGTTTTGGGCAATAAATAACTGTCAGATGAGCATGCTTTTATACCTTATTTGGTGACACTGGTAGGTCGCGAATTGGTGTGGGGTCCAGGGGGAAGAGCCCCCGGAAGTTCAGGGGTTTGGGGCGATAAATTATTGTAAGATGAGCATGCTTTAATGCCCTAGTTGTGACACTGGCAGGTCACGAATTGGCGTGGGGTCCAGGGGCGGAGCCCCCAGAATTTCAGGGGTTTTGGGCAATAAATAAATGTCAGATGAGCATGCTTTTATACCTTATTTGGTGACACTGGTAGGTCGCGAATTGGCTTCGGGTCCAGAGGCGGAGCCCCCGGAAGTTCAGGGGTTTAGGGAAAAAAAAACTGTCAGATGAGCATGCTTTTATACCTTATTTGGTGACACTGGTAGGTCGCGAATTGGTGTGGGGTCCAGGGGGAAGAGCCCCCGGAAGTTCAGGGGTTTTGGGCGATCAATTATTGTCAGATGAGCATGCTTTTATACCCTAGTTGTGACACTGGCAGGTCACGAATTGGGGTTGGGTTCAGGGGTTTTGGGCAATAAATAACTGTCAGATGAGCATGATTTTATACCTTAGTTGTGACACTGGCAGGTCACGATTTGTCGTGGGGTCCGGGAGCGAAGCCCCCAGAAGCTCAGGGGTTTTATACGTTAAATTATCTTCAGATGAGCATATTTTAAACCTTATTTGTGACACTGGTAGGTCGCGAATTCGTGTGGGGTCCAGGGGGAAGAGCCCCCGGAAGTTCAGGGGCTTGGGGCGATAAATTATTGTAAGATGAGCATGCTTTAATGCCCTAGTTGTGACACTGGCAGGTCACGAATTGGCGTGGGGTCCAGGGGCGGAGCCCCCGGAATTTCAGGGGTTTTGGGCAATAAATAAATGTCAGATGAGCATGCTTTTATACCTTATTTGGTGACACTGGTAGGTCGCGAATTGGTTTTGGGTCCAGGGGGAAGAGCCCCCGGAAGTTCAGGGGTTTTGGGCGACAAATTATTGTCAGATGAGCATGCTTTTATACCCTAGTTGTGACACTGGCAGGTAACGAATTGGGGTTGGGTCCAGGGGCGGAGCCCCCGGAAGTTCAGGGGTTTTGTGCAATAAATAACTGTCAGATGAGCACGATTTTATACCTTAGTTGTGGCACTGGCAGGTCACGATTTGTCGTGGGGTCCGGGGGCGAAGCCCCCAGAAGCTCTGGGGTTTTATACGTTAAATTATCGTCAGATGAGCATATTTTAAACCTTATTTGTGACACTGGGAGGTCGCGAATAAGCGTGGGGTCCAGGGGGAGGAACCCCCGGAAGTTCAGGGTTATGGGCAATAAATTATTGTCAGATGAGCATGCTTTTTATACCTTATTTGGTGACAATGGTAGGTCGCCTTGTGGCGTTGGGTCCAAGGAAGAGCCCCCGGAAGTTCAGGGGTTTTGGGCAATAAATAACTGTCAGATGAGCATGCTTTTATACCTTATTTGGTGACACTAGTAGGTCGCGAATTGGTGTGGGGTCCAGGGGGAAGAGCCCCCGGAAGTTCAGGGGTTTGGGGCGATAAATTATTGTAAGATGAGCATGCTTTAATGCCCTAGTTGTGACACTTGCAGGTCAAGAATTGGCGTGGGGTCCAGGGGCGGAGCCCCCGGAATTTCAGGGGTTTTGGGCAATAAATAAATGTCAGATCACCTTATTTGGTGACACTGGTGTAGGGTCCAGGGGGAAGAGCCCCCGGAAGTTCAGGGGTTTTGGGCGATAAATTATTGTCAGATGAGCATGCTTTTATACCCTAGTTGTGACACTGGTAGGTCACGAATTGGGGTAGGGTCCAGGGGCGGAGCCCCCGGAAGTTCAGGGGTTTTGGGCAATAAATAACTGTCAGATGAGCATGATATTATACCTTAGTTGTGACACTGGCAGGTCACGATTTGTCGTGGGGTCCGGGGGCGAAGCCCCCAGAAGCTCAGGGGTTTTATACGTTAAATTATCGTCAGATGAGCATATTTTAAACATTATTTGTGACACTGGGAGGTCGCGAATAAGCGTGGGGTTCAGGGGGGGGGGGGAACCCCCGGAAGTTCAGGGGTTTTGGGCAATAATTTACTGTCAGATAAGCATGCTTTTATATCCTAGTTGTGACACTGGCAGGTCACGAATTGGTGAGCGGTCCAGGGGCGGAGCCCCCGGAAGTTCAGGGGTTTTGGGCAATACATTTTTGTCAGATGTGCATGCTCTTATACCCTAGTTGTGACACTGGCAGGTAACGAATTGGCGTGGAGTCCAGGAGCGGAGCCCCCGGAAGTTCATGTGTTTTGGGCAATAAATAACTGGCAGATGAGCATGCTTTTATACCTTATTTGGTGACACTGGTAGGTCGCGAATTGGCGTGGGGTCCAAGGAGGAGCCCCCGGAAGTTCAGGGGTTTTGGGCAATAAATAACTGTCAGATGAGCATGATTTTATACCTTAATTGTGACACTGGCAGGTCACGAATTTGCGTGGGGTCCAGGAGCGGAGATCCCGGAAATTCAGGGGTTTTGGGCAATAAATTATTGTCAGATGAGCATGCTTTTTATACCTTATTTGGTGACAATGGTAGGTCGCCAATTGGCGTGGGGTCCAGGGTGCAAAGCCCCAAGAAGCCCAAAGGTTTTGGGCAATAAATAACTGTCAGATGAGCATGCTTTTATACCTTATTTGGTGTCACTGGTAGGTCGCGAATTGGTGTGGGGTCCAGGGGGAAGAGCCCCCGGAAGTTCAGGGGTTTTGGGCAATAAATAACTGTCAGATGAGCCTGATTTTATACCCTAGTTGTGACACTGGCAGGTCACGAATTGGCGTGGGGTCCAGGGGCGGAGCCCCCGGAATTTCAGGGGTTTTGGGCAATAAATAACTGTCAGATGAGCATGCTTTTATACCTTATTTTGTGACACTGGTAGGTCGCGAATTGGCGTGGGGTCCGGGGGCGAAGCCCCCAGAAGTTCAAGGGTTTTATACGTTAAATTATCGTCAGATGAGAATATTTTAAACCTTTTTTGTGACACTGGAAGGTCATGAATTGGCATGGGGTCCGGGGGCGAAGCTCCTTGAAGCTCAGTGGTTTTATACGTCAAATTATCGTCAGATGAGCATATTTTAAACCTTATTTGTGACACTGGGAGGTCGCGAATAAGCGTGGGGTCTAGGAGGAGGATCCCCCAGAAGCTCAGGGTTTTACAACATTAAATTATCGTCAGATGAGCATATTTTATACCTTAATTGTGACACTGGCAGGTCACGAATTGGTGTGGGGTCCAAGGGCGGAGCCCCCGGAAATTCAGGGGTTTTGGGCAATAAATTACTGTCAGATGAGCATGCTTTTTATACCTTATTTGGTGACAATGGTAGGTCGCCAATTGGCGTGGTGTCCAGGGTGCGGAGCACCAAGAAGCCCAGGAGTTTTGGGCAATAAATAACTGTCAGATGAGCATGCTTTCATACCTTATTTGGTGACACTGGTAGGTCGCGAATTGGCTTGGGTCCAGGGGCGGACCCCCCATAATTTCAGGGGTTTTGGGCAATAAATAAATGTCAGATGAGCATGCTTTTATACCTTATTTGGTGACACTGGTAGGTCGCGAATTGGCTTCGGGTCCAGAGGCGGAGCCCCCGGAAGTTCAGGGGTTTAGGGCAATAAAAAACTGTCAGATGAGCATGCTTTTATACCTTATTTGGTGACACTGGTAGGTCGCGAATTGGTGTGGGGTCCAGGGGGAAGAGCCCCCGGAAGTTCAGGGGTTTTGGGCGATAAATTATTGTCAGATGAGCATGCTTTTATACCCTAGTTGTGACACTGGCAGGTCACGAATTGGGGTTGGGTTCAGGGGTTTTGGGCAATAAATAACTGTCAGATGAGCATGATTTTATACCTTAGTTGTGACACTGGCAGGTCACGATTTGTCGTGGGGTCCGGGGGCGAAGCCCCCAGAAGCTCAGGGGTTTTATACGTTAAATTATCGTCAGATGAGCATATTTTAAACCTTATTTGTGACACTGGTAGGTCGCGAATTCGTGTGGGGTCCAGGGGGAAGAGCCCCCGGAAGTTCAGGGGTTTTGGGCAATAAATAACTGTCAGATGAGCATGATATTATACCTTAGTTGTGACACTGGCAGGTCACGATTTGTCGTGGGGTCCGGGGGCGAAGCCCCCAGAAGCTCTGGGGTTTTATACGTTAAATTATCGTCAGATGAGCATATTTTAAACATTATTTGTGACACTGGGAGGTCGCGAATAAGCGTGGGGTCCAGGGGGGGGGGGAACCCCCGGAACTTCAGGGGTTTTGGGCAATAATTTACTGTCAGATAAGCATGCTTTTATATCCTAGTTGTGACACTGGCAGGTCACCAATTGGCGTGGAGTCCAGGGGCGGAGCCCCCGGAAGTTCATGGGTTTTGGGCAATAAATAACTGGCAGATGAGCATGCTTTTATACCTTATTTGGTGACACTGGTAGGTCGCGATTTGGCGTGGGGTCCAAGGAGGAGCCCCCAGGAGTTCAGGGGTTTTGGGCAATAAATAACTGTCAGATGAGCATGATTTTATACCTTAATTGTGACACTGGCAGGTCACGAATTTGCGTGGGGTCCAGGGGCGGAGACCCCGGAAATTCAGGGGTTTTGGGAAATAAATTATTGTCAGATGAGCATGCTTTTTATACCTTATTTGGTGACAATGGTAGGTCGCCAATTGGCGTGGGGTCCAGGGTGCAAAGCCCCAAGAAGCCCAAAGGTTTTGGGCAATAAATAACTGTCAGATGAGCATGCTTTTATACCTTATTTGGTGACACTTGTAGGTCGCGAATTGGTGTGGGGTCCAGGGGGAAGAGCCCCCGGAAGTTCAGGGGTTTTGGGCAATAAATAACTGTCAGATGAGCATGATTTTATACCTTAATTGTGACAATCGCAGGTCACGAATTTGCGTGGGGTCCAGGGGCGGAGATCCCGGAAATTCAGGGGTTTTGGGCAATAAATTATTGTCAGATGAGCATGCTTTTTATACCTTATTTGGTGACAATGGTAGGTAGCCAATTGGCGTGGGGTCCAGGGTGCGGAGCCCCAAGAAGCCCAGGGGTTTTGGGCAATAAATAACTATAAGATGAGCATGCTTTTATACCTTGTTTGGTGACACTGGTAGGTCGCGAATTGGTGTGGGGTCCAGGGGGAAGATCCCCGGAAGTTCAGGGGTTTTGGGCGATAAATTATGGTAAGATGAGCATGCTTTTATACCCTAGTTGTGACACTGGCAGGTCACGAATTGGCGTGGGGTCCAGGGGCGGAGCCCCCGGAATTTCAGGGGTTTTGGGCAATAAATAATTGTAAGATGAGCATGCTTTTATACCTTATTTTGTGACACTGGTAGGTCGCGAATTGGCGTGGGGTCCGGGGGCGAAGCCCCCAGAAGTTCAAGGGTTTTATACGTTAAATTATCGTCAGATGAGAATATTTTAAACCTTTTTTGTGACACTGGAAGGTCATGAATTGGCATAGGGTCCGGGGGCGAAGATCCTTTAAGCTCAGTGGTTTTATACGTCAAATTATCGTCAGATGAGCATATTTTAAACTTTATTTGTGACACTGGGAGGTCGCGAATAAGCGTGGGGTCTAGGAGAGGGATCCCCCAGAAGCTCAGGGTTTTACAACATTAAATTATCGTCAGATGAGCATATTTTATACCTTAATTGTGACACTGGCAGGTCACGAATTGGTGTGGGGTCCAAGGGCGGAGCCCCCGGAAATTCAGGGGTTTTGGGCAATAAATTACTGTCAGATGAGCATGCTTTTTATACCTTATTTGGTGACAATGGTAGGTCGCCAATTGGCGTGGGGTCCAGGGTGCGGAGCACCAAGAAGCCCAGGGGTTTTGGGCAATAAATAAATGTCAGATGAGCATGCTTTTATACCTTAATTGGTGACACTGGTAGGTCGCGAATTGGTGTGGGGTCCAGAGGCGGAGCCCCCGGAAGTTCAGGGGTTTTGGGCGATAAATTATTGTCAGATGAGCATGCTTTTATACCCTAGTTGTGACACTGGCAGGTCACGAATTGGGGTTGGGTTCAGGGGCGGAGCCCCCGGAAGTTCAGGGGTTTTGGGCAATAAATAACTGTCAGATGAGCATGATTTCATACCTTAGTTGTGACACTGGCAGGTCACGATTTGTCGTGGGGTCCGGGGGCGAAGCCCCCAGAAGCTCAGGGGTTTTATACGTTAAATTATCGTCAGATGAGCATATTTTAAACCTTATTTGTGACACTGGTAGGTCGCGAATTCGTGTAGGGTCCAGGGGGAAGAGCCCCCGGAAGTTCAGGGGCTTGGGGCGATAAATTATTGTAAGAATAGCATGCTTTAATGCCCTAGTTGTGACACTGGCAGGTCACGAATTGGCGTGGGGTCCAGGGGCGGAGCCCCCGGAATTTCAGGGGTTTTGGGCAATAAATAAATGTCAGATGAGCATGCTTTTATACCTTTTTTGGTGACACTGGTAGGTCACGAATTGGTGTGGGGTCCAGGGGGAAGAGCCCCCGGAAGTTCAGGGGTTTTAACTATAAGATGAGCATGCTTTTATACCTTGTTTGGTGACACTGGTAGGTCGCGAATTGGTGTGGGGTCCAGGGGGAAGATCCCCGGAAGTTCAGGGGTTTTGGGCGATAAATTATGGTAAGATGAGCATGCTTTTATACCCTAGTTGTGACACTGGCAGGTCACGAATTGGCGTGGGGTCCAGGGGCGGAGCCCCCGGAATTTCAGGGGTTTTGGGCAATAAATAATTGTAAGATGAGCATGCTTTTATACCTTATTTTGTGACACTGGTAGGTCGCGAATTGGCGTGGGGTCCGGGGGCGAAGCCCCCAGAAGTTCAAGGGTTTTATACGTTAAATTATCGTCAGATGAGAATATTTTAAACCTTTTTTGTGACACTGGAAGGTCATGAATTGGCATGGGGTCCGGGGGCGAAGATCCTTTAAGCTCAGTGGTTTTATACGTCAAATTATCGTCAGATGAGCATATTTTAAACCTTATTTGTGACACTGGGAGGTCGCGAATAAGCGTGGGGTCTAGGAGAGGGATCCCCCAGAAGCTCAGGGTTTTACAACATTAAATTATCGTCAGATGAGCATATTTTATACCTTAATTGTGACACTGGCAGGTCACGAATTGGTGTGGGGTCCAAGGGCGGAGCCCCCGGAAATTCAGGGGTTTTGGGCAATAAATTACTGTCAGATGAGCATGCTTTTTATACCTTATTTGGTGACAATGGTAGGTCGCCAATTGGCGTGGGGTCCAGGGTGCGGAGCACCAAGAAGCCCAGGGGTTTTGGGCAATAAATAACTGTCAGATGAGCATGCTTTTATACCTTATTTGGTGACACTGGTAGGTCGCGAATTGGTGTGGGGTCCAGGGGGAAGAGCCACCGGAAGTTCAGGGGTTTGGGGCGATAAATTATTGTAAGATGAGCATGCTTTAATGCCCTAGTTGTGACACTGGCAGGTCACGAATTGGCGTGGGGTCCAGGGGCGGAGCCCCCAGAATTTCAGGCGTTTTGGGCAATAAATAAATGTCAGATGAGCATGCTTTTATACCTTAATTGGTGACACTGGTAGGTCGCGAATTGGTGTGGGGTCCAGAGGCGGAGCCCCCGGAAGTTCAGGGGTTTAGGGCAATAAAAAACTGTCAGATGAGCATGCTTTTATACCTTATTTGGTGACACTGGTAGGTCGCGAATTGGTGTGGGGTCCAGGGGGAAGAGCCCCCGGAAGTTCAGGGGTTTTGGGCGATAAATTATTGTCAGATGAGCATGCTTTTATACCCTAGTTGTGACACTGGCAGGTCACGAATTGGGGTTGGGTTCAGGGGCGGAGCCCCCGGAAGTTCAGGGGTTTTGGGCAATAAATAACTGTCAGATGAGCATGATTTTATACCTTAGTCGTGACACTGGCAGGACACGATTTGTCGTGGGGTCCGGGGGCGAAGCCCCCAGAAGCTCAGGGGTTTTATACGTTAAATTATCGTCAGATGAGCATATTTTAAACCTTATTTGTGACACTGGTAGGTCGCGAATTCGTGTAGGGTCCAGGGGGAAGAGCCCCCGGAAGTTCAGGGGCTTGGGGCGATGAATTATTGTAAGAATAGCATGCTTTAATGCCCTAGTTGTGACACTGGCAGGTCACGAATTGGCGTGGGGTCCAGGGGCGGAGCCCCCGGAATTTCAGGGGTTTTGGGCAATAAATAAATGTCAGATGAGCATGCTTTTATACCTTTTTTGGTGACACTGGTAGGTCACGAATTGGTGTGGGGTCCAGGGGGAAGAGCCCCCGGAAGTTCAGGGGTTTTGGGCGACAAATTATTGTCAGATGAGCATGCTTTTATACCCTAGTTGTGACACTGGCAGGTAACGAATTGGGGTTGGGTCCAGGGGCGGAGCCCCCGGAAGTTCAGGGGTTTTGTGCAATAAATAACTGTCAGATGAGCATGATTTTATACCTTAGTTGTGGCACTGGCAGGTCACGATTTGTCGTGGGGTCCGGGGGCGAAGCCCCCAGAAGCTCTGGGGTTTTATACGTTAAATTATCGTCAGATGAGCATATTTTATACCTTATTTGGTGACAATGGTAGGTCTCGAATTGGCGTGGGGTCCAGGGTGCGGAGCACCAAGAAGACCAGGGTTTTTGGGCAATAAATAACAGTCAGATGAGCATGCTTTTATACCTTATTTGGCAACACTGGTAGGTCGCGAATTGGTGTGGGGTCCAGGGGGAAGAGCCCCCGAAAGTTCAGGGGTTTGGGGCGATAAATTATTGTAAGATGAGCATGCTTTAATGCCCTAGTTGTGACACTGGCAGGTCACGAATTGGCGTGGGGTCCAGGGGCTGAGCCCCCGGAATTTCAGGGGTTTTGGGCAATAAATAAATGTCAGATGAGCATGCTTTTATACCTTATTTGGTGACACTGGTAGGTCGCGAATTGGCGTGGGGTCCAGAGGCGGAGCCCCCGGAAGTTCAGGGGTTTTGGGCGATAAATTATTGTCAGATGAGCATGCTTTTATACCCTAGTTGTGACACTGGTAGGTCACGAATTGGGGTAGGGTCCAGGGGCGGAGCCCCCGGAAGTTCAGGGGTTTTGGGCAAAAAATAACTGTCAGATGAGCATGATTTTATACCTTAATTGTGACACTGGCAGGTCACGAATTTGCATGGGGTCCAGGGGCGGAGACCCCGGAAATTCAGGGGTTTTGGGCAATAAAAAACTGTCAGATGAGCATGCTTTTATACCTTATTTGGTGACACTGGTAGGTCGCGAATTGGTGTGGGGTCCAGGGGGAAGAGCCCCCGGAAGTTCAGGGGTTTTGGGCGATAAATTATTGTCAGATGAGCATGCTTTTATACCCTAGTTGTGACACTGCTAGGTCACGAATTGGGGTAGGGTCCAGGGGGAAGAGCCCCCGGAAGTTCAGGGGTTTGGGGCGATAAATTATTGTAAGATGAGCATGCTTTAATGCCCTAGTTGTGACACTGGCAGGTCACGAATTGGCGTGGGGTCCAGGGGCGGAGCCCCCGGAATTTCAGGGGTTTTGGGCAATAAATAAATGTCAGATGAGCATGCTTTTATACCTTATTTGGTGACACTGGTAGGTCGCGAATTGGCGTGGGGTCCAGAGGCGGAGCCCCCGGAAGTTCAGGGGTTTTGGGCGATAAATTATTGTCAGATGAGCATGCTTTTATACCCTAGTTGTGACACTGGTAGGTCACGAATTGGGGTAGGGTCCAGGGGCGGAGCCCCCGGAAGTTCAGGGGTTTGGGGCGATAAATTATTGTAAGATGAGCATGCTTTAATGCCCTAGTTGTGACACTGGCAGGTCACGAATTGGCGTGGGATCCAGGGGCGGAGCCCCCGGAATTTTAGGGCTTTTGGGCAATAAATAAATGTCAGATGAGCATGCTTTTATACCTTAATTGTGACAATCGCAGGTCACGAATTTGCGTGGGGTCCAGGGGCGGAGACCCCGGAAATTCAGGGATTTTGGGCAATAAATTATTGTCAGATGAGCATGCTTTTTATACCTTATTTGGTGACAATGGTAGGTAGCCAATTGGCGTGGGGTCCAGGGTGCGGAGCCCCAAGAAGCCCAGGGGTTTTGGGCAATAAATAACTATAAGATGAGCATGCTTTTATACCTTGTTTGGTAACACTGGTAGGTCGCGAATTCGTGTGGGGTCCAGGGGGAAGATCCCCGGAAGTTCAGGGGTTTTGGGCGATAAAATATGGTAAGATGAGCATGCTTTTATACCCTAGTTGTGACACTGGCAGGTCACGAATTGGCGTGGGTTCCAGGGGCGGAGCCCCCGGAATTTCAGGGGTTTTGGGCAATAAATAACTGTCAGATGAGCATGCTTTTATACCTTATTTTGTGACACTGGTAGGTCGCGAATTGGCGTGGGGTCCGGGGGCGAAGCCCCCAGAAGTTCAAGGGTTTTATACGTTAAATTATCGTCAGATGAGAATATTTTAAACCTTTTTTGTGACACTGGAAGGTCATGAATTGGCATAGGGTCCGGGGGCGAAGATCCTTTAAGCTCAGTGGTTTTATACGTCAAATTATCGTCAGATGAGCATATTTTAAACCTTATTTGTGACACTGGGAGGTCGCGAATAAGCGTGGGGTCTAGGAGGAGGATCCCCCAGAAGCTCAGGGTTTTACAACATTAAATTATCGTCAGATGAGCATATTTTATACCTTAATTGTGACACTGGCAGGTCACGAATTGGTGTGGGGTCCAAGGGCGGAGCCCCCGGAAATTCAGGGGTTTTGGGCAATAAATTACTGTCAGATGAGCATGCTTTTTATACCTTATTTGGTGACAATGGTAGGTCGCCAATTGGCGTGGGGTCCAGGGTGCGGAGCACCAAGAAGCCCAGGGGTTTTGGGCAATAAATAACTGTCAGATGAGCATGCTTTTATACCTTATTTGGTGACACTGGTAGGTCGCGAATTGGTGTGGGGTCCAGGGGGAAGAGCCCCCGGAAGTTCAGGGGTTTGGGGCGATAAATTATTGTAAGATGAGCATGCTTTAATGCCCTAGTTGTGACACTGGCAGGTCACGAATTGGCGTGGGGTCCAGGGGCGGAGCCCCCAGAATTTCAGGGGTTTTGGGCAATAAATAAATGTCAGATGAGCATGCTTTTATACCTTATTTGGTGACACTGGTAGGTCGCGAATTGGCTTCGGGTCCAGAGGCGGAGCCCCCGGAAGTTCAGGGGTTTAGGGAAAAAAAAACTGTCAGATGAGCATGCTTTTATACCTTATTTGGTGACACTGGTAGGTCGCGAATTGGTGTGGGGTCCAGGGGGAAGAGCCCCCGGAAGTTCAGGGGTTTTGGGCGATAAATTATTGTCAGATGAGCATGCTTTTATACCCTAGTTGTGACACTGGCAGGTCACGAATTGGGGTTGGGTTCAGGGGTTTTGGGCAATAAATAACTGTCAGATGAGCATGATTTTATACCTTAGTTGTGACACTGGCAGGTCACGATTTGTCGTGGGGTCCGGGAGCGAAGCCCCCAGAAGCTCAGGGGTTTTATACGTTAAATTATCGTCAGATGAGCATATTTTAAACCTTATTTGTGACACTGGTAGGTCGCGAATTCGTGTGGGGTCCAGGGGGAAGAGCCCCCGGAAGTTCAGGGGCTTGGGGCGATAAATTATTGTAAGATGAGCATGCTTTAATGCCCTAGTTGTGACACTGGCAGGTCACGAATTGGCGTGGGGTCCAGGGGCGGAGCCCCCGGAATTTCAGGGGTTTTGGGCAATAAATAAATGTCAGATGAGCATGCTTTTATACCTTATTTGGTGACACTGGTAGGTCGCGAATTGGTTTTGGGTCCAGGGGGAAGAGCCCCCGGAAGTTCAGGGGTTTTGGGCGACAAATTATTGTCAGATGAGCATGCTTTTATACCCTAGTTGTGACACTGGCAGGTAACGAATTGGGGTTGGGTCCAGGGGCGGAGCCCCCGGAAGTTCAGGGGTTTTGTGCAATAAATAACTGTCAGATGAGCACGATTTTATACCTTAGTTGTGGCACTGGCAGGTCACGATTTGTCGTGGGGTCCGGGGGCGAAGCCCCCAGAAGCTCTGGGGTTTTATACGTTAAATTATCGTCAGATGAGCATATTTTAAACCTTATTTGTGACACTGGGAGGTCGCGAATAAGCGTGGGGTCCAGGGGGAGGAACCCCCGGAAGTTCAGGGTTATGGGCAATAAATTATTGTCAGATGAGCATGCTTTTTATACCTTATTTGGTGACAATGGTAGGTCGCCTTGTGGCGTTGGGTCCAAGGAAGAGCCCCCGGAAGTTCAGGGGTTTTGGGCAATAAATAACTGTCAGATGAGCATGCTTTTATACCTTATTTGGTGACACTAGTAGGTCGCGAATTGGTGTGGGGTCCAGGGGGAAGAGCCCCCGGAAGTTCAGGGGTTTGGGGCGATAAATTATTGTAAGATGAGCATGCTTTAATGCCCTAGTTGTGACACTTGCAGGTCAAGAATTGGCGTGGGGTCCAGGGGCGGAGCCCCCGGAATTTCAGGGGTTTTGGGCAATAAATAAATGTCAGATCACCTTATTTGGTGACACTGGTGTAGGGTCCAGGGGGAAGAGCCCCCGGAAGTTCAGGGGTTTTGGGCGATAAATTATTGTCAGATGAGCATGCTTTTATACCCTAGTTGTGACACTGGTAGGTCACGAATTGGGGTAGGGTCCAGGGGCGGAGCCCCCGGAAGTTCAGGGGTTTTGGGCAATAAATAACTGTCAGATGAGCATGATATTATACCTTAGTTGTGACACTGGCAGGTCACGATTTGTCGTGGGGTCCGGGGGCGAAGCCCCCAGAAGCTCAGGGGTTTTATACGTTAAATTATCGTCAGATGAGCATATTTTAAACATTATTTGTGACACTGGGAGGTCGCGAATAAGCGTGGGGTTCAGGGGGGGGGGGGGAACCCCCGGAAGTTCAGGGGTTTTGGGCAATAATTTACTGTCAGATAAGCATGCTTTTATATCCTAGTTGTGACACTGGCAGGTCACGAATTGGTGAGCGGTCCAGGGGCGGAGCCCCCGGAAGTTCAGGGGTTTTGGGCAATACATTTTTGTCAGATGTGCATGCTCTTATACCCTAGTTGTGACACTGGCAGGTAACGAATTGGCGTGGAGTCCAGGAGCGGAGCCCCCGGAAGTTCATGTGTTTTGGGCAATAAATAACTGGCAGATGAGCATGCTTTTATACCTTATTTGGTGACACTGGTAGGTCGCGAATTGGCGTGGGGTCCAAGGAGGAGCCCCCGGAAGTTCAGGGGTTTTGGGCAATAAATAACTGTCAGATGAGCATGATTTTATACCTTAATTGTGACACTGGCAGGTCACGAATTTGCGTGGGGTCCAGGAGCGGAGATCCCGGAAATTCAGGGGTTTTGGGCAATAAATTATTGTCAGATGAGCATGCTTTTTATACCTTATTTGGTGACAATGGTAGGTCGCCAATTGGCGTGGGGTCCAGGGTGCAAAGCCCCAAGAAGCCCAAAGGTTTTGGGCAATAAATAACTGTCAGATGAGCATGCTTTCATACCTTATTTGGTGTCACTGGTAGGTCGCGAATTGGTGTGGGGTCCAGGGGGAAGAGCCCCCGGAAGTTCAGGGGTTTTGGGCAATAAATAACTGTCAGAT
Source organism: Strongylocentrotus droebachiensis (assembly GCA_035222895.1). Taxonomy (NCBI): domain Eukaryota; kingdom Metazoa; phylum Echinodermata; class Echinoidea; order Camarodonta; family Strongylocentrotidae; genus Strongylocentrotus; species Strongylocentrotus droebachiensis. The sequence continues at coordinate 236,554 of JAVYIG010000906.1, forward strand.
GAGCCTGATTTTATACCCTAGTTGTGACACTGGCAGGTCACGAATTGGCGTGGGGTCCAGGGGCGGAGCCCCCGGAATTTCAGGGGTTTTGGGCAATAAATAACTGTCAGATGAGCATGCTTTTATACCTTATTTTGTGACACTGGTAGGTCGCGAATTGGCGTGGGGTCCGGGGGCGAAGCCCCCAGAAGTTCAAGGGTTTTATACGTTAAATTATCGTCAGATGAGAATATTTTAAACCTTTTTTGTGACACTGGAAGGTCATGAATTGGCATGGGGTCCGGGGGCGAAGCTCCTTGAAGCTCAGTGGTTTTATACGTCAAATTATCGTCAGATGAGCATATTTTAAACCTTATTTGTGACACTGGGAGGTCGCGAATAAGCGTGGGGTCTAGGAGGAGGATCCCCCAGAAGCTCAGGGTTTTACAACATTAAATTATCGTCAGATGAGCATATTTTATACCTTAATTGTGACACTGGCAGGTCACGAATTGGTGTGGGGTCCAAGGGCGGAGCCCCCGGAAATTCAGGGGTTTTGGGCAATAAATTACTGTCAGATGAGCATGCTTTTTATACCTTATTTGGTGACAATGGTAGGTCGCCAATTGGCGTGGTGTCCAGGGTGCGGAGCACCAAGAAGCCCAGGAGTTTTGGGCAATAAATAACTGTCAGATGAGCATGCTTTCATACCTTATTTGGTGACACTGGTAGGTCGCGAATTGGCTTGGGTCCAGGGGCGGACCCCCCATAATTTCAGGGGTTTTGGGCAAAAAAATAAATGTCAGATGAGCATGCTTTTATACCTTATTTGGTGACACTGGTAGGTCGCGAATTGGCTTCGGGTCCAGAGGCGGAGCCCCCGGAAGTTCAGGGGTTTAGGGCAATAAAAAACTGTCAGATGAGCATGCTTTTATACCTTATTTGGTGACACTGGTAGGTCGCGAATTGGTGTGGGGTCCAGGGGGAAGAGCCCCCGGAAGTTCAGGGGTTTTGGGCGATAAATTATTGTCAGATGAGCATGCTTTTATACCCTAGTTGTGACACTGGCAGGTCACGAATTGGGGTTGGGTTCAGGGGTTTTGGGCAATAAATAACTGTCAGATGAGCATGATTTTATACCTTAGTTGTGACACTGGCAGGTCACGATTTGTCGTGGGGTCCGGGGGCGAAGCCCCCAGAAGCTCAGGGGTTTTATACGTTAAATTATCGTCAGATGAGCATATTTTAAACCTTATTTGTGACACTGGTAGGTCGCGAATTCGTGTGGGGTCCAGGGGGAAGAGCCCCCGGAAGTTCAGGGGTTTTGGGCAATAAATAACTGTCAGATGAGCATGATATTATACCTTAGTTGTGACACTGGCAGGTCACGATTTGTCGTGGGGTCCGGGGGCGAAGCCCCCAGAAGCTCTGGGGTTTTATACGTTAAATTATCGTCAGATGAGCATATTTTAAACATTATTTGTGACACTGGGAGGTCGCGAATAAGCGTGGGGTCCAGGGGGGGGGGGAACCCCCGGAACTTCAGGGGTTTTGGGCAATAATTTACTGTCAGATAAGCATGCTTTTATATCCTAGTTGTGACACTGGTAGGTCACCAATTGGCGTGGAGTCCAGGGGCGGAGCCCCCGGAAGTTCATGGGTTTTGGGCAATAAATAACTGGCAGATGAGCATGCTTTTATACCTTATTTGGTGACACTGGTAGGTCGCGATTTGGCGTGGGGTCCAAGGAGGAGCCCCCAGGAGTTCAGGGGTTTTGGGCAATAAATAACTGTCAGATGAGCATGATTTTATACCTTAATTGTGACACTGGCAGGTCACGAATTTGCGTGGGGTCCAGGGGCGGAGACCCCGGAAATTCAGGGGTTTTGGGAAATAAATTATTGTCAGATGAGCATGCTTTTTATACCTTATTTGGTGACAATGGTAGGTCGCCAATTGGCGTGGGGTCCAGGGTGCAAAGCCCCAAGAAGCCCAAAGGTTTTGGGCAATAAATAACTGTCAGATGAGCATGCTTTTATACCTTATTTGGTGACACTTGTAGGTCGCGAATTGGTGTGGGGTCCAGGGGGAAGAGCCCCCGGAAGTTCAGGGGTTTTGGGCAATAAATAACTGTCAGATGAGCATGATTTTATACCTTAATTGTGACAATCGCAGGTCACGAATTTGCGTGGGGTCCAGGGGCGGAGATCCCGGAAATTCAGGGGTTTTGGGCAATAAATTATTGTCAGATGAGCATGCTTTTTATACCTTATTTGGTGACAATGGTAGTTAGCCAATTGGCGTGGGGTCCAGGGTGCGGAGCCCCAAGAAGCCCAGGGGTTTTGGGCAATAAATAACTATAAGATGAGCATGCTTTTATACCTTGTTTGGTGACACTGGTAGGTCGCGAATTGGTGTGGGGTCCAGGGGGAAGATCCCCGGAAGTTCAGGGGTTTTGGGCGATAAATTATGGTAAGATGAGCATGCTTTTATACCCTAGTTGTGACACTGGCAGGTCACGAATTGGCGTGGGGTCCAGGGGCGGAGCCCCCGGAATTTCAGGGGTTTTGGGCAATAAATAATTGTAAGATGAGCATGCTTTTATACCTTATTTTGTGACACTGGTAGGTCGCGAATTGGCGTGGGGTCCGGGGGCGAAGCCCCCAGAAGTTCAAGGGTTTTATACGTTAAATTATCGTCAGATGAGAATATTTTAAACCTTTTTTGTGACACTGGAAGGTCATGAATTGGCATAGGGTCCGGGGGCGAAGATCCTTTAAGCTCAGTGGTTTTATACGTCAAATTATCGTCAGATGAGCATATTTTAAACTTTATTTGTGACACTGGGAGGTCGCGAATAAGCGTGGGGTCTAGGAGAGGGATCCCCCAGAAGCTCAGGGTTTTACAACATTAAATTATCGTCAGATGAGCATATTTTATACCTTAATTGTGACACTGGCAGGTCACGAATTGGTGTGGGGTCCAAGGGCGGAGCCCCCGGAAATTCAGGGGTTTTGGGCAATAAATTACTGTCAGATGAGCATGCTTTTTATACCTTATTTGGTGACAATGGTAGGTCGCCAATTGGCGTGGGGTCCAGGGTGCGGAGCACCAAGAAGCCCAGGGGTTTTGGGCAATAAATAAATGTCAGATGAGCATGCTTTTATACCTTAAGTGGTGACACTGGTAGGTCGCGAATTGGTGTGGGGTCCAGAGGCGGAGCCCCCGGAAGTTCAGGGGTTTTGGGCGATAAATTATTGTCAGATGAGCATGCTTTTATACCCTAGTTGTGACACTGGCAGGTCACGAATTGGGGTTGGGTTCAGGGGCGGAGCCCCCGGAAGTTCAGGGGTTTTGGGCAATAAATAACTGTCAGATGAGCATGATTTCATACCTTAGTTGTGACACTGGCAGGTCACGATTTGTCGTGGGGTCCGGGGGCGAAGCCCCCAGAAGCTCAGGGGTTTTATACGTTAAATTATCGTCAGATGAGCATATTTTAAACCTTATTTGTGACACTGGTAGGTCGCGAATTCGTGTAGGGTCCAGGGGGAAGAGCCCCCGGAAGTTCAGGGGCTTGGGGCGATAAATTATTGTAAGAATAGCATGCTTTAATGCCCTAGTTGTGACACTGGCAGGTCACGAATTGGCGTGGGGTCCAGGGGCGGAGCCCCCGGAATTTCAGGGGTTTTGGGCAATAAATAAATGTCAGATGAGCATGCTTTTATACCTTTTTTGGTGACACTGGTAGGTCACGAATTGGTGTGGGGTCCAGGGGGAAGAGCCCCCGGAAGTTCAGGGGTTTTAACTATAAGATGAGCATGCTTTTATACCTTGTTTGGTGACACTGGTAGGTCGCGAATTGGTGTGGGGTCCAGGGGGAAGATCCCCGGAAGTTCAGGGGTTTTGGGCGATAAATTATGGTAAGATGAGCATGCTTTTATACCCTAGTTGTGACACTGGCAGGTCACGAATTGGCGTGGGGTCCAGGGGCGGAGCCCCCGGAATTTCAGGGGTTTTGGGCAATAAATAATTGTAAGATGAGCATGCTTTTATACCTTATTTTGTGACACTGGTAGGTCGCGAATTGGCGTGGGGTCCGGGGGCGAAGCCCCCAGAAGTTCAAGGGTTTTATACGTTAAATTATCGTCAGATGAGAATATTTTAAACCTTTTTTGTGACACTGGAAGGTCATGAATTGGCATGGGGTCCGGGGGCGAAGATCCTTTAAGCTCAGTGGTTTTATACGTCAAATTATCGTCAGATGAGCATATTTTAAACCTTATTTGTGACACTGGGAGGTCGCGAATAAGCGTGGGGTCTAGGAGAGGGATCCCCCAGAAGCTCAGGGTTTTACAACATTAAATTATCGTCAGATGAGCATATTTTATACCTTAATTGTGACACTGGCAGGTCACGAATTGGTGTGGGGTCCAAGGGCGGAGCCCCCGGAAATTCAGGGGTTTTGGGCAATAAATTACTGTCAGATGAGCATGCTTTTTATACCTTATTTGGTGACAATGGTAGGTCGCCAATTGGCGTGGGGTCCAGGGTGCGGAGCACCAAGAAGCCCAGGGGTTTTGGGCAATAAATAACTGTCAGATGAGCATGCTTTTATACCTTATTTGGTGACACTGGTAGGTCGCGAATTGGTGTGGGGTCCAGGGGGAAGAGCCACCGGAAGTTCAGGGGTTTGGGGCGATAAATTATTGTAAGATGAGCATGCTTTAATGCCCTAGTTGTGACACTGGCAGGTCACGAATTGGCGTGGGGTCCAGGGGCGGAGCCCCCAGAATTTCAGGCGTTTTGGGCAATAAATAAATGTCAGATGAGCATGCTTTTATACCTTAATTGGTGACACTGGTAGGTCGCGAATTGGTGTGGGGTCCAGAGGCGGAGCCCCCGGAAGTTCAGGGGTTTAGGGCAATAAAAAACTGTCAGATGAGCATGCTTTTATACCTTATTTGGTGACACTGGTAGGTCGCGAATTGGTGTGGGGTCCAGGGGGAAGAGCCCCCGGAAGTTCAGGGGTTTTGGGCGATAAATTATTGTCAGATGAGCATGCTTTTATACCCTAGTTGTGACACTGGCAGGTCACGAATTGGGGTTGGGTTCAGGGGCGGAGCCCCCGGAAGTTCAGGGGTTTTGGGCAATAAATAACTGTCAGATGAGCATGATTTTATACCTTAGTCGTGACACTGGCAGGACACGATTTGTCGTGGGGTCCGGGGGCGAAGCCCCCAGAAGCTCAGGGGTTTTATACGTTAAATTATCGTCAGATGAGCATATTTTAAACCTTATTTGTGACACTGGTAGGTCGCGAATTCGTGTAGGGTCCAGGGGGAAGAGCCCCCGGAAGTTCAGGGGCTTGGGGCGATGAATTATTGTAAGAATAGCATGCTTTAATGCCCTAGTTGTGACACTGGCAGGTCACGAATTGGCGTGGGGTCCAGGGGCGGAGCCCCCGGAATTTCAGGGGTTTTGGGCAATAAATAAATGTCAGATGAGCATGCTTTTATACCTTTTTTGGTGACACTGGTAGGTCACGAATTGGTGTGGGGTCCAGGGGGAAGAGCCCCCGGAAGTTCAGGGGTTTTGGGCGACAAATTATTGTCAGATGAGCATGCTTTTATACCCTAGTTGTGACACTGGCAGGTAACGAATTGGGGTTGGGTCCAGGGGCGGAGCCCCCGGAAGTTCAGGGGTTTTGTGCAATAAATAACTGTCAGATGAGCATGATTTTATACCTTAGTTGTGGCACTGGCAGGTCACGATTTGTCGTGGGGTCCGGGGGCGAAGCCCCCAGAAGCTCTGGGGTTTTATACGTTAAATTATCGTCAGATGAGCATATTTTATACCTTATTTGGTGACAATGGTAGGTCTCGAATTGGCGTGGGGTCCAGGGTGCGGAGCACCAAGAAGACCAGGGTTTTTGGGCAATAAATAACAGTCAGATGAGCATGCTTTTATACCTTATTTGGCAACACTGGTAGGTCGCGAATTGGTGTGGGGTCCAGGGGGAAGAGCCCCCGAAAGTTCAGGGGTTTGGGGCGATAAATTATTGTAAGAATAGCATGCTTTAATGCCCTAGTTGTGACACTGGCAGGTCACGAATTGGCGTGGGGTCCAGGGGCGGAGCCCCCGGAATTTCAGGGGTTTTGGGCAATAAATAAATGTCAGATGAGCATGCTTTTATACCTTTTTTGGTGACACTGGTAGGTCGCGAATTGGTGTGGGGTCCAGGGGGAAGAGCCCCCGGAAGTTCAGGGGTTTTGGGCGATAAATTATTGTCAGATGAGCATGCTTTTATACCCTAGTTGTGACACTGCTAGGTCACGAATTGGGGTAGGGTCCAGGGGGAAGAGCCCCCGGAAGTTCAGGGGTTTGGGGCGATAAATTATTGTAAGATGAGCATGCTTTAATGCCCTAGTTGTGACACTGGCAGGTCACGAATTGGCGTGGGGTCCAGGGGCGGAGCCCCCGGAATTTCAGGGGTTTTGGGCAATAAATAAATGTCAGATGAGCATGCTTTTATACCTTATTTGGTGACACTGGTAGGTCGCGAATTGGCGTGGGGTCCAGAGGCGGAGCCCCCGGAAGTTCAGGGGTTTTGGGCGATAAATTATTGTCAGATGAGCATGCTTTTATACCCTAGTTGTGACACTGGTAGGTCACGAATTGGGGTAGGGTCCAGGGGCGGAGCCCCCGGAAGTTCAGGGGTTTGGGGCGATAAATTATTGTAAGATGAGCATGCTTTAATGCCCTAGTTGTGACACTGGCAGGTCACGAATTGGCGTGGGATCCAGGGGCGGAGCCCCCGGAATTTTAGGGCTTTTGGGCAATAAATAAATGTCAGATGAGCATGCTTTTATACCTTATTTGGTGACACTGGTAGGTCGCGAATTGGCGTGGGGTCCAGAGGCGGAGCCCCCGGAAGTTCAGGGGTTTTGGGCGATAAATTATTGTCAGATGAGCATGCTTTTATACCCTAGTTGTGACACTGGTAGGTCACGAATTGGGGTAGGGTCCAGGGGCGGAGCCCCCGGAAGTTCAGGGGTTTTGGGCAAAAAATAACTGTCAGATGAGCATGATTTTATACCTTAATTGTGACACTGGCAGGTCACGAATTTGCATGGGGTCCAGGGGCGGAGACCCCGGAAATTCAGGGGTTTTGGGCAATAAAAAACTGTCAGATGAGCATGCTTTTATACCTTATTTGGTGACACTGGTAGGTCGCGAATTGGTGTGGGGTCCAGGGGGAAGAGCCCCCGGAAGTTCAGGGGTTTTGGGCGATAAATTATTGTCAGATGAGCATGCTTTTATACCCTAGTTGTGACACTGCTAGGTCACGAATTGGGGTAGGGTCCAGGGGGAAGAGCCCCCGGAAGTTCAGGGGTTTGGGGCGATAAATTATTGTAAGATGAGCATGCTTTAATGCCCTAGTTGTGACACTGGCAGGTCACGAATTGGCGTGGGGTCCAGGGGCGGAGCCCCCGGAATTTCAGGGGTTTTGGGCAATAAATAAATGTCAGATGAGCATGCTTTTATACCTTATTTGGTGACACTGGTAGGTCGCGAATTGGCGTGGGGTCCAGAGGCGGAGCCCCCGGAAGTTCAGGGGTTTTGGGCGATAAATTATTGTCAGATGAGCATGCTTTTATACCCTAGTTGTGACACTGGTAGGTCACGAATTGGGGTAGGGTCCAGGGGCGGAGCCCCCGGAAGTTCAGGGGTTTGGGGCGATAAATTATTGTAAGATGAGCATGCTTTAATGCCCTAGTTGTGACACTGGCAGGTCACGAATTGGCGTGGGATCCAGGGGCGGAGCCCCCGGAATTTTAGGGCTTTTGGGCAATAAATAAATGTCAGATGAGCATGCTTTTATACCTTATTTGGTGACACTGGTAGGTCGCGAATTGGCGTGGGGTCCAGAGGCGGAGCCCCCGGAAGTTCAGGGGTTTTGGGCGATAAATTATTGTCAGATGAGCATGCTTTTATACCCTAGTTGTGACACTGGTAGGTCACGAATTGGGGTAGGGTCCAGGGGCGGAGCCCCCGGAAGTTCAGGGGTTTTGGGCAAAAAATAACTGTCAGATGAGCATGATTTTATACCTTAATTGTGACACTGGCAGGTCAAGAATTTGCATGGGGTCCAGGGGCGGAGACCCCGGAAATTCAGGGGTTTTGGGCAATAAAAAACTGTCAGATGAGCATGCTTTTATACCTTATTTGGTGACACTGGTAGGTCGAGAATTGGTGTGGGGTCCAGGGGGAAGAGCCCCCGGAAGTTCAGGGGTTTTGGGCGATAAATTATTGTCAGATGAGCATGCTTTTATACCCTAGTTGTGACACTGCTAGGTCACGAATTGGGGTAGGGTCCAGGGGCGGAGCCCCCGGAAGTTCAGGGGTTTTGGGCAAAAAATAACTGTCAGATGAGCATGATTTTATACCTTAATTGTGACACTGGCAGGTCACGAATTTGCATGGGGTCCAGGGGCGGAGACCCCGGAAATTCAGGGGTTTGGGGCAATAAATAACTGTCAGATGAGCATGCTTTTATACCTTATTTGGTGACACTGGTAGGTCGAGAATTGGTGTGGGGTCCAGGGGGAAGAGCCCCCGGAAGTTCAAGGGTTTTGGGCGATAAATTATTGTCAGATGAGCATGCTTTTATACCCTAGTTGTGACACTGCTAGGTCACGAATTGGGGTAGGGTCCAGGGGGAAGAGCCCCCGGAAGTTCAGGGGTTTGGGGCGATAAATTATTGTAAGATGAGCATGCTTTAATGCCCTAGTTGTGACACTGGCAGGTCACGAATTGGCGTGGGGTCCAGGGGCGGAGCCCCCGGAATTTCAGGGGTTTTGGGCAATAAATAAATGTCAGATGAGCATGCTTTTATACCTTATTTGGTGACAATGGTAGGTCTCCAATTGGCGTGGGGTCCAGGGTGCGGAGCCCCAAGAAGCCCAGGGGTTTTGGGCAATAAATAACTGTCAGATGAGCATGCTTTTATACCTTATTTGGTGACACTGGTAGGTCACGAATTGGTGTGGGGTCCAGGGGGAAGAGCCCCCGGAAGTTCAGGGGTTTAGGGAGACAAATTATTGTCAGATGAGCATGCTTTCATACCCTAATTGTGACACTGGAAGGTAACGAATTGGGGTTGGGTCCAGGGGCGGAGCCCCCGGAAGTTCAGGGGTTTTGTGCAATAAATAACTGTCAGATGAGCATGATTTTATACCTTAGTTGTGGCACTGGCAGGTCACGATTTGTCGTGGGGTCCGGGGGCGAAGCCCCCAGAAGCTCTGGGGTTTTATACGTTAAATTATCGTCAGATGAGCATATTTTAAACCTTATTTGTGACACTGGGAGGTCGCGAATAAGCGTGGGGTCCAGGGGGAGGAACCCCCGGAAGTTCAGGGTTTTGGGCAATAAATTACTGTCAGATGAGCATGCTTTTATATCCTAGTTGTGACACGGGCAGGTCACGAATTGGTGAGGGGTCCAGGGGCGGAGCCCCCGGAAGTTCAGGGGTATTGGGCAATAAATAAATGTCAGATGAGCATGCTTTTATACCTTATTTGGTGACACTGGTAGGTCGCGAATTGGCGTGGGGTCCAGAGGCGGAGCCCCCGGAAGTTCAGGGGTTTTGGGCGATAAATTATTGTCAGATGAGCATGCTTTTATACCCTAGTTGTGACACTGGTAGGTCACGAATTGGGGTAGGGTCCAGGGGCGGAGCCCCCGGAAGTTCAGGGGTTTTGGGCAAAAAATAACTGTCAGATGAGCATGATTTTATACCTTAATTGTGACACTGGCAGGTCACGAATTTGCATGGGGTCCAGGGGCGGAGACCCCGGAAATTCAGGGGTTTTGGGCAATAAAAAACTGTCAGATGAGCATGCTTTTATACCTTATTTGGTGACACTGGTAGGTCGAGAATTGGTGTGGGGTCCAGGGGGAAGAGCCGCCGGAAGTTCAGGGGTTTTGGGCGATAAATTATTGTCAGATGAGCATGCTTTTATACCCTAGTTGTGACACTGCTAGGTCACGAATTGGGGTAGGGTCCAGGGGGAAGAGCCCCCGGAAGTTCAGGGGTTTGGGGCGATAAATTATTGTAAGATGAGCATGCTTTAATGCCCTAGTTGTGACACTGGCAGGTCACGAATTGGCGTGGGGTCCAGGGGCGGAGCCCCCGGAATTTCAGGGGTTTTGGGCAATAAATAAATGTCAGATGAGCATGCTTTTATACCTTATTTGGTGACAATGGTAGGTCGCCAATTGGCGTGGGGTCCAGGGTGCGGAGCCCCAAGAAGCCCAGGGGTTTTGGCCAATAAATAACTGTCAGATGAGCATGCTTTTATACCTTATTTGGTGACACTGGTAGGTCGCGAATTGGTGTGGGGTCCAGGGGGAAGAGCCCCCGGAAGTTCAGGGGTTTAGGGAGACAAATTATTGTCAGATGAGCATGCTTTTATACCCTAATTGTGACACTGGCAGGTAACGAATTGGGGTTGGGTCCAGGGGCGGAGCCCCCGGAAGTTCAGGGGTTTTGTGCAATAAATAACTGTCAGATGAGCATGATTTTATACCTTAGTTGTGGCACTGGCAGGTCACGATTTGTCGTGGGGTCCGGGGGCGAAGCCCCCAGAAGCTCTGGGGTTTTATACGTTAAATTATCGTCAGATGAGCATATTTTAAACCTTATTTGTGACACTGGGAGGTCGCGAATAAGCGTGGGGTCCAGGGGGAGGAACCCCCGGAAGTTCAGGGTTTTGGGCAATAAATTACTGTCAGATGAGCATGCTTTTATATCCTAGTTGTGACACGGGCAGGTCACGAATTGGTGAGGGGTCCAGGGGCGGAGCCCCCGGAAGTTCAGGGGTTTTGGGCAATAAATAACTGTCAGATGAGCATGCTTTATACCTTATTTGGTGACACTGGTAGGTCTAGAATTGGTGTGGGGTCCAGGGGATAGAGCCCCCGGAAGTTCAGGGGTTTTGGGCGATAAATTATTGTAAGATGAGCATGCTTTTATGCCCTAGTTTTGACACTGGCAGGTCACGAATTGGCGTGGAGTGCAGGGTGCGGAGCCCCAAGAAGCCCAGGGGTTTTGGGCAATAAATAACTATCAGATGAGCATGCTTTATACCTTATTTGGTGACACTGGTAGGTCTCGAATTGGTGTGGGGTCCAGGGGGAAGAGCCCCCGGAAGTTCAGGGGTTTTGGGCGATAAATTATTGTAAGATGAGCATGCTTTTATGCCCTAGTTTTGACACTGGCAGGTCACGAATTGGCGTGGGGTCCAGGGGCGGAGCCCCCGGATATTCAGGGGTTTTGGGCAATAAATTACTGTCAGATGAGCATGCTTTTTATACCTTATTTGATGACAATGGTAGGTCGCCAATTGGCGTGGGGTCCAGGGTGCGGAGCACCAAGAAGCCAGGGTTTTTGGGCAATAAATAACAGTCTGATGAGCATGCTTTTATACCTTATATGGCAACACTGGTAGGTCGCGAATTGGTGTGGGGTCCAGGGGGAAGAGCCCCCGGAAGTTCAGGGGTTTGGGGCGATAAATAATTGTAAGATGAGCATGCTTTAATGCCCTAGTTGTGACACTGGCAGGTCACGAATTGGCGTGGGGTCCAGGGGCGGATCCCCCGGAATTTCAGGGCTTTTGGGCAATAAATAAATGTCAGATGAGCATGCTTTTATACCTTATTTGTTGACACTGGTTGGTCGCGAATTGGTGTGGGGTCCAGGGGGAAGAGCCCCCGGAAGTTCACTGGTTTTGGGCGATAAATTATGGTCAGATGAGCATGCTTTTATACCCTAGTTGTGACACTGGCAGGTCACGAATTAGGGTTGGGTCCAGGGGCGGAGCCCCCGGAAGTTCAGGGGTTTTGTGCAATAAATAACTGTCAGATGAGCATGATTTTATACCTTAGTTGTTGCACTGGCAGGTCACGATTTGTCGTGGGGTCCGGGGGCGAAGCCCCCAGAAGCTCTGGGGTTTTATACGTTAAATTATCGTCAGATGAGCATATTTTAAACCTTATTTGTGACACTGGGAGGTCGCGAATAAGCGTGGGGTCCAGGGGGAGGAACCCCCGGAAGTTCAGGGTTTTGGGCAATAAATTACTGTCAGATGAGCATGCTTTTATATCCTAGTTGTGACACGGGCAAGTCACGAATTGGTGAGGGGTCCAGGGGCGGAGCCCCCGGAAGTTCAGGGGTTTTGGGCAATAAATAACTGTCAGATGAGCATGCTTTATACCTTATTTGGTGACACTGGTAGGTCTCGAATTGGTGTGGGGTCCAGGGGGAAGAGCCCCCGGAAGTTCAGGGGTTTTGGGCGATAAATTATTGTAAGATGAGCATGCTTTTATGCCCTAGTTTTGACACTGGCAGGTCACGAATTGGCGTGGGGTGCAGGGTGCGGAGCCCCAAGAAGCCCAGGGGTTTTGGGCAATAAATAACTGTCAGATGAGCATGCTTTATACCTTATTTGGTGACACTGGTAGGTCTAGAATTGGTGTGGGGTCCAGGGGATAGAGCCCCCGGAAGTTCAGGGGTTTTGGGCGATAAATTATTGTAAGATGAGCATGCTTTTATGCCCTAGTTTTGACACTGGCAGGTCACGAATTGGCGTGGGGTGCAGGGTGCGGAGCCCCAAGAAGCCCAGGGGTTTTGGGCAATAAATAACTATCAGATGAGCATGCTTTATACCTTATTTGGTGACACTGGTAGGTCTCGAATTGGTGTGGGGTCCAGGGGGAAGAGCCCCCGGAAGTTCAGGGGTTTTGGGCGATAAATTATTGTAAGATGAGCATGCTTTTATGCCCTAGTTTTGACACTGGCAGGTCACGAATTGGCGTGGGGTCCAGGGGCGGAGCCCCCGGATATTCAGGGGTTTTGGGCAATAAATTACTGTCAGATGAGCATGCTTTTTATACCTTATTTGATGACAATGGTAGGTCGCCAATTGGCGTGGGGTCCAGGGTGCGGAGCACCAAGAAGCCCAGGGTTTTTGGGCAATAAATAACAGTCAGATGAGCATGCTTTTATACCTTATTTGGCAACACTGGTAGGTCGCGAATTGGTGTGGGGTCCAGAGGGAAGAGCCCCCGGAAGTTCAGGGGTTTGGGGCGATAAATAATTGTAAGATGAGCATGCTTTAATGCCCTAGTTGTGACACTGGCAGGTCACGAATCGGCGTGGGGTCCAGGGGCGGAGCCCCCGGAATTTCAGGGGTTTTGGGCAATAAATAAATGTCAGATGAGCATGCTTTTATACCTTATTTGGTGACACTGGTTGGTCGCGAATTGGTGTGGGGTCCAGGGGGAAGAGCCCCCGGAAGTTCACTGGTTTTGGGCGATAAATTATGGTCAGATGAGCATGCTTTTATACCCTAGTTGTGACACTGGCAGGTCACGAATTGGGGTTGGGTCCAGGGGCGGAGCCCCCGGAAGTTCAGGGGTTTTGTGCAATAAATAACTGTCAGATGAGCATGATTTTATACCTTAGTTGTTGCACTGGCAGGTCACGATTTGTCGTGGGGTCCGGGGGCGAAGCCCCCAGAAGCTCTGGGGTTTTATACGTTAAATTATCGTCAGATGAGCATATTTTAAACCTTATTTGTGACACTGGGAGGTCGCGAATAAGCGTGGGGTCCAGGGGGAGGAACCCCCGGAAGTTCAGGGTTTTGGGCAATAAATTACTGTCAGATGAGCATGCTTTTATATCCTAGTTGTGACACGGGCAAGTCACGAATTGGTGAGGGGTCCAGGGGCGGAGCCCCCGGAAGTTCAGGGGTTTTGGGCAATAAATAACTGTCAGATGAGCATGCTTTATACCTTATTTGGTGACACTGGTAGGTCTCGAATTGGTGTGGGGTCCAGGGGGAAGAGCCCCCGGAAGTTCAGGGGTTTTGGGCGATAAATTATTGTAAGATGAGCATGCTTTTATGCCCTAGTTTTGACACTGGCAGGTCACGAATTGGCGTGGGGTGCAGGGTGCGGAGCCCCAAGAAGCCCAGGGGTTTTTGGCAATAAATAACTATCAGATGAGCATGCTTTATACCTTATTTGGTGACACTGGTAGGTCTCGAATTGGTGTGGGGTCCAGGGGGAAGAGCCCCCGGAAGTTCAGGGGTTTTGGGCGATAAATTATTGTAAGATGAGCATGCTTTTATGCCCTAGTTTTGACACTGGCAGGTCACGAATTGGCGTGGGGTCCAGGGGCGGAGCGCCCGGATATTCAGGGGTTTTGGGCAATAAATTACTGTCAGATGAGCATGCTTTTTATACCTTATTTGGTGACAATGGTAGGTTGCCAATTGGCGTGGGGTCCAGGGTGCGGAGCCCCAAGAAGCCCAGGGGTTTTGGGCAATAAATAACTGTCAGATGAGCATGCTTTTATACCTTATTTGGCAACACTGGTAGGTCGCGAATTGGTGTGGGGTCCAGGGGGAAGAGCCCCAAGAAGTTCAGGGGTTTGGGGCGATAAATAATTGTAAGATGAGCATGCTTTAATGCCCTAGTTGTGACACTGGCAGGTCACGAATTGGCGTGGGGTCCAGGGGCGGAGCCCCCGGAATTTCAGGGGTTTTGGGCAATAAATAAATGTCAGATGAGCATGCTTTTATACCTTATTTGGTGACACTGGTAGGTCGCGAATTGGCGTGGGGTCCAGAGGCGGAGCCCCCGGAAGTTCAGGGGTTTTGGGCAATAAAAAACTGTCAGATGAGCATGCTTTTATACCTTATTTGGTGACACTGGTTGGTCGCGAATTGGTGTGGGGTCCAGGGGGAAGAGCCCCCGGAAGTTCAGGGGTTTTGGGCGATAAATTATTGTCAGATGAGCATGCTTTTATACCCTAGTTGTGACACTGGTAGGTCACGAATTGGGGTAGGGTCCAGGGGCGGAGCCCCCGGAAGTTCAGGGGTTTTGGGCAATAAATAACTGTCAGATGAGCATGATATTATACCTTAGTTGTGACACTGGCAGGTCAGGATTTGTCGTGGGGTCCGGGGGCGAAGCCCCCAGAAGCTCAGGGGTTTTTTACGTTAAATTATCGTCAGATGAGCATGCTTTTATACCTTATTTGGTGACACTGGTAGGTCGCGAATTGGTGTGGGGTCCAGGGGGAAGAGCCCCCGGAAGTTCAGGGGTTTAGGGCGACAAATTATTGTCAGATGAGCATGCTTTTATACCCTAATTGTGATACTGGCAGGTAACGAATTGGGGTTGGGTCCAGGGGCGGAGCCCCCGGAAGTTCAGGGGTTTTGTGCAATAAATAACTGTCAGATGAGCATGATTTTATACCTTAGTTGTGGCACTGGCAGGTCACGATTTGTCGTGGGGTCCGGGGGCGAAGCCCCCAGAAGCTCTGGGGTTTTATACGTTAAATTATCGTCAGATGAGCATATTTTAAACCTTATTTGTGACACTGGGAGGTCGCGAATAAGCGTGGGGTCCAGGGGGAGGAACCCCCGGAAGTTCAGGGTTTTGGGCAATAAATTACTGTCAGATGAGCATGCTTTTATATCCTAGTTGTGACACGGGCAGGTCACGAATTGGTGAGGGGTCCAGGGGCGGAGCCCCCGGAAGTTCAGGGGTTTTGGGCAATAAATAACTGTCAGATGAGCATGCTTTATACCTTATTTGGTGACACTGGTAGGTCTAGAATTGGTGTGGGGTCCAGGGGATAGAGCCCCCGGAAGTTCAGGGGTTTTGGGCGATAAATTATTGTAAGATGAGCATGCTTTTATGCCCTAGTTTTGACACTGGCAGGTCACGAATTGGCGTAGGGTGCAGGGTGCGGAGCCCCAAGAAGCCCAGGGGTTTTGGGCAATAAATAACTATCAGATGAGCATGCTTTATACCTTATTTGGTGACACTGGTAGGTCTCGAATTGGTGTGGGGTCCAGGGGGAAGAGCCCCCGGAAGTTCAGGGGTTTTGGGCGATAAATTATTGTAAGATGAGCATGCTTTTATGCCCTAGTTTTGACACTGGCAGGTCACGAATTGGCGTGGGGTCCAGGGGCGGAGCCCCCGGATATTCAGGGGTTTTGGGCAATAAATTACTGTCAGATGAGCATGCTTTTTATACCTTATTTGGTGACAATGGTAGGTCGCCAATTGGCGTGGGGTCCAGGGTGCGGAGCACCAAGAAGCCCAGGGTTTTTGGGCAATAAATAACAGTCAGATGAGCATGCTTTTATACCTTATTTGGCAACACTGGTAGGTCGCGAATTGGTGTGGGGTCCAGGGGGAAGAGCCCCCGGAAGTTCAGGGGTTTGGGGCGATAAATAATTGTAAGATGACCATGCTTTTATGTCCTAGTTGTGACACTGGCAGGTCACGAATTGGCGTGGGGTCCAGGGGTGGAGCCCCTTGAATTTCAGGGGTTTTGGGCAATAAATAACTGTCAGATGAGCATGCTTTTATACCTTATTTGGTGACACTGGTAGGTCATGAATTGGCATGGGGTCCAGGGGCGAAGCTCCAAGAAGCTCAGGGGTTTTATACGTCAAATTATCGTCAGTTGAGCATATTTTAAACCTTATTTGTGACACTGGGAGGTCGCGAATAAGCGTGGGGTCCAGGAGGAGGATCCCCAAGAAGCTCAGGGTTTTACAACATTAAATTATCGTCAGATGAGCATATTTTATACCTTAATTGTGACACTGGGAGGTCGCGAATAAGCGTTGGGTCCAGGGGGAGGAACCCCGGAATTTCAGGGGTTTTGGGCAATAAATTACTGTCAGATGAGCAGGCTTTTATATCCTTGTTGTGACACTGGCAGGTCACGAATTGGTGTGGGGTCCAGGGGCGGAGCCCCCGGAAGTTCAGGGGTTTTGGGCAATAAATTTTTGTCAGATGTGCTTGCTCTTATACCCTAGTTGTGACACTGGTAGGTAACGAATTGGCGTGGGGTCCAGGGGCGGAGCCCCCGGAAGTTCATGGGTTTTGGGCAATAAATAACTGTCAGATGAGCATGTTTTTTATACCTTATTTGGTGACAATGGTAGGTTGCCAATTGGCGTGGGGTCCAGGGTGCGGAGCCCCAAGAAGCCCAGGGGTTTTGGGCAATAAATAACTGTCAGATGAGCATGCTTTATACCTTATTTGGTGACACTGGTAGGTCTCGAATTGGTGTGGGGTCCAGGGGGAAGACCCCCCGGAAGTTCAGGGGTTTTGGGCGATAAATTATTGTAAGATGAGCATGCTTTTATGCCCTAGTTTTGACACTGGCAGGTCACGAATTGGCGTGGGGTCCAGGGGCGGAGCCCCCGGAAATTCAGGGGTTTTTGGCAATAAATTACTGTCAGATGAGCATGCTTTTATATCCTAGTTGTGACACGGGCAGGTCACGAATTGGTGAGGGGTCCAGGGGCGGAGCCCCCGGAAGTTCAGGGGTTTTGGGCAATAAATAACTGTCAGATGAGCATGCTTTATACCTTATTTGGTGACACTGGTAGGTCTCGAATTGGTGTGGGGTCCAGGGGGAAGAGCCACCGGAAGTTCAGGGGTTTTGGGCAATAAATAACTGTCTGATGAGCATGCTTTTATACCTTATTTGGTGACACTGGTAGGTCGCGAATTGGTGTGGGGTCCAGGGGGAAGAGCCCCCAGAAGTTCAGGGGTTTTGGGCGATGAATTATTGTAAGATGAGCATGCTTTTATACCCTAGTTGTGACACTGGCAGGTAACGAATTGGGGTTGGGTCCAGGGGCGGAGCCCCCGGAAGTTCAGGGGTTTTGTGCAATAAATAACTGTCAGATGAGCATGATTTTATACCTTAGTTGTGGCACTGGCAGGTCACGATTTGTCGTGGGGTCCGGGGGCGAAGCCCCCAGAAGCTCTGGGGTTTTATACGTTAAATTATCGTCAGATGAGCATATTTTAAACCTTATTCGTGACACTGGGAGGTCACGAATTGGCGTGGGGTCCAGGGGGAAGAGCCCCCGGAAGTTCAGGGGTTTTGGGCAATAAATAACTGTAAGATGAGCATGCTTTTATGCCCTAGTTTTGACACTGGCAGGTCACGAATTGGCGTGGGGTGCAGGGTGCGGAGCCCCAAGAAGCCCAGGGGTTTTGGGCAATAAATAACTATCAGATGAGCATGCTTTATACCTTATTTGGTGACACTGGTAGGTCTCGAATTGGTGTGGGGTTCAGGGGGAAGAGCCCCCGGAAGTTCAGGGGTTTTGGGCGATAAATTATTGTAAGATGAGCATGCTTTTATGCCCTAGTTTTGACACTGGCAGGTCACGAATTGGCGTGGGGTCCAGGGGCGGAGCCCCCGGATATTCAGGGGTTTTGGGCAATAAATTACTGTCAGATGAGCATGCTTTTTATACCTTATTTGGTGACAATGGTAGGTCGCCAATTGGCGTGGGGTCCAGATGAGCATGCTTTTATATCCTAGTTGTGACACGGGCAGGTCACGAATTGGTGAGGGGTCCAGGGGCGGAGCCCCCGGAAGTTCAGGGGTTTTGGGCAATAAATAACTGTCAGATGAGCATGCTTTATACCTTATTTGGTGACACTGGTAGGTCTCGAATTGGTGTGGGGTCCAGGGGGAAGAGCCACCGGAAGTTCAGGGGTTTTGGGCAATAAATAACTGTCTGATGAGCATGCTTTTATACCTTATTTGGTGACACTGGTAGGTCGCGAATTGGTGTGGGGTCCAGGGGGAAGAGCCCCCAGAAGTTCAGGGGTTTTGGGCGATGAATTATTGTAAGATGAGCATGCTTTTATACCCTAGTTGTGACACTGGCAGGTAACGAATTGGGGTTGGGTCCAGGGGCGGAGCCCCCGGAAGTTCAGGGGTTTTGTGCAATAAATAACTGTCAGATGAGCATGATTTTATACCTTAGTTGTGGCACTGGCAGGTCACGATTTGTCGTGGGGTCCGGGGGCGAAGCCCCCAGAAGCTCTGGGGTTTTATACGTTAAATTATCGTCAGATGAGCATATTTTAAACCTTATTCGTGACACTGGGAGGTCACGAATTGGCGTGGGGTCCAGGGGGAAGAGCCCCCGGAAGTTCAGGGGTTTTGGGCAATAAATAACTGTAAGATGAGCATGCTTTTATGCCCTAGTTTTGACACTGGCAGGTCACGAATTGGCGTGGGGTGCAGGGTGCGGAGCCCCAAGAAGCCCAGGGGTTTTGGGCAATAAATAACTATCAGATGAGCATGCTTTATACCTTATTTGGTGACACTGGTAGGTCTCGAATTGGTGTGGGGTTCAGGGGGAAGAGCCCCCGGAAGTTCAGGGGTTTTGGGCGATAAATTATTGTAAGATGAGCATGCTTTTATGCCCTAGTTTTGACACTGGCAGGTCACGAATTGGCGTGGGGTCCAGGGGCGGAGCCCCCGGATATTCAGGGGTTTTGGGCAATAAATTACTGTCAGATGAGCATGCTTTTTATACCTTATTTGGTGACAATGGTAGGTCGCCAATTGGCGTGGGGTCCAGGGTGCAGAGCACCAAGAAGCCCAGGGTTTTGGGCAATAAATAACTATCAGATGAGCATGCTTTATACCTCATTTGGTGACACTGGTAGGTCTCGAATTGGTGTGGGGTCCAGGGGGAAGAGCCCCCGGAAGTTCAGGGGTTTGGGGCGATAAATAATTGTAAGATGAGCATGCTTTAATGCCCTAGTTGTGACACTGGCAGGTCACGAAATGGCGTGGGGTCCAGTGGCGGAGCCCCCGGAATTTCAGGGGTTTTGGGCAATAAATAACTGTCAGATGAGCATGCTTTATACCTTATTTGGTGACACTGGTAGGTCTCAAATTGGTGTGGGGTCCAGGGGGAAGAGCCCCCGGAAGTTCAGGGGTTTTGGGCGATAAATTATTGTAAGATGAGCATGCTTTTATGCCCTAGTTTTGACACTGGCAGGTCACGAATTGGCGTGGGGTGCAGGGTGCCGAGCCCCAAGAAGCCCAGGGGTTTTGGGCAATAAATTACTGTCAGATGAGCATGCTTTTTATACCTTATTTGGTGACAATGGTAGGTCGCCAATTGGCGTGGGGTCCAGGGTGCGGAGCATCAAGAAGCCCAGGGTTTTTGGGCAATAAATAACAGTCAGATGAGCATGCTTTTATACCTTATTTGGCAACACTGGTAGGTCGCGAATTGGTGTGGGGTCCAGGGGGAAGAGCCCCCAGAAGTTCAGGGGTTTGGGCGATAAATAATTGTAAGATGAGCATGCTTTAATACCCTAGTTGTGACACTGGCAGGTCACGAATTGGCGTGGGGTCCAGGGGCGGAGCCCCCGGAATTTCAGGGGTTTTGGGCAATAAATAAATGTCAGATGAGCATGCTTTTATACCTTATTTGGTGACACTGGTAGGTCGCGAATTGGCGTGGGGTCCAGAGGCGGAGCCCCCGGAAGTTCAGGGGTTTTGGGCAATAAAAAACTGTCAGATGAGCATGCTTTTATACCTTATTTGGTGACACTGGTTGGTGGCGAATTGGTGTGGGGTCCAGGGGGAAGAGCCCCCGGAAGTTCAGGGGTTTTGGGCGATAAATTATTGTCAGATGAGCATGCTTTTATACCCTAGTTGTGACACTGGCAGGTAACGAATTGGGGTTGGGTCCAGGGGCGGAGCCCCCGGAAGTTCAGGGGTTTTGTGCAATAAATAACTGTCAGATGAGCATGCTTTTATACCTTAGTTGTGGCACTGGCAGGTCACGATTTGTCGTGGGGTCCGGGGGCGAAGCCCCCAGAAGCTCTGGGGTTTTATACGTTAAATTATCGTCAGATGAGCATATTTTATACCCTAGTTGTGACACTGGCAGGTAACGAATTGGGGTTGGGTCCAGGGGCGGAGCCCCCGGAAGTTCAGGGGTTTTGTGCAATAAATAACTGTCAGATGAGCATGCTTTTATACCTTAGTTGTGGCACTGGCAGGTCACGATTTGTCGTGGGGTCCAGGGGCGGAGCCCCCGGAAGTTCATGGGTTTTGGGCAATAAATAACTGTCAGATGAGCATGTTTTTTATACCTTATTTGGTGACAATGGTAGGTTGCCAATTGGCGTGGGGTCCAGGGTGCGGAGCCCCAAGAAGCCCAGGGGTTTTGGGCAATAAATAACTGTCAGATGAGCATGCTTTATACCTTATTTGGTGACACTGGTAGGTCTCGAATTGGTGTGGGGTCCAGGGGGAAGACCCCCCGGAAGTTCAGGGGTTTTGGGCGATAAATTATTGTAAGATGAGCATGCTTTTATGCCCTAGTTTTGACACTGGCAGGTCACGAATTGGCGTGGGGTCCAGGGGCGGAGCCCCCGGAAATTCAGGGGTTTTTGGCAATAAATTACTGTCAGATGAGCATGCTTTTATATCCTAGTTGTGACACGGGCAGGTCACGAATTGGTGAGGGGTCCAGGGGCGGAGCCCCCGGAAGTTCAGGGGTTTTGGGCAATAAATAACTGTCAGATGAGCATGCTTTATACCTTATTTGGTGACACTGGTAGGTCTCGAATTGGTGTGGGGTCCAGGGGGAAGAGCCACCGGAAGTTCAGGGGTTTTGGGCAATAAATAACTGTCTGATGAGCATGCTTTTATACCTTATTTGGTGACACTGGTAGGTCGCGAATTGGTGTGGGGTCCAGGGGGAAGAGCCCCCAGAAGTTCAGGGGTTTTGGGCGATGAATTATTGTAAGATGAGCATGCTTTTATACCCTAGTTGTGACACTGGCAGGTAACGAATTGGGGTTGGGTCCAGGGGCGGAGCCCCCGGAAGTTCAGGGGTTTTGTGCAATAAATAACTGTCAGATGAGCATGATTTTATACCTTAGTTGTGGCACTGGCAGGTCACGATTTGTCGTGGGGTCCGGGGGCGAAGCCCCCAGAAGCTCTGGGGTTTTATACGTTAAATTATCGTCAGATGAGCATATTTTAAACCTTATTCGTGACACTGGGAGGTCACGAATTGGCGTGGGGTCCAGGGGGAAGAGCCCCCGGAAGTTCAGGGGTTTTGGGCAATAAATAACTGTAAGATGAGCATGCTTTTATGCCCTAGTTTTGACACTGGCAGGTCACGAATTGGCGTGGGGTGCAGGGTGCGGAGCCCCAAGAAGCCCAGGGGTTTTGGGCAATAAATAACTATCAGATGAGCATGCTTTATACCTTATTTGGTGACACTGGTAGGTCTCGAATTGGTGTGGGGTTCAGGGGGAAGAGCCCCCGGAAGTTCAGGGGTTTTGGGCGATAAATTATTGTAAGATGAGCATGCTTTTATGCCCTAGTTTTGACACTGGCAGGTCACGAATTGGCGTGGGGTCCAGGGGCGGAGCCCCCGGATATTCAGGGGTTTTGGGCAATAAATTACTGTCAGATGAGCATGCTTTTTATACCTTATTTGGTGACAATGGTAGGTCGCCAATTGGCGTGGGGTCCAGGGTGCAGAGCACCAAGAAGCCCAGGGTTTTGGGCAATAAATAACTATCAGATGAGCATGCTTTATACCTCATTTGGTGACACTGGTAGGTCTCGAATTGGTGTGGGGTCCAGGGGGAAGAGCCCCCGGAAGTTCAGGGGTTTGGGGCGATAAATAATTGTAAGATGAGCATGCTTTAATGCCCTAGTTGTGACACTGGCAGGTCACGAAATGGCGTGGGGTCCAGTGGCGGAGCCCCCGGAATTTCAGGGGTTTTGGGCAATAAATAACTGTCAGATGAGCATGCTTTATACCTTATTTGGTGACACTGGTAGGTCTCAAATTGGTGTGGGGTCCAGGGGGAAGAGCCCCCGGAAGTTCAGGGGTTTTGGGCGATAAATTATTGTAAGATGAGCATGCTTTTATGCCCTAGTTTTGACACTGGCAGGTCACGAATTGGCGTGGGGTGCAGGGTGCGGAGCCCCAAGAAGCCCAGGGGTTTTGGGCAATAAATAACTATCAGATGAGCATGCTTTATACCTTTTTTGGTGACACTGGTAGGTCTCGAATTGGTGTGGGGTCCAGGGGGAAGAGCCCCCGGAAGTTCAGGGGTTTTGGACGATAAATTATTGTAAGATGAGCATGCTTTTATGCCCTAGTTTTGACACTGGCAGGTCACGAATTGGCGTGGGGTCCAGGGGCGGAGCCCCCGGATATTCAGGGGTTTTGGGCAATAAATTACTGTCAGATGAGCATGCTTTTTATACCTTATTTGGTGACAATGGTAGGTCGCCAATTGGCGTGGGGTCCAGGGTGCGGAGCATCAAGAAGCCCAGGGTTTTTGGGCAATAAATAACAGTCAGATGAGCATGCTTTTATACCTTATTTGGCAACACTGGTAGGTCGCGAATTGGTGTGGGGTCCAGGGGGAAGAGCCCCCAGAAGTTCAGGGGTTTGGGCGATAAATAATTGTAAGATGAGCATGCTTTAATACCCTAGTTGTGACACTGGCAGGTCACGAATTGGCGTGGGGTCCAGGGGCGGAGCCCCCGGAATTTCAGGGGTTTGGGGCAATAAATAAATGTCAGATGAGCATGCTTTTATACCTTATTTGGTGACACTGGTAGGTCGCGAATTGGTGTGGGGTCCAGAGGCGGAGCCCCCGGAAGTTCAGGGGTTTTGGGCAATAAAAAACTGTCAGATGAGCATGCTTTTATACCTTATTTGGTGACACTGGTTGGTGGCGAATTGGTGTGGGGTCCAGGGGGAAGAGCCCCCGGAAGTTCAGGGGTTTTGGGCGATAAATTATTGTCAGATGAGCATGCTTTTATACCCTAGTTGTGACACTGGCAGGTAACGAATTGGGGTTGGGTCCAGGGGCGGAGCCCCCGGAAGTTCAGGGGTTTTGTGCAATAAATAACTGTCAGATGAGCATGCTTTTATACCTTAGTTGTGGCACTGGCAGGTCACGATTTGTCGTGGGGTCCGGGGGCGAAGCCCCCAGAAGCTCTGGGGTTTTATACGTTAAATTATCGTCAGATGAGCATATTTTAAACCTTATTTGTGACACTGGGAGGTCGCGAATTGGTGTGGGGTCCAGGGGGAAGAGCCCCCGGAAGTTCAGGGGTTTTGGGCGATAAATTATTGTAAGATGAGCATGCTTTTATGCCCTAGTTTTGACACTAGCAGGTCACGAATTGGCGTGGGGTGCAGGGTGCGGAGCCCCAAGAAGCCCAGGGGTTTTGGGCAATAAATAACAGTCAGATGAGCATGCTTTTATACCTTATTTGGCAACACTGGTAGGTCGCGAATTGGTGTGGGGTCCAGGGGGAAGAGGCCCCGGAAGTTCAGGGGTTTGGGGCGATAAATAATTGTAAAATGAGCATGCTTTAATGCCCTAGTTGTGACACTGGCAGGTCACAAATTGGCGTGGGGTCCAGGGGCGGAGCCCCCGGATATTCAGGGGTTTTGGGCAATAAATTACTGTCAGATGAGCATGCTTTTTATACCTTATTTGGTGACAATGGTAGGTCGCCAATTGGCGTGGGGTCCAGGGTGCGGAGCACCAAGAAGCCCAGGGTTTATGGGCAATAAATAACAGTCAGATGAGCATGCTTTTATACCTTATTTGGCAACACTGGTAGGTCGCGAATTGGTGTGGGGTCCAGGGGGAAGAGCCCCCGGAAGTTCAGGGGTTTGGGGCGATAAATAATTGTAAGATGAGCATGCTTTTATATCCTAGTTGTGACACGGGCAGGTCACGAATTGGTGAGGGGTCCAGGGGCGGAGCCCCCGGAAGTTCAGGAGTTTTGGGCAATAAATAACTGTCAGATGAGCATGCTTTATACCTTATTTGGTGACACTGGTAGGTCTCGAATTGGTGTGGGGTCCAGGGGGATGAGCCCCCGGAAGTTCAGGGGTTTTGGGCAATAAATAACTGTCAGATGAGCATGCTTTTATACCTTATTTGGTGACACTGGTAGGTCGCGAATTGTTGTGGGGTCCAGGGGGAAGAGCCCCCAGAAGTTCAGGGGTTTTGGGCGATGAATTATTGTAAGATGAGCATGCTTTTATACCCTAGTTGTGACACTGGCAGGTAACGAATTGGGGTTGGGTCCAGGGGCGGAGCCCCCGGAAGTTCAGGGGTTTTGTGCAATAAATAACTTTCAGATGAGCATGATTTAATACCTTAGTTGTGGCACTGGCAGGTCACGATTTGTCGTGGGGTCCGGGGGCGAAGCCCCCAGAAGCTCTGGGGTTTTATACGTTAAATTATCGTCAGATGAGCATATTTTAAACCTTATTTGTGACACTGGGAGGTCACGAATTGGCGTGGGGTCCAGGGGCGGAGCCCCCGGAAATTCAGGGGTTTTGGGCAATAAATTACTGTCAGATGAGCATGTTTTTATACCTTATTTGGTGACACTGGTAGGTCGCGAATAAGCGTGGGGTCCAGGGGGAGGAACCCCCGGAAGTTCAGGGTTTTGGGCAATAAATTACTGTCAGATGAGCATGCTTTTATATCCTAGTTGTGACACGGGCAGGTCACGAATTGGTGAGGGGTCCAGGGGCGGAGCCCCCGGAAGTTCAGGGGTTTTGGGCAATAAATAACTGTCAGATGAGCATGCTTTATACCTTATTTGGTGACACTGGTAGGTCTCGAATTGGTGTGGGGTCCAGGGGGAAGAGCCCCCGGAAGTTCAGGGTTTTTGGGCGATAAATTATTGTAAGATGAGCATGCTTTTATGCCCTAGTTTTGACACTGGCAGGTCACGAATTGGCGTGGGGTGCAGGGTGCGGAGCCCCAAGAAGCCCAGGGGTTTTGGGCAATAAATAACTATCAGATGAGCATGCTTTATACCTTATTTGGTGACACTGGTAGGTCTCGAATTGGTGTGGGGTCCAGGGGGAAGAGCCCCCGGAAGTTCAGGGGTTTTGGACGATAAATTATTGTAAGATGAGCATGCTTTTATGCCCTAGTTTTGACACTGGCAGGTCACGAATTGGCGTGGGGTCCAGGGGCGGAGCCCCCGGATATTCAGGGGTTTTGGGCAATAAATTACTGTCAGATTAGCATGCTTTTTATAGCTTATTTGGTGACAATGGTAGGTCGCCAATTGGCGTGGGGTCCAGGGTGCGGAGCACCAAGAAGCCCAGGGTTTTGGGGCAATAAATAACAGTCAGATGAGCATGCTTTTATACCTTATTTGGCAACACTGGTAGGTCGCGAATTGGTGTGGGGTCCAGGGGGAAGAGCCCCCGGAAGTTCAGGGGTTTGGGGCGATAAATAATTGTAAGATGAGCATGCTTTAATGCACTAGTTGTGACACTGGCAGGTCACGAATTAGTGTGGGGTCCAGGGGCGGAGCCCCCGGAATTTCAGGGGTTTTGGGCAATAAATAACTGTCAGATGAGCATGCTTTATACCTTATTTGGTGACACTGGTAGGTCTCGAATTGGTGTGGGGTCCAGGGGGAAGAGCCCCCGGAAGTTCAGGGGTTTTGGGCGATAAATTATTGTAAGATGAGCATGCTTTTATGCCCTAGTTTTGACACTGGCAGGTCACGAATTGGCGTGGGGTGCAGGGTGCGGAGCCCCAAGAAGCCCAGGGGTTTTGGGCAATAAATAACTATCAGATGAGCATGCTTTATACCTTATTTGGTGACACTGGTAGGTCTCGAATTGGTGTGGGGTCCATGGGGAAGAGCCCCCGGAAGTTCAGGGGTTTTGGGCGATAAATTATTGTAAGATGAGCATGCTTTTATGCCCTAGTTTTGACACTGGCAGGTCACGAATTGGCGTGGGGTCCAGGGGCGGAGCCCCCGGATATTCAGGGGTTTTGGGCAATAAATTACTGTCAGATGAGCATGCTCTTTATACCTTATTTGGTGACAATGGTAGGTCGCCAATTGGCGTGGGGTTCAGGGTGCGGAGCACCAAGAAGCCCAGGGTTTTTGGGCAATAAATAACAGTCAGATGAGCATGCTTTTATACCTTATTTGGCAACACTGGTAGGTCGCGAATTGGTGTGGGGTCCAGGGGGAAGAGCCCCCGGAAGTTCAGGGGTTTTGGGCGATAAATTATTGTAAGATGAGCATGCTTTTATGCCCTAGTTTTGACACTGGCAGGTCACGAATTGGCGTGGGGTGCAGGGTGCGGAGCCCCAAGAAGCCCAGGGGTTTTGGGCGATAAATCATTGTCAGATGAGCATGCTTTTATACCCTAGTTGTGAAACTGGCAGGTAACGAATTGGGGTTGGGTCCAGGGGCGGAGCCCCCGGAAGTTCAGGGGTTTTGTGCAATAAATAACTGTCAGATGAGCATGATTTCATACCTTAGTTGTGGCACTGGCAGGTCACGATTTGTCGTGGGGTCCGGGGGCGAAGCCCCCAGAAGCTCTGGGGTTTTATACGTTAAATTATCGTCAGATGAGCATATTTTAAACCTTATTTGTGACACTGGGAGGTCGCGAATAAGCGTGGGGTCCAGGGGGAGGAACCCCCGGAAGTTCAGGGTTTTGGGCAATAAATTACTGTCAGATGAGCGAGCTTTTATATCCTAGTTGTGACACGGGCAGGTCACGAATTGGTGAGGGGTCCAGGGGCGGAGCCCCCGGAAGTTCAGGGGTTTTGGGCAATAAATAACTGTCAGATGAGCATGCTTTATACCTTATTTGGTGACACTGGTAGGTCTCGAATTGGTGTGGGGTCCAGGGGGAAGAGCCCCCAGAAGTTCAGGGGTTTGGGCGATAAATAATTGTAAGATGAGCATGCTTTAATACCCTAGTTGTGACACTGGCAGGTCACGAATTGGCGTGGGGTCCAGGGGCGGAGCCCCCGGAATTTCAGGGGTTTTGGGCAATAAATAAATGTCAGATGAGCATGCTTTTATACCTTATTTGGTGACACTGGTAGGTCGCGAATTGGCGTGGGGTCCAGAGGCGGAGCCCCCGGAAGTTCAGGGGTTTTGGGCAATAAAAAACTGTCAGATGAGCATGCTTTTATACCTTATTTGGTGACACTGGTTGGTGGCGAATTGGTGTGGGGTCCAGGGGGAAGAGCCCCCGGAAGTTCAGGGGTTTTGGGCGATAAATTATTGTCAGATGAGCATGCTTTTATACCCTAGTTGTGACACTGGCAGGTAACGAATTGGGGTTGGGTCCAGGGGCGGAGCCCCCGGAAGTTCAGGGGTTTTGTGCAATAAATAACTGTCAGATGAGCATGCTTTTATACCTTAGTTGTGGCACTGGCAGGTCACGATTTGTCGTGGGGTCCGGGGGCGAAGCCCCCAGAAGCTCTGGGGTTTTATACGTTAAATTATCGTCAGATGAGCATATTTTATACCCTAGTTGTGACACTGGCAGGTAACGAATTGGGGTTGGGTCCAGGGGCGGAGCCCCCGGAAGTTCAGGGGTTTTGTGCAATAAATAACTGTCAGATGAGCATGCTTTTATACCTTAGTTGTGGCACTGGCAGGTCACGATTTGTCGTGGGGTCCAGGGGCGGAGCCCCCGGAAGTTCATGGGTTTTGGGCAATAAATAACTGTCAGATGAGCATGTTTTTTATACCTTATTTGGTGACAATGGTAGGTTGCCAATTGGCGTGGGGTCCAGGGTGCGGAGCCCCAAGAAGCCCAGGGGTTTTGGGCAATAAATAACTGTCAGATGAGCATGCTTTATACCTTATTTGGTGACACTGGTAGGTCTCGAATTGGTGTGGGGTCCAGGGGGAAGACCCCCCGGAAGTTCAGGGGTTTTGGGCGATAAATTATTGTAAGATGAGCATGCTTTTATGCCCTAGTTTTGACACTGGCAGGTCACGAATTGGCGTGGGGTCCAGGGGCGGAGCCCCCGGAAATTCAGGGGTTTTTGGCAATAAATTACTGTCAGATGAGCATGCTTTTATATCCTAGTTGTGACACGGGCAGGTCACGAATTGGTGAGGGGTCCAGGGGCGGAGCCCCCGGAAGTTCAGGGGTTTTGGGCAATAAATAACTGTCAGATGAGCATGCTTTATACCTTATTTGGTGACACTGGTAGGTCTCGAATTGGTGTGGGGTCCAGGGGGAAGAGCCACCGGAAGTTCAGGGGTTTTGGGCAATAAATAACTGTCTGATGAGCATGCTTTTATACCTTATTTGGTGACACTGGTAGGTCGCGAATTGGTGTGGGGTCCAGGGGGAAGAGCCCCCAGAAGTTCAGGGGTTTTGGGCGATGAATTATTGTAAGATGAGCATGCTTTTATACCCTAGTTGTGACACTGGCAGGTAACGAATTGGGGTTGGGTCCAGGGGCGGAGCCCCCGGAAGTTCAGGGGTTTTGTGCAATAAATAACTGTCAGATGAGCATGATTTTATACCTTAGTTGTGGCACTGGCAGGTCACGATTTGTCGTGGGGTCCGGGGGCGAAGCCCCCAGAAGCTCTGGGGTTTTATACGTTAAATTATCGTCAGATGAGCATATTTTAAACCTTATTCGTGACACTGGGAGGTCACGAATTGGCGTGGGGTCCAGGGGGAAGAGCCCCCGGAAGTTCAGGGGTTTTGGGCAATAAATAACTGTAAGATGAGCATGCTTTTATGCCCTAGTTTTGACACTGGCAGGTCACGAATTGGCGTGGGGTGCAGGGTGCGGAGCCCCAAGAAGCCCAGGGGTTTTGGGCAATAAATAACTATCAGATGAGCATGCTTTATACCTTATTTGGTGACACTGGTAGGTCTCGAATTGGTGTGGGGTTCAGGGGGAAGAGCCCCCGGAAGTTCAGGGGTTTTGGGCGATAAATTATTGTAAGATGAGCATGCTTTTATGCCCTAGTTTTGACACTGGCAGGTCACGAATTGGCGTGGGGTCCAGGGGCGGAGCCCCCGGATATTCAGGGGTTTTGGGCAATAAATTACTGTCAGATGAGCATGCTTTTTATACCTTATTTGGTGACAATGGTAGGTCGCCAATTGGCGTGGGGTCCAGGGTGCAGAGCACCAAGAAGCCCAGGGTTTTGGGCAATAAATAACTATCAGATGAGCATGCTTTATACCTCATTTGGTGACACTGGTAGGTCTCGAATTGGTGTGGGGTCCAGGGGGAAGAGCCCCCGGAAGTTCAGGGGTTTGGGGCGATAAATAATTGTAAGATGAGCATGCTTTAATGCCCTAGTTGTGACACTGGCAGGTCACGAAATGGCGTGGGGTCCAGTGGCGGAGCCTCCGGAATTTCAGGGGTTTTGGGCAATAAATAACTGTCAGATGAGCATGCTTTATACCTTATTTGGTGACACTGGTAGGTCTCAAATTGGTGTGGGGTCCAGGGGGAAGAGCCCCCGGAAGTTCAGGGGTTTTGGGCGATAAATTATTGTAAGATGAGCATGCTTTTATGCCCTAGTTTTGACACTGGCAGGTCACGAATTGGCGTGGGGTGCAGGGTGCGGAGCCCCAAGAAGCCCAGGGGTTTTGGGCAATAAATAACTATCAGATGAGCATGCTTTATACCTTTTTTGGTGACACTGGTAGGTCTCGAATTGGTGTGGGGTCCAGGGGGAAGAGCCCCCGGAAGTTCAGGGGTTTTGGACGATAAATTATTGTAAGATGAGCATGCTTTTATGCCCTAGTTTTGACACTGGCAGGTCACGAATTGGCGTGGGGTCCAGGGGCGGAGCCCCCGGATATTCAGGGGTTTTGGGCAATAAATTACTGTCAGATGAGCATGCTTTTTATACCTTATTTGGTGACAATGGTAGGTCGCCAATTGGCGTGGGGTCCAGGGTGCGGAGCATCAAGAAGCCCAGGGTTTTTGGGCAATAAATAACAGTCAGATGAGCATGCTTTTATACCTTATTTGGCAACACTGGTAGGTCGCGAATTGGTGTGGGGTCCAGGGGGAAGAGCCCCCAGAAGTTCAGGGGTTTGGGCGATAAATAATTGTAAGATGAGCATGCTTTAATACCCTAGTTGTGACACTGGCAGGTCACGAATTGGCGTGGGGTCCAGGGGCGGAGCCCCCGGAATTTCAGGGGTTTTGGGCAATAAATAAATGTCAGATGAGCATGCTTTTATACCTTATTTGGTGACACTGGTAGGTCGCGAATTGGCGTGGGGTCCAGAGGCGGAGCCCCCGGAAGTTCAGGGGTTTTGGGCAATAAAAAACTGTCAGATGAGCATGCTTTTATACCTTATTTGGTGACACTGGTTGGTGGCGAATTGGTGTGGGGTCCAGGGGGAAGAGCCCCCGGAAGTTCAGGGGTTTTGGGCGATAAATTATTGTCAGATGAGCATGCTTTTATACCCTAGTTGTGACACTGGCAGGTAACGAATTGGGGTTGGGTCCAGGGGCGGAGCCCCCGGAAGTTCAGGGGTTTTGTGCAATAAATAACTGTCAGATGAGCATGCTTTTATACCTTAGTTGTGGCACTGGCAGGTCACGATTTGTCGTGGGGTCCGGGGGCGAAGCCCCCAGAAGCTCTGGGGTTTTATACGTTAAATTATCGTCAGATGAGCATATTTTAAACCTTATTTGTGACACTGGGAGGTCGCGAATTGGTGTGGGGTCCAGGGGGAAGAGCCCCCGGAAGTTCAGGGGTTTTGGGCGATAAATTATTGTAAGATGAGCATGCTTTTATGCCCTAGTTTTGACACTAGCAGGTCACGAATTGGCGTGGGGTGCAGGGTGCGGAGCCCCAAGAAGCCCAGGGGTTTTGGGCAATAAATAACAGTCAGATGAGCATGCTTTTATACCTTATTTGGCAACACTGGTAGGTCGCGAATTGGTGTGGGGTCCAGGGGGAAGAGGCCCCGGAAGTTCAGGGGTTTGGGGCGATAAATAATTGTAAGATGAGCATGCTTTAATGCCCTAGTTGTGACACTGGCAGGTCACAAATTGGCGTGGGGTCCAGGGGCGGAGCCCCCGGATATTCAGGGGTTTTGGGCAATAAATTACTGTCAGATGAGCATGCTTTTTATACCTTATTTGGTGACAATGGTAGGTCGCCAATTGGCGTGGGGTCCAGGGTGCGGAGCACCAAGAAGCCCAGGGTTTATGGGCAATAAATAACAGTCAGATGAGCATGCTTTTATACCTTATTTGGCAACACTGGTAGGTCGCGAATTGGTGTGGGGTCCAGGGGGAAGAGCCCCCGGAAGTTCAGGGGTTTGGGGCGATAAATAATTGTAAGATGAGCATGCTTTTATATCCTAGTTGTGACACGGGCAGGTCACGAATTGGTGAGGGGTCCAGGGGCGGAGCCCCCGGAAGTTCAGGAGTTTTGGGCAATAAATAACTGTCAGATGAGCATGCTTTATACCTTATTTGGTGACACTGGTAGGTCTCGAATTGGTGTGGGGTCCAGGGGGATGAGCCCCCGGAAGTTCAGGGGTTTTGGGCAATAAATAACTGTCAGATGAGCATGCTTTTATACCTTATTTGGTGACACTGGTAGGTCGCGAATTGTTGTGGGGTCCAGGGGGAAGAGCCCCCAGAAGTTCAGGGGTTTTGGGCGATGAATTATTGTAAGATGAGCATGCTTTTATACCCTAGTTGTGACACTGGCAGGTAACGAATTGGGGTTGGGTCCAGGGGCGGAGCCCCCGGAAGTTCAGGGGTTTTGTGCAATAAATAACTTTCAGATGAGCATGATTTAATACCTTAGTTGTGGCACTGGCAGGTCACGATTTGTCGTGGGGTCCGGGGGCGAAGCCCCCAGAAGCTCTGGGGTTTTATACGTTAAATTATCGTCAGATGAGCATATTTTAAACCTTATTTGTGACACTGGGAGGTCACGAATTGGCGTGGGGTCCAGGGGCGGAGCCCCGGAAATTCAGGGGTTTTGGGCAATAAATTACTGTCAGATGAGCATGTTTTTATACCTTATTTGGTGACACTGGTAGGTCGCGAATAAGCGTGGGGTCCAGGGGGAGGAACCCCCGGAAGTTCAGGGTTTTGGGCAATAAATTACTGTCAGATGAGCATGCTTTTATATCCTAGTTGTGACACGGGCAGGTCACGAATTGGTGAGGGGTCCAGGGGCGGAGCCCCCGGAAGTTCAGGGGTTTTGGGCAATAAATAACTGTCAGATGAGCATGCTTTATACCTTATTTGGTGACACTGGTAGGTCTCGAATTGGTGTGGGGTCCAGGGGGAAGAGCCCCCGGAAGTTCAGGGTTTTTGGGCGATAAATTATTGTAAGATGAGCATGCTTTTATGCCCTAGTTTTGACACTGGCAGGTCACGAATTGGCGTGGGGTGCAGGGTGCGGAGCCCCAAGAAGCCCAGGGGTTTTGGGCAATAAATAACTATCAGATGAGCATGCTTTATACCTTATTTGGTGACACTGGTAGGTCTCGAATTGGTGTGGGGTCCAGGGGGAAGAGCCCCCGGAAGTTCAGGGGTTTTGGACGATAAATTATTGTAAGATGAGCATGCTTTTATGCCCTAGTTTTGACACTGGCAGGTCACGAATTGGCGTGGGGTCCAGGGGCGGAGCCCCGGATATTCAGGGGTTTTGGGCAATAAATTACTGTCAGATTAGCATGCTTTTTATAGCTTATTTGGTGACAATGGTAGGTCGCCAATTGGCGTGGGGTCCAGGGTGCGGAGCACCAAGAAGCCCAGGGTTTTGGGGCAATAAATAACAGTCAGATGAGCATGCTTTTATACCTTATTTGGCAACACTGGTAGGTCGCGAATTGGTGTGGGGTCCAGGGGGAAGAGCCCCCGGAAGTTCAGGGGTTTGGGGCGATAAATAATTGTAAGATGAGCATGCTTTAATGCACTAGTTGTGACACTGGCAGGTCACGAATTAGTGTGGGGTCCAGGGGCGGAGCCCCCGGAATTTCAGGGGTTTTGGGCAATAAATAACTGTCAGATGAGCATGCTTTATACCTTATTTGGTGACACTGGTAGGTCTCGAATTGGTGTGGGGTCCAGGGGGAAGAGCCCCCGGAAGTTCAGGGGTTTTGGGCGATAAATTATTGTAAGATGAGCATGCTTTTATGCCCTAGTTTTGACACTGGCAGGTCACGAATTGGCGTGGGGTGCAGGGTGCGGAGCCCCAAGAAGCCCAGGGGTTTTGGGCAATAAATAACTATCAGATGAGCATGCTTTATACCTTATTTGGTGACACTGGTAGGTCTCGAATTGGTGTGGGGTCCATGGGGAAGAGCCCCCGGAAGTTCAGGGGTTTTGGGCGATAAATTATTGTAAGATGAGCATGCTTTTATGCCCTAGTTTTGACACTGGCAGGTCACGAATTGGCGTGGGGTCCAGGGGCGGAGCCCCCGGATATTCAGGGGTTTTGGGCAATAAATTACTGTCAGATGAGCATGCTCTTTATACCTTATTTGGTGACAATGGTAGGTCGCCAATTGGCGTGGGGTTCAGGGTGCGGAGCACCAAGAAGCCCAGGGTTTTTGGGCAATAAATAACAGTCAGATGAGCATGCTTTTATACCTTATTTGGCAACACTGGTAGGTCGCGAATTGGTGTGGGGTCCAGGGGGAAGAGCCCCCGGAAGTTCAGGGGTTTTGGGCGATAAATTATTGTAAGATGAGCATGCTTTTATGCCCTAGTTTTGACACTGGCAGGTCACGAATTGGCGTGGGGTGCAGGGTGCGGAGCCCCAAGAAGCCCAGGGGTTTTGGGCGATAAATCATTGTCAGATGAGCATGCTTTTATACCCTAGTTGTGAAACTGGCAGGTAACGAATTGGGGTTGGGTCCAGGGGCGGAGCCCCCGGAAGTTCAGGGGTTTTGTGCAATAAATAACTGTCAGATGAGCATGATTTTATACCTTAGTTGTGGCACTGGCAGGTCACGATTTGTCGTGGGGTCCGGGGGCGAAGCCCCCAGAAGCTCTGGGGTTTTATACGTTAAATTATCGTCAGATGAGCATATTTTAAACCTTATTTGTGACACTGGGAGGTCGCGAATAAGCGTGGGGTCCAGGGGGAGGAACCCCCGGAAAATCAGGGTTTTGGGCAATAAATTACTGTCAGATGAGCGAGCTTTTATATCCTAGTTGTGACACGGGCAGGTCACGAATTGGTGAGGGGTCCAGGGGCGGAGCCCCCGGAAGTTCAGGGGTTTTGGGCAATAAATAACTGTCAGATGAGCATGCTTTATACCTTATTTGGTGACACTGGTAGGTCTCGAATTGGTGTGGGGTCCAGGGGGAAGAGCCCCCGGAAGTTCAGGGGTTTTGGGCGATGAATTATTGTAAGATGAGCATGCTTTTATGCCCTAGTTTTGACACTGGCAGGTCACGAATTGGCGTGGGGTGCAGGGTGCGGAGCCCCAAGAAGCCCAGGGGTTTTGGGCAATAAATAACTATCAGATGAGCATGCTTTATACCTTATTTGGTGACACTGGTAGGTCTCGAATTGGTGTGGGGTCCAGGGGGAAGAGCCCCCGGAAGTTCAGGGGTTTTGGGCGATAAATTATTGTAAGATGAGCATGCTTTTATGCCCTAGTTTTGACACTGGCAGGTCACGAATTGGCGTGGGGTCCAGGGGCGGAGCCCCCGGATATTCAGGGGTTTTGGGCAATAAATTACTGTCAGATGAGCATGCTTTTTATACCTTATTTGGTGACAATGGTAGGTCGCCAATTGGCGTGGGGTCCAGGGTGCGGAGCACCAAGAAGCCCAGGGTTTTTGGGCAATAAATAACAGTCAGATGAGCATGCTTTTATACCTTATTTGGCAACACTGGTAGGTCGCGAATTGGCGTGGGGTCCAGAGGCGGAGCCCCCGGAAGTTCAGGGGTTTTGGGCAATAAAAAAATGTCAGATGAGCATGCTTTTATACCTTATTTGGTGACACTGGTAGGTCGCGAATCGGCGTGGGGTCCAGAGGCGGAGCCCCCGGAAGTTCAGGGTTTTGGGCAATAAATTACTGTCAGATGAGCATGCTTTTATATCCTAGTTGTGACACGGGCAGGTCACGAATTGGTGAGGGGTCCAGGGGCGGAGCCCCCGGAAGTTCAGGGGTTTTGGGCAATAAATAACTGTCAGATGAGCATGCTTTATACCTTATTTGGTGACACTGGTAGGTCTCGAATTGGTGTGGGGTCCAGGGGGAAGAGCCCCCGGAAGTTCAGGGTTTTTGGGCGATAAATTATTGTAAGATGAGCATGCTTTTATGCCCTAGTTTTGACACTGGCAGGTCACGAATTGGCGTGGGGTGCAGGGTGCGGAGCCCCAAGAAGCCCAGGGGTTTTGGGCAATAAATAACTATCAGATGAGCATGCTTTATACCTTATTTGGTGACACTGGTAGGTCTCGAATTGGTGTGGGGTCCAGGGGGAAGAGCCCCCGGAAGTTCAGGGGT
The DNA here is from genome assembly GCA_035222895.1 of Strongylocentrotus droebachiensis. Lineage (NCBI taxonomy): Eukaryota > Metazoa > Echinodermata > Echinoidea > Camarodonta > Strongylocentrotidae > Strongylocentrotus > Strongylocentrotus droebachiensis. The sequence goes on from JAVYIG010000906.1 coordinate 272,744, forward strand.
TTTGGACGATAAATTATTGTAAGATGAGCATGCTTTTATGCCCTAGTTTTGACACTGGCAGGTCACGAATTGGCGTGGGGTCCAGGGGCGGAGCCCCCGGATATTCAGGGGTTTTGGGCAATAAATTACTGTCAGATTAGCATGCTTTTTATAGCTTATTTGGTGACAATGGTAGGTCGCCAATTGGCGTGGGGTCCAGGGTGCGGAGCACCAAGAAGCCCAGGGTTTTGGGGCAATAAATAACAGTCAGATGAGCATGCTTTTATACCTTATTTGGCAACACTGGTAGGTCGCGAATTGGTGTGGGGTCCAGGGGGAAGAGCCCCCGGAAGTTCAGGGGTTTGGGGCGATAAATAATTGTAAGATGAGCATGCTTTAATGCACTAGTTGTGACACTGGCAGGTCACGAATTAGTGTGGGGTCCAGGGGCGGAGCCCCCGGAATTTCAGGGGTTTTGGGCAATAAATAACTGTCAGATGAGCATGCTTTATACCTTATTTGGTGACACTGGTAGGTCTCGAATTGGTGTGGGGTCCAGGGGGAAGAGCCCCCGGAAGTTCAGGGGTTTTGGGCGATAAATTATTGTAAGATGAGCATGCTTTTATGCCCTAGTTTTGACACTGGCAGGTCACGAATTGGCGTGGGGTGCAGGGTGCGGAGCCCCAAGAAGCCCAGGGGTTTTGGGCAATAAATAACTATCAGATGAGCATGCTTTATACCTTATTTGGTGACACTGGTAGGTCTCGAATTGGTGTGGGGTCCATGGGGAAGAGCCCCCGGAAGTTCAGGGGTTTTGGGCGATAAATTATTGTAAGATGAGCATGCTTTTATGCCCTAGTTTTGACACTGGCAGGTCACGAATTGGCGTGGGGTCCAGGGGCGGAGCCCCCGGATATTCAGGGGTTTTGGGCAATAAATTACTGTCAGATGAGCATGCTCTTTATACCTTATTTGGTGACAATGGTAGGTCGCCAATTGGCGTGGGGTTCAGGGTGCGGAGCACCAAGAAGCCCAGGGTTTTTGGGCAATAAATAACAGTCAGATGAGCATGCTTTTATACCTTATTTGGCAACACTGGTAGGTCGCGAATTGGTGTGGGGTCCAGGGGGAAGAGCCCCCGGAAGTTCAGGGGTTTTGGGCGATAAATTATTGTAAGATGAGCATGCTTTTATGCCCTAGTTTTGACACTGGCAGGTCACGAATTGGCGTGGGGTGCAGGGTGCGGAGCCCCAAGAAGCCCAGGGGTTTTGGGCGATAAATCATTGTCAGATGAGCATGCTTTTATACCCTAGTTGTGAAACTGGCAGGTAACGAATTGGGGTTGGGTCCAGGGGCGGAGCCCCCGGAAGTTCAGGGGTTTTGTGCAATAAATAACTGTCAGATGAGCATGATTTTATACCTTAGTTGTGGCACTGGCAGGTCACGATTTGTCGTGGGGTCCGGGGGCGAAGCCCCCAGAAGCTCTGGGGTTTTATACGTTAAATTATCGTCAGATGAGCATATTTTAAACCTTATTTGTGACACTGGGAGGTCGCGAATAAGCGTGGGGTCCAGGGGGAGGAACCCCCGGAAGTTCAGGGTTTTGGGCAATAAATTACTGTCAGATGAGCGAGCTTTTATATCCTAGTTGTGACACGGGCAGGTCACGAATTGGTGAGGGGTCCAGGGGCGGAGCCCCCGGAAGTTCAGGGGTTTTGGGCAATAAATAACTGTCAGATGAGCATGCTTTATACCTTATTTGGTGACACTGGTAGGTCTCGAATTGGTGTGGGGTCCAGGGGGAAGAGCCCCCGGAAGTTCAGGGGTTTTGGGCGATGAATTATTGTAAGATGAGCATGCTTTTATGCCCTAGTTTTGACACTGGCAGGTCACGAATTGGCGTGGGGTGCAGGGTGCGGAGCCCCAAGAAGCCCAGGGGTTTTGGGCAATAAATAACTATCAGATGAGCATGCTTTATACCTTATTTGGTGACACTGGTAGGTCTCGAATTGGTGTGGGGTCCAGGGGGAAGAGCCCCCGGAAGTTCAGGGGTTTTGGGCGATAAATTATTGTAAGATGAGCATGCTTTTATGCCCTAGTTTTGACACTGGCAGGTCACGAATTGGCGTGGGGTCCAGGGGCGGAGCCCCCGGATATTCAGGGGTTTTGGGCAATAAATTACTGTCAGATGAGCATGCTTTTTATACCTTATTTGGTGACAATGGTAGGTCGCCAATTGGCGTGGGGTCCAGGGTGCGGAGCACCAAGAAGCCCAGGGTTTTTGGGCAATAAATAACAGTCAGATGAGCATGCTTTTATACCTTATTTGGCAACACTGGTAGGTCGCGAATTGGCGTGGGGTCCAGAGGCGGAGCCCCCGGAAGTTCAGGGGTTTTGGGCAATAAAAAAATGTCAGATGAGCATGCTTTTATACCTTATTTGGTGACACTGGTAGGTCGCGAATCGGCGTGGGGTCCAGAGGCGGAGCCCCCGGAAGTTCAGGGGTTTTGGGCAATAAATAACTGTCAGATGAGCATGCTTTATACCTTATTTGGTGACACTGGTAGGTCTCGAATTGGTGTGGGGTCCAGGGGGAAGAGCCCCCGGAAGTTCAGGGGTTTTGGGCGATAAATTATTGTAAGATGAGCATGCTTTTATGCCCTAGTTTTGACACTGGCAGGTCACGAATTGGCGTGGGGTCCAGGGGCGGAGCCCCCGGATATTCAGGGGTTTTGGGCAATAAATTACTGTCAGATGAGCATGCTTTTTATACCTTATTTGGTGACAATGGTAGGTCGCCAATTGGCGTGGGGTCCAGGGTGCGGAGCACCAAGAAGCCCAGGGTTTTTGGGCAATAAATAACAGTCAGATGAGCATGCTTTTATACCTTATTTGTCAACACTGGTAGGTCGCGAATTGGCGTGGGGTCCAGAGGCGGAGCCCCCGGAAGTTCAGGGGTTTTGGGCAATAAAAAAATGTCAGATGAGCATGCTTTTATACCTTATTTGGTGACACTGGTAGGTCGCGAATTGGCGTGGGGTCCAGAGGCGGAGCCCCCGGAAGTTCAGGGGTTTTGGGCAATAAAAAATCGTCAGATGAGCATATTTTTTAAACATTATTTGTGACACTGGGAGGTCGCGAATAAGCGTGGGGTCCAGGGGGGGGGGAACCCCCGGAAGTTCAGGGGTTTTGGGCAATAATTTACTGTCAGATGTGCATGCTCTTATACCCTAGTTGTGACACTGGCAGGTAGCGAATTGGCGTGGGGTCCAGGGGCGGAGCCCCCTGAAGTTCATGAGTTTTGGGCAATAAATAACTGTCAGATGAGCATGCTTTTATACCTTATCAGATGAGCATGATTTTATACCTTAATTGTGACACTGGCAGGTCACGAATTTGTTTGGGGTCCAGGGGCTGAGCCCATGGAAATTCAGGGGTTTTGGGCAATAATTTATTGTCAGATGAGCATGCTTTTTATACCTTATTTAGTGACAATGGTAGGTTGCTAATTGGCGTGGGGTCCAGGGTGCGGAGCCCCAAGAAGCCCAGGGGTTTTGGGCAATAAATAACTGTCAGATGAGCATGCTTTTATACCTTATTTGGTGACACTGGTAGGTCGCGAATTCGTGTGGGGTCCAGGGGGAAGAGCCCCCGGAAGTTCAGGGGTTTTGGGCGATAAATAATTGTAAGATGAGCATGCTTTTATGTCCTAGTTGTGACACTGGCAGGTCACGAATTGGCGTGGGGTCCAGGGGCGGAGCCCCTTCAATTTCAGGGGTTTTGGGCAATAAATAACTGTCAGATGAGCATGCTTTTATACCTTATTTGGTGACACTGGTAGGTCATGAATTGGCATGGGGTCCAGGGGCGAAGCTCCCAGAAGCTCAGGGGTTTTATACGTCAAATTATCGTCAGTTGAGCATATTTTAAACCTTATTTGTGACACTGGGAGGTCGCGAATAAGCGTGGGATCCAGGAGTAGGATCCCAAGAAGCTCAGGGTTTTACAACATTAAATTATCGTCAGATGAGCATATTTTATACCTTAATTGTGACACTGGGAGGTCGCGAATAAGCGTTGGGTCCAGGGGGAGGAACCCGGGAATTTCAGGGGTTTTGGGCAATAAATTACTGTCAGATGAGCAGGCTTTTATATCCTAGTTGTGACACTGGCAGGTCACGAATTGGTGTGGGGTCCAGGGGCGGAGCCCCCGGAAGTTCAGGGGCTTTGGGCAATACATTTTTGTCAGATGTGCTTGCTCTTATACCCTAGTTGTGACACTGGTAGGTAACGAATTGGCGTGGGGTCCAGGGGCGGAGCCCCCGGAAGTTCATGGGTTTTGGGCAATAAATAACTGTCAGATGAGCATGTTTTTTATACCTTATTTGGTGACAATGGTAGGTCGCCAATTGGCGTGGGGTCCAGGGTGCGGAGCCCCAAGAAGCCCAGGGGTTTTGGGCAATAAATAACTGTCAGATGAGCATGCTTTATACCTTATTTGGTGACACTGGTAGGTCTCGAATTGGTGTGGGGCCCAGGGGGAAGAGCCCCCGGAAGTTCAGGGGTTTTGGGCGATAAATTATTGTAAGATGAGCATGCTTTTCTGCCCTAGTTTTGACACTGGCAGGTCACGAATTGGCGTGGGGTCCAGGGGCGGAGCCCCCAGAAACTAAGGGGTTTTGGGCAATAAATTACTGTCAGATGAGCATGTTTTTATACCTTATTTGGTGATACTGGTAGGTCGCGAAGTGGCGTGGGGTCCAGAGGCGGAGACCCCGGAAGTTCAGGGGTTTTGGGCAATAAAAAACTGTCAGATGAGCATGCTTTTATACCTTATTTGGTGACACTGGTAGGTCGCGAATTGGTGTGGGGTCCAGGGGGAAGAGCCCCCAGAAGTTCAGGGGTTTTGGGCGATGAATTATTGTAAGATGAGCATGCTTTTCTGCCCTAGTTTTGGCACTGGCAGGTCACGAATTGGCATGGGCTCCAGGGGCGGAGCCCCCGGAAATTCAGGGGTTTTGGGCAATAAATTACTGTCAGATGAGCATGCTTTTATACCTTATTTGGTGACACTGGTAGGTCGCGAATTGGAGTGGGGTCCAGAGGCGGAGCCCCCGGAAGTTCATGGGTTTTGGGCAATAAATAACTGTCAGATGAGCATGCTTTTATACCTTATTTGGTGACACTGGTAGGTCGCGAATTGGTGTGGGGTCCAGGGGGAAGAGCCCCCAGAAGTTCAGGGGTTTTGGGCGATAAATTATTGTCAGATGAGCATGCTTTTCTGCCCTAGTTTTGACACTGGCAGGTCACGAATTGGCGTGGGGTCCAGGGGCGGAGCCCCCGGATATTCAGGGGTTTTGGGCAATAAATTACTGTCAGATGAGCATGCTTTTTATACCTTATTTGGTGACAATGGTAGGTCGCCAATTGGCGTGGGGTCCAGGGTGCGGAGCACCAAGAAGCCCAGGGTTTTTGGGCAATAAATAACAGTCAGATGAGCATGCTTTTATACCTTATTTGTCAACACTGGTAGGTCGCGAATTGGCGTGGGGTCCAGAGGCGGAGCCCCCGGAAGTTCAGGGGTTTTGGGCAATAAAAAAATGTCAGATGAGCATGCTTTTATACCTTATTTGGTGACACTGGTAGGTCGCGAATTGGCGTGGGGTCCAGAGGCGGAGCCCCCGGAAGTTCAGGGGTTTTGGGCAATAAAAAATTGTCAGATGAGCATGCTTTTATACCTTATTTGGTGACACTGGTTGGTCGCGAATTGGTGTGGGGTCCAGGGGGAAGAGCCCCCGGAAGTTCAGGGGTTTTGGGCGATAAATTATTGTCAGATGAGCATGCTTTTATACCCTAGTTGTGACACTGGTAGGTCACGAATTGGGGTAGGGTCCAGGGGCGGAGCCCCCGGAAGTTCAGGGGTTTTGGGCAATAAATAACTGTCAGATGAGCATGATATTATACCTTAGTTGTGACACTGGCAGGTCACGATTTGTCGTGGGGTCCGGGGGCGAAGCCCCCAGAAGCTCAGGGGTTTTATACGTTAAATTATCGTCAGATGAGCATATTTTTTAAACATTATTTGTGACACTGGGAGGTCGCGAATAAGCGTGGGGTCCAGGGGGGGGGGAACCCCCGGAAGTTCAGGGGTTTTGGGCAATAATTTACTGTCAGATGTGCATGCTCTTATACCCTAGTTGTGACACTGGCAGGTAGCGAATTGGCGTGGGGTCCAGGGGCGGAGCCCCCTGAAGTTCATGAGTTTTGGGCAATAAATAACTGTCAGATGAGCATGCTTTTATACCTTATCAGATGAGCATGATTTTATACCTTAATTGTGACACTGGCAGGTCACGAATTTGTTTGGGGTCCAGGGGCTGAGCCCATGGAAATTCAGGGGTTTTGGGCAATAATTTATTGTCAGATGAGCATGCTTTTTATACCTTATTTAGTGACAATGGTAGGTTGCTAATTGGCGTGGGGTCCAGGGTGCGGAGCCCCAAGAAGCCCAGGGGTTTTGGGCAATAAATAACTGTCAGATGAGCATGCTTTTATACCTTATTTGGTGACACTGGTAGGTCGCGAATTCGTGTGGGGTCCAGGGGGAAGAGCCCCCGGAAGTTCAGGGGTTTTGGGCGATAAATAATTGTAAGATGAGCATGCTTTTATGTCCTAGTTGTGACACTGGCAGGTCACGAATTGGCGTGGGGTCCAGGGGCGGAGCCCCTTCAATTTCAGGGGTTTTGGGCAATAAATAACTGTCAGATGAGCATGCTTTTATACCTTATTTGGTGACACTGGTAGGTCATGAATTGGCATGGGGTCCAGGGGCGAAGCTCCCAGAAGCTCAGGGGTTTTATACGTCAAATTATCGTCAGTTGAGCATATTTTAAACCTTATTTGTGACACTGGGAGGTCGCGAATAAGCGTGGGATCCAGGAGTAGGATCCCAAGAAGCTCAGGGTTTTACAACATTAAATTATCGTCAGATGAGCATATTTTATACCTTAATTGTGACACTGGGAGGTCGCGAATAAGCGTTGGGTCCAGGGGGAGGAACCCGGGAATTTCAGGGGTTTTGGGCAATAAATTACTGTCAGATGAGCAGGCTTTTATATCCTAGTTGTGACACTGGCAGGTCACGAATTGGTGTGGGGTCCAGGGGCGGAGCCCCCGAAGTTCAGGGGCTTTGGGCAATACATTTTTGTCAGATGTGCTTGCTCTTATACCCTAGTTGTGACACTGGTAGGTAACGAATTGGCGTGGGGTCCAGGGGCGGAGCCCCCGGAAGTTCATGGGTTTTGGGCAATAAATAACTGTCAGATGAGCATGTTTTTTATACCTTATTTGGTGACAATGGTAGGTCGCCAATTGGCGTGGGGTCCAGGGTGCGGAGCCCCAAGAAGCCCAGGGGTTTTGGGCAATAAATAACTGTCAGATGAGCATGCTTTATACCTTATTTGGTGACACTGGTAGGTCTCGAATTGGTGTGGGGCCCAGGGGGAAGAGCCCCCGGAAGTTCAGGGGTTTTGGGCGATAAATTATTGTAAGATGAGCATGCTTTTCTGCCCTAGTTTTGACACTGGCAGGTCACGAATTGGCGTGGGGTCCAGGGGCGGAGCCCCCAGAAACTAAGGGGTTTTGGGCAATAAATTACTGTCAGATGAGCATGTTTTTATACCTTATTTGGTGATACTGGTAGGTCGCGAAGTGGCGTGGGGTCCAGAGGCGGAGACCCCGGAAGTTCAGGGGTTTTGGGCAATAAAAAACTGTCAGATGAGCATGCTTTTATACCTTATTTGGTGACACTGGTAGGTCGCGAATTGGTGTGGGGTCCAGGGGGAAGAGCCCCCAGAAGTTCAGGGGTTTTGGGCGATGAATTATTGTAAGATGAGCATGCTTTTCTGCCCTAGTTTTGGCACTGGCAGGTCACGAATTGGCATGGGCTCCAGGGGCGGAGCCCCCGGAAATTCAGGGGTTTTGGGCAATAAATTACTGTCAGATGAGCATGCTTTTATACCTTATTTGGTGACACTGGTAGGTCGCGAATTGGAGTGGGGTCCAGAGGCGGAGCCCCCGGAAGTTCATGGGTTTTGGGCAATAAATAACTGTCAGATGAGCATGCTTTTATACCTTATTTGGTGACACTGGTAGGTCGCGAATTGGTGTGGGGTCCAGGGGGAAGAGCCCCCAGAAGTTCAGGGGTTTTGGGCGATAAATTATTGTCAGATGAGCATGCTTTTATACCCTAGTTGTGACACTGGTAGGTCACGAATTGGGGTAGGGTCCAGGGGCGGAGCCCCCGGAAGTTCAGGGGTTTTGGGCAATACATTTTTGTCAGATGTGCATGCTCTTATACCCTAGTTGTGACACTGGCAAGTAGCGAATTGGCGTGGGGTCCAGGGGCGGAGCCCCCTGAAGTTCATGGGTTTTGGGCAATAAATAACTGTCAGATGAGCATGCTTTTATACCTTATTTGGTGACACTAGTAGGTCGCGAATTGGTGTGGGGTCCAGGGGGAAGAGCCCCCAGAAGTTCAGGGGTTTTGGGCGATAAATTATTGTAAGATGAGCATGCTTTTCTGCCCTAGTTTTGACACTGGCAGGTCACGAATTGGCAAGGGGTCCAGGGGCGGAGCCCCCAGAAATTCAGGGGTTTTGGGCAGTAAATTACTGTCAGATGAGCATGCTTTTATACCTTATTTGGTGACACTGGTAGGTCGCGAATTGGAGTGGGGTCCAGAGGCGGAGCCCCCGGAAGTTCAGGGGTTTTGGGCAATAAATAACTGTCAGATGAGCATGCTTTTATACCTTATTTGGTGACACTGGTAGGTGGCGAATAGGTGTGGGGTCCAGGGGGAAGAGCCCCCGGAAGTTCAGGGGTTTTGGGCGATAAATTATTGTCAGATGAGCATGCTTTTATACCCTAGTTGTGACACTGGCAGGTCGCGAATTAGTGTGGGGTCCAGGGGGAAGAGCCACCAGAAGCTCAGGGGTTTTATACGTTAAATTATCGTCAGATGAGCATATTTTAAACCTTATTTGTGACACTGGGAGTTCGCGAATAAGCGTGGGGTCCATGGGGAGGAACCCCCGGAAGTTCAGGGTTTTGGGCAATAAATTATTGTCAGATGAGCATGCTTTTTATACCTTATTTGGTGACAATGGTAGGTCGCCATGTGGCGTGGGGTCCAGGGGCGGAGCCCCCGGAAATTCAGGGGTTTTGGGCAATAAATTACTGTCAGATGAGCATGCTTTTAATACCTTATTTGGTGACAATGGTAGGTCGCCAATTAGCGTGGGGTCCAGAGTGCGGAGCCCCAAGAAGCCCAGGGGTTTTGGGCAATTAATAACTGTCAGATGAGCATTCTTTTATACCTTATTTGGTGACACTGGTAGGTCGCGAATGGGCGTGGGGTCCAAAGGCGGAGTCCCCGGAAAATCAGGGGTTTTGGGCAATAAATAACTGTCAGATGAGCATGCTTTTAAACCTTATTTGGTGACACTGGTAGGTCGCGAATTAGTGTGGGGTCCAGGGGGAAGAGCCCCCGGAAGTTCAGGGGTTTTGGGCGATAAATTATTGTCAGATGAGCATGCTTTTATTCCCTAGTTGTGACACTGTCAGGTCACGAATTGGCGTGGGGTCCGGGGGCGAAGCACCCAGAAGCTCAGGGGTTTTATACGTTAAATTATCGTCAGATGAGCATATTTTAAACCTTTTTTGTGACACTGGCAGGTCATGAATTGGCATGGGGTCCGGGGGCGAAGCTCCTAGAAGCTCAGGGGTTTTATACGTCAAATTGTCGTCAGATGAGCATATTTTAAACCTTATTTGTGACCCCGGGAGGTCGCGAATAAGCGTAGGGGTCCAGGGGGAGGAACCCCAGGAAGTTCAAGGGTTTTGGGCAATAAATAACTGTCAGATGAGCATGATTTTATACCTTAATTGTGACACTGGTAGGTCGCGAATTGGCATGGGGTCCAGGGGCGGAGCCCCCGGAAATTCAGGGGTTTTGGGCAATAAATTACTGTCAGATGAGCATGCTTTTATACCTTATTTGGTGACACTGGTAGGTCGCGAATTGGCGTGGAGTCTAGAGGCGGAGCCCCCGGAAGTTCAGGGGTTTTGGGCAATAAATAACTGTCAGATGAGCATGCTTTTATACCTTAGTTGTGACACTGGCAGGTTACGAATTTGCGTGGGGTCCAGGGGCGGAGCCCACGGAAATTCAGGGGTTTTGGGCAAAAAATTATTTTCAGATGAGCATGCTTTTTATACCTTATTTGGTGACAATGGTAGGTCGCCAATTAGCGTGGGGTCCAGAGTGCGGAGCCCCAAGAAGCCCAGGGGTTTTGGGCAATTAATAGCTGTCAGATGAGCATGATTTTTTACCTTATTTGGTGACACTAGTAGGTCGCGAATTGGTGTGGGGTCCAGGGGGAAGAGCCCCCGGAAGTTCAGGGGTTTTGGGCAATATATAACTGTCAGATGAGCATGATTTCATACCTTAGTTATGACACTGGCAGGTTACGAATTTGCGTGGGGTCCAGAGGCGGAGCCCAAGGAAATTTAAGGGTTTTGGGCAATAAATTATTGTCAGATGAGCATGCTTTTTATACCTTATTTGGTGACAATGGTAGGTCGCCAACTAGCGTGGGGTCCAGGGTGCGGAGCCCCAAGAAGCCCAGGGGTTTTGGGCAATAAATAACTGTCAGATGAGCATGCTTTTATATCCTAGTTGTGAAACTGGCAGGTCACGAACTGGTGTGGGGTCCAGGAGCGGAGCCCCCGGAAGTTCAGGGGTTTTGGGCAATAAATTTTTGTCAGATGTGCATGCTCTTATACCCTAGTTGTGACACTGGCAGGTAACGAATTGGCGTGGGGTCCAGGGGCGGAGCCCCCGGAAGTTCATGGAATTTGGGCAATAAATAACTGTCAGATGAGCATGCTTTTATACCTTATTTGGTGACACTGGTAGGTCGCGTATTGGCATGGGGTCCAAGGAGGAGCCCCCGGAAGTTCAGAGGTTTTGGGCAATAAATAACTGTCAGGTGAGCATGATTTTATACCTTAATTGTGACACTGGCAGGACACGAATTTGCGTGGGGTCCAGGGGCGGAGCCCCCGAAAATTCAGGGGTTTTGGGGAATTAATTATTGTCAGATGAGCATGCTTTTTATACCTTATTTGGTGACAATGGTAGGTCGCCAATTGGCGTGGGGTCTAGGGTGCGGAGCCCCAAGAAGCCCAGGGGTTTTGGGCAATAAATAACTGTCAGATGAGCATTCTTTTATACCTTATTTGGTGACACTGGTCGGTCGCGAATAGGCGTGGGGTCCAGAGGCGGAGCCCCCGGAAGTTCAGAGGTTTTGGGCAATAAATAACTGTCAGATGAGCATGCTTTTATACCTTATTTGGTGACACTGGCAGGTCACGAATTGGCGTGGAGTCCAGGGGCGGAGCCCCCGGAAATTCAGGGGTTTTGGGCAATAAATTACTGTCAGATGAGCATGCTTTTTATACCTTATTTGGTGACAATGGTAGGTCGCCAATTAGCGTGGGGTCCAGAGTGCGGAGCCCCAAGAAGCCCAGGGGTTTTGGGCAATAAATAACTGTCAGATGAGCATGCTTTTATACCTTATTTTGTGACACTGGTAGGTCGCGAATTGGCATGGGGTCCGGGGGCGAAGCCCCCAGAAGCTCAGGGGTTTTATACGTTAAATTATCGTCAGATGAGCATATTTTAAACCTTTTTTGTGACACTGGCAGGTCATGAATTGGCATGGGGTCCGGGGGCGAAGCTCCCAGATGCTCAGGGGTTTTTTACGTCAAATTATCGTCAGATGAGCATATTTTAAACCTTATTTGTGACACTGGGAGGTCGCGAATAAGCTTAGGGTCCAGGGGGAGGAACCCCCGGAAGTTCAGGGGTTTTGGGCAATAAATTACTGTCAGATGAGCATGCTCTTATATCCTAGTTGTGACACTGGCAGGTCACGAATTGGTGTGGGGTCCAGGGGCGGAGCCCCCGGAAGTTTAGGGGTTTTGGGCAATAAATTTGTGTCAGATGTGCATGCTCTTATACCCTAGTTGTGACACTGGCAGGTAACGAATTGGCGTGGGGTCCAGGGGCAGAGCCCCCGGAAGTTCATGGGTTTTGGGCAATAAATAACTGTCAGATGAGCATGCTTTTATACCTTATTTGGTGAAACTGGTAGGTCGCGTATTGGCATGGGGTCCAAAGAGGAGCCCCCGGAAGTTCAGAGGTTTTGGGCAATAAATAACTGTCAGATGAGCATGATTTTATACCTTAATTGTGACACTGGCAGGTCACGAATTTGCGTGGGGTCCAGGGGCGGAGCCCCCGAAAATTCCGGGGTTTTGGGCAATAAATTATTGTCAGATGAGCATGCTTTTTATACCTTATTTGGTGACAATGGTAGGTCGCCAATTGGCGTGGGGTCTAGGGTGCGGAGCCCCAAGAAGCCCAGGGGTTTTGGGCAATAAATAACTGTCAGATGAGCATGATTTTATACCTTAATTGTGACACTGGTAGGTCATGAATTGGCATGGGGTCCAGGGGCGAAGCTCCCAGAAGCTCAGGGGTTTTATACGTCAAATTATCGTCAGTTGAGCATATTTTAAACCTTATTTGTGACACTGGGAGGTCGCGAATAAGCGTGGGATCCAGGAGTAGGATCCCAAGAAGCTCAGGGTTTTACAACATTAAATTATCGTCAGATGAGCATATTTTATACCTTATTTGTGACACTGGGAGGTCGCGAATAAGCGTTGGGTCCAGGGGGAGGAACCCGGGAATTTAAGGGTTTTGGGCAATAAATTATTGTCAGATGAGCATGCTTTTTATACCTTATTTGGTGACAATGGTAGGTCGCCAACTAGCGTGGGGTCCAGGGTGCGGAGCCCCAAGAAGCCCAGGGGTTTTGGGCAATAAATAACTGTCAGATGAGCATGCTTTTATATCCTAGTTGTGAAACTGGCAGGTCACGAACTGGTGTGGGGTCCAGGAGCGGAGCCCCCGGAAGTTCAGGGGTTTTGGGCAATAAATTTTTGTCAGATGTGCATGCTCTTATACCCTAGTTGTGACACTGGCAGGTAACGAATTGGCGTGGGGTCCAGGGGCGGAGCCCCCGGAAGTTCATGGAATTTGGGCAATAAATAACTGTCAGATGAGCATGCTTTTATACCTTATTTGGTGACACTGGTAGGTCGCGTATTGGCATGGGGTCCAAGGAGGAGCCCCCGGAAGTTCAGAGGTTTTGGGCAATAAATAACTGTCAGGTGAGCATGATTTTATACCTTAATTGTGACACTGGCAGGACACGAATTTGCGTGGGGTCCAGGGGCGGAGCCCCCGAAAATTCAGGGGTTTTGGGGAATTAATTATTGTCAGATGAGCATGCTTTTTATACCTTATTTGGTGACAATGGTAGGTCGCCAATTGGCGTGGGGTCTAGGGTGCGGAGCCCCAAGAAGCCCAGGGGTTTTGGGCAATAAATAACTGTCAGATGAGCATTCTTTTATACCTTATTTGGTGACACTGGTCGGTCGCGAATAGGCGTGGGGTCCAGAGGCGGAGCCCCCGGAAGTTCAGAGGTTTTGGGCAATAAATAACTGTCAGATGAGCATGCTTTTATACCTTATTTGGTGACACTGGCAGGTCACGAATTGGCGTGGAGTCCAGGGGCGGAGCCCCCGGAAATTCAGGGGTTTTGGGCAATAAATTACTGTCAGATGAGCATGCTTTTTATACCTTATTTGGTGACAATGGTAGGTCGCCAATTAGCGTGGGGTCCAGAGTGCGGAGCCCCAAGAAGCCCAGGGGTTTTGGGCAATAAATAACTGTCAGATGAGCATGCTTTTATACCTTATTTTGTGACACTGGTAGGTCGCGAATTGGCATGGGGTCCGGGGGCGAAGCCCCCAGAAGCTCAGGGGTTTTATACGTTAAATTATCGTCAGATGAGCATATTTTAAACCTTTTTTGTGACACTGGCAGGTCATGAATTGGCATGGGGTCCGGGGGCGAAGCTCCCAGATGCTCAGGGGTTTTTTACGTCAAATTATCGTCAGATGAGCATATTTTAAACCTTATTTGTGACACTGGGAGGTCGCGAATAAGCTTAGGGTCCAGGGGGAGGAACCCCCGGAAGTTCAGGGGTTTTGGGCAATAAATTACTGTCAGATGAGCATGCTCTTATATCCTAGTTGTGACACTGGCAGGTCACGAATTGGTGTGGGGTCCAGGGGCGGAGCCCCCGGAAGTTTAGGGGTTTTGGGCAATAAATTTGTGTCAGATGTGCATGCTCTTATACCCTAGTTGTGACACTGGCAGGTAACGAATTGGCGTGGGGTCCAGGGGCAGAGCCCCCGGAAGTTCATGGGTTTTGGGCAATAAATAACTGTCAGATGAGCATGCTTTTATACCTTATTTGGTGAAACTGGTAGGTCGCGTATTGGCATGGGGTCCAAAGAGGAGCCCCCGGAAGTTCAGAGGTTTTGGGCAATAAATAACTGTCAGATGAGCATGATTTTATACCTTAATTGTGACACTGGCAGGTCACGAATTTGCGTGGGGTCCAGGGGCGGAGCCCCCGAAAATTCCGGGGTTTTGGGCAATAAATTATTGTCAGATGAGCATGCTTTTTATACCTTATTTGGTGACAATGGTAGGTCGCCAATTGGCGTGGGGTCTAGGGTGCGGAGCCCCAAGAAGCCCAGGGGTTTTGGGCAATAAATAACTGTCAGATGAGCATGATTTTATACCTTAATTGTGACACTGGTAGGTCATGAATTGGCATGGGGTCCAGGGGCGAAGCTCCCAGAAGCTCAGGGGTTTTATACGTCAAATTATCGTCAGTTGAGCATATTTTAAACCTTATTTGTGACACTGGGAGGTCGCGAATAAGCGTGGGATCCAGGAGTAGGATCCCAAGAAGCTCAGGGTTTTACAACATTAAATTATCGTCAGATGAGCATATTTTATACCTTATTTGTGACACTGGGAGGTCGCGAATAAGCGTTGGGTCCAGGGGGAGGAACCCGGGAATTTCAGGGGTTTTGGGCAATAAATTACTGTCAGATGAGCAGGCTTTTATATCCTAGTTGTGACACTGGCAGGTCACGAATTGGTGTGGGGTCCAGGGGCGGAGCCCCCGGAAGTTCAGGGGCTTTGGGCAATACATTTTTGTCAGATGTGCTTGCTCTTATACCCTAGTTGTGACACTGGTAGGTAACGAATTGGCGTGGGGTCCAGGGGCGGAGCCCCCGGAAGTTCATGGGTTTTGGGCAATAAATAACTGTCAGATGAGCATGTTTTTTATACCTTATTTGGTGACAATGGTAGGTCGCCAATTGGCGTGGGGTCCAGGGTGCGGAGCCCCAAGAAGCCCAGGGGTTTTGGGCAATAAATAACTGTCAGATGAGCATGCTTTATACCTTATTTGGTGACACTGGTAGGTCTCGAATTAGTGTGGGGCCCAGGGGGAAGAGCCCCCGGAAGTTCAGGGGTTTTGGGCGATAAATTATTGTAAGATGAGCATGCTTTTCTGCCCTAGTTTTGACACTGGCAGGTCACGAATTGGCGTGGGGTCCAGGGGCGGAGCCCCCAGAAACTAAGGGGTTTTGGGCAATAAATTACTGTCAGATGAGCATGTTTTTATACCTTATTTGGTGATACTGGTAGGTCGCGAAGTGGCGTGGGGTCCAGAGGCGGAGACCCCGGAAGTTCAGGGGTTTTGGGCAATAAATAACTGTCAGATGAGCATGCTTTTATACCTTATTTGGTGACACTGGTAGGTCGCGAATTGGTGTGGGGTCCAGGGGGAAGAGCCCCCAGAAGTTCAGGGGTTTTGGGCGATGAATTATTGTAAGATGAGCATGCTTTTCTGCCCTAGTTTTGACACTGGCAGGTCACGAATTGGCATGGGCTCCAGGGGCGGAGCCCCCGGAAATTCAGGGGTTTTGGGCAATAAATTACTGTCAGATGAGCATGCTTTTATACCTTATTTGGTGACACTGGTAGGTCGCGAATTGGAGTGGGGTCCAGAGGCGGAGCCCCCGGAAGTTCATGGGTTTTGGGCAATAAATAACTGTCAGATGAGCATGCTTTTATACCTTATTTGGTGACACTGGTAGGTCGCGAATTGGTGTGGGGTCCAGGGGGAAGAGCCCCCGGAAGTTCAGGGGTTTTGGGCGATAAATTATTGTCAGATGAGCATGCTTTTATACCCTAGTTGTGACACTGGTAGGTCACGAATTGGGGTAGGGTCCAGGGGCGGAGCCCCCGGAAGTTCAGGGGTTTTGGGCAATACATTTTTGTCAGATGTGCATGCTCTAATATACCCTAGTTGTGACACTGGCAAGTAGCGAATTGGCGTGGGGTCCAGGGGCGGAGCCCCCTGAAGTTCATGGGTTTTGGGCAATAAATAACTGTCAGATGAGCATGCTTTTTTACCTTATTTGGTGAGACTGGTAGGTCGCGAATTGGTGTGGGGTCCAGGGGGAAGAGCCCCCAGAAGTTCAGGGGTTTTGGGCGATAAATTATTGTCAGATGAGCATGCTTTTATACCCTAGTTGTGACACTGGTAGGTCACGAATTGGGGTAGGGTCCAGGGGCGGAGCCCCCGGAAGTTCAGGGGTTTTGGGCAATACATTTTTGTCAGATGTGCATGCTCTTATACCCTAGTTGTGACACTGGCAAGTAGCGAATTGGCGTGGGGTCCAGGGGCGGAGCCCCCTGAAGTTCATGGGTTTTGGGCAATAAATAACTGTCAGATGAGCATGCTTTTTTACCTTATTTGGTGAGACTGGTAGGTCGCGAATTGGTGTGGGGTCCAGGGGGAAGAGCCCCCAGAAGTTCAGGGGTTTTGGGCGATAAATTATTGTCAGATGAGCATGCTTTTATACCCTAGTTGTGACACTGGCAGGTCACGAATTGGGGTTGGGTCCAGGGGCGGAGCCCCCGGAAGTTCAGGGGTTTTTAGGCAATAAATAACTGTCAGATGAGCATAATTTTATACCTTAGTTGTGACACTGGCAGGTCACGAATTTGCGTGGGGTCCAGGGGCGGAGCCCCCGGAAATTCAGGGGTTTTGAGCAATAAATTAGTGTCAGATGAGCATGCTTTTTATACCTTATTTGGTGACAATGGTAGGTCGCCAATTGGCGTGGGGTCCAGGGTGCGGAGCCCCAAGAAGCCCAGGGGTTTTGGGCAATAAATAACTGTCAGATGAGCATGCTTTTATACCTTATTTGGTGACACTAGTAGGTCGCGAATTGGTGTGGGGTCCAGGGGGAAGAGCCCCCAGAAGTTCAGGGGTTTTGGGCGATAAATTATTGTAAGATGAGCATGCTTTTCTGCCCTAGTTTTGACACTGGCAGGTCACGAATTGGCAAGGGGTCCAGGGGCGGAGCCCCCGGAAATTCAGGGGTTTTGGGCAGTAAATTACTGTCAGATGAGCATGCTTTTATACCTTATTTGGTGACACTGGTAGGTCGCGAATTGGAGTGGGGTCCAGAGGCGGAGCCCCCGGAAGTTCAGGGGTTTTGGGCAATAAATAACTGTCAGATGAGCATGCTTTTATACCTTATTTGGTGACACTGGTAGGTGGCGAATAGGTGTGGGGTCCAGGGGGAAGAGCCCCCGGAAGTTCAGGGGTTTTGGGCGATAAATTATTGTCAGATGAGCATGCTTTTATACCCTAGTTGTGACACTGGCAGGTCGCGAATTAGTGTGGGGTCCAGGGGGAAGAGCCACCAGAAGCTCAGGGGTTTTATACGTTAAATTATCGTCAGACGAGCATATTTTAAACCTTATTTGTGACACTGGGAGTTCGCGAATAAGCGTGGGGTCCAGGGGGAGGAACCCCCGGAAGTTCAGGGTTTTGGGCAATAAATTATTGTCAGATGAGCATGCTTTTTATACCTTATTTGGTGACAATGGTAGGTCGCCATGTGGCGTGGGGTCCAGGGGCGGAGCCCCCGGAAATTCAGGGGTTTTGGGCAATAAATTACTGTCAGATGAGCATGCTTTTTATACCTTATTTGGTGACAATGGTAGGTCGCCAATTAGCGTGGGGTCCAGAGTGCGGAGCCCCAAGAAGCCCAGGGGTTTTGGGCAATTAATAACTGTCAGATGAGCATTCTTTTATACCTTATTTGGTGACACTGGTAGGTCGCGAATGGGCGTGGGGTCCAAAGGCGGAGTCCCCGGAAAATCAGGGGTTTTGGGCAATAAATAACTGTCAGATGAGCATGCTTTTAAACCTTATTTGGTGACACTGGTAGGTCGCGAATTAGTGTGGGGTCCAGGGGGAAGAGCCCCCGGAAGTTCAGGGGTTTTGGGCGATAAATTATTGTCAGATGAGCATGCTTTTATTCCCTAGTTGTGACACTGTCAAGTCACGAATTGGCGTGGGGTCCGGGGGCGAAGCACCCAGAAGCTCAGGGGTTTTATACGTTAAATTATCGTCAGATGAGCATATTTTAAACCTTTTTTGTGACACTGGCAGGTCATGAATTGGCATGGGGTCCGGGGGCGAAGCTCCTAGAAGCTCAGGGGTTTTATACGTCAAATTGTCGTCAGATGAGCATATTTTAAACCTTATTTGTGACCCCGGGAGGTCGCGAATAAGCGTAGGGGTCCAGGGGGAGGAACCCCAGGAAGTTCAAGGGTTTTGGGCAATAAATAACTGTCAGATGAGCATGATTTTATACCTTAATTGTGACACTGGTAGGTCGCGAATTGGCATGGGGTCCAGGGGCGGAGCCCCCGGAAATTCAGGGGTTTTGGGCAATAAATTACTGTCAGATGAGCATGCTTTTATACCTTATTTGGTGACACTGGTAGGTCGCGAATTGGCGTGGAGTCTAGAGGCGGAGCCCCCGGAAGTTCAGGGGTTTTGGGCAATAAATAACTGTCAGATGAGCATGCTTTTACACCTTAGTTGTGACACTGGCAGGTTACGAATTTGCGTGGGGTCCAGGGGCGGAGCCCACGGAAATTCAGGGTTTTGGGCAAAAAATTATTGTCAGATGAGCATGCTTTTTATACCTTATTTGGTGACAATGGTAGGTCGCCAATTAGCGTGGGGTCCAGAGTGCGGAGCCCCAAGAAGCCCAGGGGTTTTGGGCAATTAATAGCTGTCAGATGAGCATGATTTTTTACCTTATTTGGTGACACTAGTAGGTCGCGAATTGGTGTGGGGTCCAGGGGAAGAGCCCCGGAAGTTCAGGGGTTTTGGGCAATATATAACTGTCAGATGAGCATGATTTCATACCTTAGTTATGACACTGGCAGGTTACGAATTTGCGTGGGGTCCAGAGGCGGAGCCCACGGAAATTTAAGGGTTTTGGGCAATAAATTATTGTCAGATGAGCATGCTTTTTATACCTTATTTGGTGACAATGGTAGGTCGCCAACTAGCGTGGGGTCCAGGGTGCGGAGCCCCAAGAAGCCCAGGGGTTTTGGGCAATAAATAACTGTCAGATGAGCATGCTTTTATATCCTAGTTGTGAAACTGGCAGGTCACGAACTGGTGTGGGGTCCAGGAGCGGAGCCCCCGGAAGTTCAGGGGTTTTGGGCAATAAATTTTTGTCAGATGTGCATGCTCTTATACCCTAGTTGAGACACTGGCAGGTAACGAATTGGCGTGGGGTCCAGGGGCGGAGCCCCCGGAAGTTCATGGAATTTGGGCAATAAATAACTGTCAGATGAGCATGCTTTTATACCTTATTTGGTGACACTGGTAGGTCGCGTATTGGCATGGGGTCCAAGGAGGAGCCCCCGGAAGTTCAGAGGTTTTGGGCAATAAATAACTGTCAGGTGAGCATGATTTTATACCTTAATTGTGACACTGGCAGGTCACGAATTTGCGTGGGGTCCAGGGGCGGAGCCCCCGAAAATTCAGGGGTTTTAGGGAATTAATTATTGTCAGATGAGCATGCTTTTTATACCTTATTTGGTGACAATGGTAGGTCGCCAATTGGCGTGGGGTCTAGGGTGCGGAGCCCCAAGAAGCCCAGGGGTTTTGGGCAATAAATAACTGTCAGATGAGCATTCTTTTATACCTTATTTGGTGACACTGGTCGGTCGCGAATAGGCGTGGGGTCCAGAGGCGGAGCCCCCGGAAGTTCAGAGGTTTTGGGCAATAAATAACTGTCAGATGAGCATGCTTTTATACCTTATTTGGTGACACTGGCAGGTCACGAATTGGCGTGGAGTCCAGGGGCGGAGCCCCCGGAAATTCAGGGGTTTTGGGCAATAAATTACTGTCAGATGAGCATGCTTTTTATACCTTATTTGGTGACAATGGTAGGTCGCCAATTAGCGTGGGGTCCAGAGTGCGGAGCCCCAAGAAGCCCAGGGGTTTTGGGCAATAAATAACTGTCAGATGAGCATGCTTTTATACCTTATTTTGTGACACTGGTAGGTCGCGAATTGGCATGGGGTCCGGGGGCGAAGCCCCCAGAAGCTCAGGGGTTTTATACGTTAAATTATCGTCAGATGAGCATATTTTAAACCTTTTTTGTGACACTGGCAGGTCATGAATTGGCATGGGGTCCGGGGGCGAAGCTCCCAGATGCTCAGGGGTTTTTTACGTCAAATTATCGTCAGATGAGCATATTTTAAACCTTATTTGTGACACTGGGAGGTCGCGAATAAGCGTAGGGTCCAGGGGGAGGAACCCCCGGAAGTTCAGGGGTTTTGGGCAATAAATTACTGTCAGATGAGCATGCTCTTATATCCTAGTTGTGACACTGGCAGGTCACGAATTGGTGTGGGGTCCAGGGGCGGAGCCCCCGGAAGTTTAGGGGTTTTGGGCCATAAATTTTTGTCAGATGTGCATGCTCTTATACCCTAGTTGTGACACTGGCAGGTAACGAATTGGCGTGGGGTCCAGGGGCAGAGCCCCCGGAAGTTCATGGGTTTTGGGCAATAAATAACTGTCAGATGAGCATGCTTTTATACCTTATTTGGTGAAACTGGTAGGTCGCGTATTGGCATGGGGTCCAAAGAGGAGCCCCCGGAAGTTCAGAGGTTTTGGGCAATAAATAACTGTCAGATGAGCATGATTTTATACCTTAATTGTGACACTGGCAGGTCACGAATTTGCGTGGGGTCCAGGGGCGGAGCCCCCGAAAATTCCGGGGTTTTGGGCAATAAATTATTGTCAGATGAGCATGCTTTTTATACCTTATTTGGTGACAATGGTAGGTCGCCAATTGGCGTGGGGTCTAGGGTGCGGAGCCCCAAGAAGCCCAGGGGTTTTGGGCAATAAATAACTGTCAGATGAGCATGATTTTATACCTTAATTGTGACACTGGTAGGTCGCGAATTGGCGTGGGGTCCAGGGGGAAGAGCCCCCGGAAGTTCAGGGGTTTTGGGCGATAAATTATTGTAAGATGAGCATGCTTTTTTGCCCTAGTTTTGACACTGGCAGGTCACGAATTGGCGTGGGGTCCAGGGGCGGAGCCCCCGGAAATTCAGGGGCTTTGGGCAATAAATTACTGTCAGATGAGCATGCTTTTTATACCTTATTTGGTGACACTGGTAGGTTGCGAATTGATGTGGCGTCCAGGGGGAAGAGCCCCCGGAAGTTCAGGGGTTTTGGGCGATAAATTATTGTCAGATGAGCATGCTTTTATACCCTGGTTTTGACACTGGCAGGTCACGAATTGGCGTGGAGTCCAGGGGCCGAGCCCCCGGAAATTCAGGGGTTTTGGGCAATAAATTACTGTCAGATGAGCATGCTTTTTATACCTTATTTGGTGACAATGGTAGGTCGCCAATTAGCGTGGGGTCCAGAGTGCGGAGCCCCAAGAAGCCCAGGGGTTTTGGGCAATTAATAACTGTCAGATGAGCATGCTTTTATACCTTATTTGGTGACACTAGTAGGTCGCGAATTTGTGTAGGGTCCAGGGGGAAGAGCCCCCGGAAGTTCAGGGGTTTTGGGCAATAAATTATTGTAAAATGAGCATGCTTTTCTGCCCTAGTTTTGACACTGGCAGGTCACGAATCGGCGTGGGGTCCAGGGGCGGAGCCCCCGGAAATTCAGGGGTTTTGGGCAATAAATAACTGTCAGATGAGCATTCTTTTATACCTTATTTGGTGACACTGGTAGGTCGCGAATGGGCGTGGGGTCCAAAGGCGGAGTCCCCGGAAGTTCAGGGGTTTTGGGCAATAAATAACTGTCAGATGAGCATGCTTTTATACCTTATTTGGTGACACTGGTAGGTCGCGAATTAGTGTGGGGTCCAGGGGAAGAGCCCCCGGAAGTTCAGGGGTTTTGGGCGATAAATTATTGTCAGATGAGCATGCTTTTAAACCCTAGTTGTGACACTGGCAGGTCACGAATACGGGATGGGTCCAGGGGCGGAGCTCCCGGAAGTTCAGGGGTTTCGGGCAATAAATAACTGTCTGATGAGCATGATTTTATACCTTAATTGTGACACTGGCAGGTCACGAATTTGCGTGGGGTCCAGGGGCGGAGCCCCCGGAAATTCAGGGGTTTTGGGCAATAAATTATTGGCAGATGAGCATGCTTTTTATACCTTATTTGGTGACAATGGTAGGTCGCCAATTGGCGTGGGGTCCAGGGTGCGGAGCTCCAAGAAGCCCAGGGGTTTTGGGCAATAAATAACTGTCAGATGAGCATGCTTTTATACCTTATTTGGTGACACTGATAGGTCGCAAATTGGTGTGGGGTCCAGGGGGAAGAGCCCCTGGAAGTTCAGGGGTTTTGGGCGATTAATTGTAAGATGAGCATGCATTTATGTCCTAGTTGTGATACTGGCAGGTCACGAATTGGCGTGGGGTCCAGGGGCGAAGCCCCTTGAATTTCAGGGGTTTTGGGCAATAAATAACTGTCAGATGAGCATGCTTTTATACCTTATTTGGTGACTCTGGTAGGTCGCGAATAGGCGTGGGGTCCAGAGGCGGAGCCCCCGGAAGTTCAGAGGTTTTGGGCAATAAATAACTGTCAGATGAGCATGCTTTTATACCTTATTTGGTGACACTGGTAGGTCGCGAATTGATGTGGGGTCCAGGGGGAAGAGCCCCCGGAAGTTCAGGGGTTTTGGGCGATAAATTATTGTCAGATGAGCATGATTTTATACCCTAGTTGTGACACTGGCAGGTCACGAATTGGGGTTGGGTTCAGGGGCGGAGCCCCCGGAAGTTCATGGGTTTTGGGCAATAAATAACTGTCAGATGAGCATGCTTTTATACCTTATTTGGTGACACTGGTAGGTCGCGAATTAGTGTGGGGTCCAGGGGGAAGAGCCCCCGGAAGTTCAGGGGTTTTGGGCGATAAATTATTGTCAGATGAGCATGCTTTTATACCCTAGTTGTGACACTGGCAGGTCACGAATACGGGAAGGGTCCAGGGGCGGAGCTCCCGGAAGTTCAGGGGTTTCGGGCAATAAATAACTGTCTGATGAGCATGATTTTATACCTTAATTGTGACACTGGCAGGTCACGAATTTGCGTGGGGTCCAGGGGCGGAGCCCCCGGAAATTCAGGGGTTTTGGGCAATAAATTATTGTCAGATGAGCATGCTTTTTATACCTTATTTGGTGACAATGGTAGGTCGCCAATTGGCGTGGGGTCCAGGGTGCGGAGCTCCAAGAAGCCCAGGGGTTTTTGGCAATAAATAACTGTCAGATGAGCATGCTTTTATACCTTATTTGGTGACACTGATAGGTCGCAAATTGGTGTGGGGTCCAGGGGGAAGAGCCCCTGGAAGTTCAGGGGTTTTGGGCGATTAATTGTAAGATGAGCATGCATTTATGTCCTAGTTGTGATACTGGCAGGTCACGAATTGGCGTGGGGTCCAGGGGCGAAGCCCCTTGAATTTCAGGGGTTTTGGGCAATAAATAACTGTCAGATGAGCATGCTTTTATACCTTATTTGGTGACTCTGGTAGGTCGCGAATAGGCGTGGGGTCCAGAGGCGGAGCCCCCGGAAGTTCAGAGGTTTTGGGCAATAAATAACTGTCAGATGAGCATGCTTTTATACCTTATTTGGTGACACTGGTAGGTCAGGAATTGGGGTTGGGTTCAGGGGCGGAGCCCCCGGAAGTTCATGGGTTTTGGGCAATAAATAACTGTCAGATGAGCATGCTTTTATACCTTATTTGGTGACACTGATAGGTCGCAAATTGGTGTGGGGTCCAGGGGGAAGAGCCCCTGGAAGTTCATGGGTTTTGGGCAATAAATAACTGTCAGATGAGCATGCTTTTATACCTTATTTTGTGACACTGGTAGGTCGCGAATTGGCATGGGGTCCGGGGCGAAGCCCCCAGAAGCTCAGGGGTTTTATACGTTAAATTATCGTCAGATGAGCATATTTTAAACCTTTTTTGTGACACTGGCAGGTCATGAATTGGCATGGGGTCCGGGGGCGAAGATCCCAGAAGCTCAGGGGTTTTTTACGTCAAATTGTCGTCAGATAAGCATATTTTAAACCTTATTTGTGACCCCGGGAGGTCGCGAATAAGCGTAGGGGTCCAGGGGGAGGAACCCCCGGAAGTTCAAGGGTTTTGGGCAATAAATAACTGTCAGATGAGCATAATTTTATACCTTAATTGTGACACTGGTAGGTCGCGAATTGGCGTGGGGTCCAGGGGCGGAGCCCCCGGAAATTCAGGGGTTTTGGGCAATAAATTACTGTCAGATGAGCATGCTTTTATACCTTATTTGGTGACACTGGTAGGTCGCGAATTGGCGTGGAGTCCAGAGGCGGAGCCCCCGGAAGTTCAGGGGTTTTGGGCAATAAATAACTGTCAGATGAGCATGCTTTTATACCTTATTTGGTGACACTGGTAGGTCAGGAATTAGTGTGGGGTCCAGGGGAAGAGCCCCCGGAAGTTCAGGGGTTTTGGGCGATAAATTATTGTCGGATGAGCATGCTTTTATACCCTAGTTGTGACACTGGCAGGTCACGAATTGGGGTTGGGTTCAGGGGCGGAGCCCCCGGAAGTTCATGGGTTTTGGGCAATAATTAACTGTCAGATGAGCATGCTTTTATACCTTATTTGGTGACACTGATAGGTCGCAAATTGGTGTGGGGTCCAGGGGGAAGAGCGCCTGGAAGTTCATGGGTTTTGGGCAATAAATAACTGTCAGATGAGCATGCTTTTATACCTTATTTTGTGACACTGGTAGGTCGCGAATTGGCATGGGGTCCGGGGGCGAAGCCCCCAGAAGCTCAGGGGTTTTATACGTTAAATTATCGTCAGATGAGCATATTTTAAACCTTTTTTGTGACACTGGCAGGTCATGAATTGGCATGGGGTCCGGGGGCGAAGCTCCCAGAAGCTCAGGGGTTTTTTACGTCAAATTGTCGTCAGATGAGCATATTTTAAACCTAATTTGTGACCCCGGGAGGTCGCGAATAAGCGTAGGGGTCCAGGGGGAGGAACCCCTGGAAGTTCAAGGGTTTTGGGCAATAAATAACTGTCAGATGAGCATAATTTTATACCTTAATTGTGACACTGGTAGGTCGCGAATTGGCGTGGGGTCCAGGGGCGGAGCCCCCGGAAATTCAGGGGTTTTGGGCAATAAATTACTGTCAGATGAGCATGCTTTTATACCTTATTTGGTGACACTGGTAGGTCGCGAATTGGCGTGGAGTCCAGAGGCGGAGCCCCCGGAAGTTCAGGGGTTTTGGGCAATAAATAACTGTCAGATGAGCATGCTTTTATACCTTATTTGGTGACACTGGTAGGTCAGGAATTAGTGTGGGGTCCAGGGGGAAGAGCCCCCGGAAGTTCAGGGGTTTTGGGCGATAAATTATTGTCAGATGAGCATGCTTTTATACCTTAGTTGTGACACTGGGAGGTCGCGAATAAGCGTAGGGTCCAGGGGGAGGAACCCCCGGAAGTTCTTGGGTTTTGGGCAATAAATTTTTGTCAGATGTGCATGCTCTTATACCCTAGTTGTGACACTGGCA
Source organism: Strongylocentrotus droebachiensis (assembly GCA_035222895.1). Taxonomy (NCBI): domain Eukaryota; kingdom Metazoa; phylum Echinodermata; class Echinoidea; order Camarodonta; family Strongylocentrotidae; genus Strongylocentrotus; species Strongylocentrotus droebachiensis. The sequence continues at coordinate 298,698 of JAVYIG010000906.1, forward strand.
GGTAACTAATTGGCGTGGGGTCCAGGGGCAGAGCCCCCGGAAGTTCATGGGTTTTGGGCAATAAATATCTGTCAGATGAGCATGCTTTTATACCTTATTTGGTGAAACTGGTAGGTCGCGTATTGGCATGGGGTCCAAGGAGGAGCCCCCGGAAGTTCGGAGGTTTTGAGCAATAAATAACTGTCAGATGAGCATGATTTTATACCTTAATTGTGACACTGGCAGGTCACGAATTTGCGTGGGGTCCAGGGGCGGAGCCCCCGAAAATTCCGGGGTTTTGGGCAATAAATTATTGTCAGATGAGCATGCTTTTGATACCTTATTTGGTGACAATGGTAGGTCGCCAATTGGCGTGGGGTCCAGGGTGCGGAGCTCCAAGAAGCCCAGGGGTTTTGGGCAATAAATAACTGTCAGATGAGCATGCTTTTATACCTTATTTGGTGACACTGGTAGGTCGCGAATTGATGTGGGGTCCAGGGGGAAGAGCCCCCGGAAGTTCAGGGGTTTTGGGCGATAAATTATTGTCAGATGAGCATGCTTTTATACCCTAGTTGTGACACTGGCAGGTCACGAATTGGGGTTGGGTTCAGGGGCGGAGCCCCCGGAAGTTCATGGGTTTTGGGCAATAAATAACTGTCAGATGAGCATGCTTTTATACCTTATTTTGTGACACTGGTAGGTCGCGAATTGGCATGGGGTCCGGGGGCGAAGCCCCCAGAAGCTCAGGGGTTTTATACGTTAAATTATCGTCAGATGAGCATATTTTAAACCTTTTTTGTGACACTGGCAGGTCATGAATTGGCATGGGGTCCGGGGGCGAAGCTCCCAGAAGCTCAGGGGTTTTTTACGTCAAATTATCGTCAGATGAGCATATTTTAAACCTTATTTGTGACACTGGGAGGTCGCGAATAAGCGTAGGGTCCAGGGGGAGGAACCCCCGGAAGTTCTTGGGTTTTGGGCAATAAATTTTTGTCAGATGTGCATGCTCTTATACCCTAGTTGTGACACTGGCAGGTAACTAATTGGCGTGGGGTCCAGGGGCAGAGCCCCCGGAAGTTCATGGGTTTTGGGCAATAAATAACTGTCAGATGAGCATGCTTTTATACCTTATTTGGTGAAACTGGTAGGTCGCGTATTGGCATGGGGTCCAAGGAGGAGCCCCCGGAAGTTCGGAGGTTTTGAGCAATAAATAACTGTCAGATGAGCATGATTTTATACCTTAATTGTGACACTGGCAGGTCACGAATTTGCGTGGGGTCCAGGGGCGGAGCCCCCGAAAATTCCGGGGTTTTGGGCAATAAATTATTGTCAGATGAGCATGCTTTTTATACCTTATTTGGTGACAATGGTAGGTCGCCAATTGGCGTGGGGTCCAGGGTGCGGAGCTCCAAGAAGCCCAGGGGTTTTGGGCAATAAATAACTGTCAGATGAGCATGCTTTTATACCTTATTTGGTGACACTGATAGGTCGCAAATTGGTGTGGGGTCCAGGGGGAAGAGCCCCTGGAAGTTCAGGGGTTTTGGGCGATTAATTGTAAGATGAGCATGCATTTATGTCCTAGTTGTGATACTGGCAGGTCACGAATTGGCGTGGGGTCCAGGGGCGAAGCCCCTTGAATTTCAGGGGTTTTGGGCAATAAATAACTGTCAGATGAGCATGCTTTTATACCTTATTTGGTGACTCTGGTAGGTCGCGAATAGGCGTGGGGTCCAGAGGCGGAGCCCCCGGAAGTTCAGAGAATTTGGGCAATAAATAACTGTCAGATGAGCATGCTTTTATACCTTATTTGGTGACACTGGTAGGTCGCGAATTGATGTGGGGTCCAGGGGGAAGAGCCCCCGGAAGTTCAAGGGTTTTGGGCAATAAATAACTGTCAGATGAGCATAATTTTATACCTTAATTGTGACACTGGTAGGTCGCGAATTGGCGTGGGGTCCAGGGGCGGAGCCCCCGGAAATTCAGGGGTTTTGGGCAATAAATTACTGTCAGATGAGCATGCTTTTATACCTTATTTGGTGACACTGGTAGGTCGCGAATTGGCGTGGAGTCCAGAGGCGGAGCCCCCGGAAGTTCAGGGGTTTTGGGCAATAAATAACTGTCAGATGAGCATGCTTTTATACCTTATTTGGTGACACTGGTAGGTCAGGAATTAGTGTGGGGTCCAGGGGGAAGAGCCCCCGGAAGTTCAGGGGTTTTGGGCGATAAATTATTGTCAGATGAGCATGCTTTTATACCTTAGTTGTGACACTGGCAGGTTACGAATTTGCGTGGGGTCCAGGGGCGGAGCCCCCGGAAATTCAGGGGTTTTGGGCAATAAATTATTGTCAGATGAGCATGCTTTTTATACCTTATTTGGTGACAATGGTAGGTCGCCAATTAGCGTGGGGTCCAGAGTGCGGAGCCCCAAGAAGCCCAGGGGTTTTGGGCAATTAATAGCTGTCAGATGAGCATGATTTTCTACCTTATTTGGTGACACTAGTAGGTCTGGAATTGGTGTGGGGTCCAGGGGGAAGAGCCCCCGGAAGTTCAGGGGTTTTGGGCAATATATAACTGTCAGATGAGCATGATTTCATACCTTAGTTATGACACTGGCAGGTTACGAATTTGCGTGGGGTCCAGGGGCGGAGCCCACAGAAATTCAGGGGTTTTGGGCAATAAATTATTGTCAGATGAGCATGCTTTTTATACCTTATTTGGTGACAATGGTAGGTCGCCAACTAGCGTGGGGTCCAGGGTGCGGAGCCCCAAGAAGCCCAGGGGTTTTGGGCAATAAATAACTGTCAGATGAGCATGCTTTTATATCCTAGTTGTGAAACTGGTAGGTCACGAATTAGTGTGGGGTCCAGGAGCGGAGCCCCCGGAAGTTCAGGGGTTTTGGGCAATAAATTTTTGTCAGATGTGCATGCTCTTATACCCTAGTTGTGACACTGGCAGGTAACGAATTGGCGTGGGGTCCAGGGGCGGAGCCCCCGGAAGTTCATGGAATTTGGGCAATAAATAACTGTCAGATGAGCATGCTTTTTATACCTTATTTGGTGACAATGGTAGGTCGCCAATTGGCGTGGGGTCTAGGGTGCGGAGCCCCAAGAAGCCCAGGGGTTTTGGGCAATAAATAACTGTCAGATGAGCATGATTTTATACCTTAATTGTGACACTGGTAGGTCGCGAATTGGCGTGGGGTCCAGGGGGAAGAGCCCCCGGAAGTTCAGGGGTTTTGGGCGATAAATTATTGTAAGATGAGCATGCTTTTTTTGCCCTAGTTTTGACACTGGCAGGTCACGAATTGGCGTGGGGTCCAGGGGCGGAGCCCCCGGAAATTCAGGGGTTTTGGGCAATAAATTACTGTCAGATGAGCATGCTTTTTATACCTTATTTGGTGACAATGGTAGGTCGCCAATTAGCGTGGGGTCCAGAGTGCGGATCCCCAAGAAGCCCAGGGGTTTTGGGCAATTAATAACTGTCAGATGAGCATGCTTTTATACCTTATTTGGTGACACTAGTAGGTCGCGAATTTGTGTAGGGTCCAGGGGGAAGAGCCCCCGGAAGTTCAGGGGTTTTGGGCAATAAATTATTGTAAGATGAGCATGCTTTTCTGCCCTAGTTTTGACACTGGCAGGTCACGAATCGGCGTGGGGTCCAGGGGCGGAGCCCCCGGAAATTCAGGGGTTTTGGGCAATAAATAACTGTCAGATGAGCATTCTTTTGTACCTTATTTGGTGACACTGGTAGGTCGCGAATGGGCGTGGGGTCCAAAGGCGGAGTCCCCGGAAGTTCAGGGGTTTTGGGCAATAAATAACTGTCAGATGAGCATGCTTTTATACCTTATTTGGTGACACTGGTAGGTCGCGAATTAGTGTGGGGTCCAGGGGGAAGAGCCCCCGGAAGTTCAGGGGTTTTGGGCGATAAATTATTGTCAGATGAGCATGCTTTTTATACCTTATTTGGTGACAATGGTAGGTCGCCAACTAGCGTGGGGTCCAGGGTGCGGAGCCCCAAGAAGCCCAGGGGTTTTGGGCAATAAATAACTGTCAGATGAGCATGCTTTTATATCCTAGTTGTGAAACTGGTAGGTCACGAATTAGTGTGGGGTCCAGGACCGGAGCCCCCGGAAGTTCAGGGGTTTTGGGCAATAAATTTTTGTCAGATGTGCATGCTCTTATACCCTAGTTGTGACACTGGCAGGTAACGAATTGGCGTGGGGTCCAGGGGCGGAGCCCCCGGAAGTTCATGGAATTTGGGCAATAAATAACTGTCAGATGAGCATGCTTTTTATACCTTATTTGGTGACAATGGTAGGTCGCCAATTGGCGTGGGGTCTAGGGTGCGGAGCCCCAAGAAGCCCAGGGGTTTTGGGCAATAAATAACTGTCAGATGAGCATGATTTTATACCTTAATTGTGACACTGGTAGGTCGCGAATTGGCGTGGGGTCCAGGGGGAAGAGCCCCCGGAAGTTCAGGGGTTTTGGGCGATAAATTATTGTAAGATGAGCATGCTTTTTTGCCCTAGTTTTGACACTGGCAGGTCACGAATTGGCGTGGGGTCCAGGGGCGGAGCCCCCGGAAATTCAGGGGTTTTGGGCAATAAATTACTGTCAGATGAGCATGCTTTTTATACCTTATTTGGTGACAATGGTAGGTCGCCAATTAGCGTGGGGTCCAGAGTGCGGATCCCCAAGAAGCCCAGGGGTTTTGGGCAATTAATAACTGTCAGATGAGCATGCTTTTATACCTTATTTGGTGACACTAGTAGGTCGCGAATTTGTGTAGGGTCCAGGGGGAAGAGCCCCCGGAAGTTCAGGGGTTTTGGGCAATAAATTATTGTAAGATGAGCATGCTTTTCTGCCCTAGTTTTGACACTGGCAGGTCACGAATCGGCGTGGGGTCCAGGGGCGGAGCCCCCGGAAATTCAGGGGTTTTGGGCAATAAATAACTGTCAGATGAGCATTCTTTTATACCTTATTTGGTGACACTGGTAGGTCGCGAATGGGCGTGGGGTCCAAAGGCGGAGTCCCCGGAAGTTCAGGGGTTTTGGGCAATAAATAACTGTCAGATGAGCATGCTTTTATACCTTATTTGGTGACACTGGTAGGTCGCGAATTAGTGTGGGGTCCAGGGGGAAGAGCCCCCGGAAGTTCAGGGGTTTTGGGCGATAAATTATTGTCAGATGAGCATGCTTTTATTCCCTAGTTGTGACACTTTCAGGTCACGAATTGGCGTGGGGTCCGGGGGCGGAGCACCCAGAAGCTCAGGGGTTTTATACGTTAAATTATCGTCAGATGAGCATATTTTAAACCTTTTTGTGACACTGGCAGGTAATGAATTGGCATGGGGTCCGGGGGCGAAGCTCCTAGAAGCTCAGGGGTTTTATACGTCAAATTGTCGTCAGATGAGCATATTTTAAACCTTATTTGTGACCCCGGGAGGTCGCGAATAAGCGTAGGGGTCCAGGGGGAGGAACCCCCGGAAGTTCAAGGGTTTTGGGCAATAAATAACTGTCAGATGAGCATAATTTTATACCTTAATTGTGACACTGGTAGGTCGCGAATTGGCGTGGGGACCAGGGGCGGAGCCCCCGGAAATTCAGGGGTTTTGGGCAATAAATTACTGTCAGATGAGCATGCTTTTATACCTTATTTGGTGACACTGGTAGGTCGCGAATTGGCGTGGAGTCCAGAGGCGGAGCCCCCGGAAGTTCAGGGGTTTTGGGCAATAAATAACTGTCAGATGAGCATGCTTTTATACCTTATTTGGTGACACTGGTAGGTCAGGAATTAGTGTGGGGTCCAGGGGGAAGAGCCCCCGGAAGTTCAGGGGTTTTGGGCGATAAATTATTGTCAGATGAGCATGCTTTTATACCTTAGTTGTGACACTGGCAGGTTACGAATTTGCGTGGGGTCCAGGGGCGGAGCCCACGGAAATTCAGGGGTTTTGGGCAATAAATTATTGTCAGATGAGCATGCTTTTTATACCTTATTTGGTGACAATGGTAGGTCGCCAATTAGCGTGGGGTCCAGAGTGCGGAGCCCCAAGAAGCCCAGGGGTTTTGGGCAATTAATAGCTGTCAGATGAGCATGATTTTTTACCTTATTTGGTGACACTAGTAGGTCGCGAATTGGTGTGGGGTCTAGGGGGAAGAGCCCCCGGAAGTTCAGGGGTTTTGGGCAATATATAACTGTCAGATGAGCATGATTTCATACCTTAGTTATGACACTGGCAGGTTACGAATTTGCGTGGGGTCCAGGGGCGGAGCCCCCGGAAATTCAGGGGTTTTGGGCAATAAATTATTGTCAGATGAGCATGCTTTTTATACCTTATTTGGTGACAATGGTAGGTCGCCAACTAGCGTGGGGTCCAGGGTGCGGAGCCCCAAGAAGCCCAGGGGTTTTGGGCAATAAATAACTGTCAGATGAGCATGCTTTTATATCCTAGTTGTGAAACTGGCAGGTCACTAATTAGTGTGGGGTCCAGGAGCGGAGCCCCCGGAAGTTCAGGGGTTTTGGGCAATAAATTTTTGTCAGATGTGCATGCTCTTATACCCTAGTTGTGACACTGGCAGGTAACGAATTGGCGTGGGGTCCAGGGGCGGAGCCCCTGGAAGTTCATGGAATTTGGGCAATAAATAACTGTCAGATGAGCATGCTTTTATACCTTATTTGGTGACACTGGTAGGTCGCGTATTGGCATGGGGTCCAAGGAGGAGCCCCCGGAAGTTCAGAGGTTTTGGGCAATAAATAACTGTCAGGTGAGCATGATTTTATACCTTAATTGTGACACTGGCAGGTCACGAATTTGCGTGGGGTCCAGGGGCGGAGCCCCCGAAAATTCAGGGGTTTTGGGGAATTAATTATTGTCAGATGAGCATGCTTTTTATACCTTATTTGGTGACAATGGTAGGTCGCCAATTGGCGTGGGGTCTAGGGTGCGGAGCCCCAAGAAGCCCAGGGATTTTGGGCAATAAATAACTGTCAGATGAGCATTCTTTTATACCTTATTTGGTGACACTGGTCGGTCGCGAATAGGCGTTGGGTCCAGAGGCGGAGCCCCCGGAAGTTCAGAGGTTTTGGGCAATAAATAACTGTCAGATGAGCATGCTTTTATACCTTATTTGGTGACACTGGTAGGTCGCGAATTGATGTGGGGTCCAGGGGGAAGAGCCCCCGGAAGTTCAGGGGTTTTGGGCGATAAATTATTGTCAGATGAGCATGCTTTTATACCCTAGTTGTGACACTGGCAGGTCACGAATTGGGGTTGGGTTCAGGGGCGGAGCCCCCGGAAGTTCATGGGTTTTGGGCAATAAATAACTGTCAGATGATCATGCTTTTATACCTTATTTTGTGACACTGGTAGGTCGCGAATTGGCATGGGGTCCGGGGGCGAAGCCCCCAGAAGCTCAGGGGTTTTATACGTTAAATTATCGTCAGATGAGCATATTTTAAACCTTTTTTGTGACACTGGCAGGTCATGAATTGGCATGGGGTCCGGGGGCGAAGCTCCCAGAAGCTCAGGGGTTTTTTACGTACGTCAAATTATCGTCAGATGAGCATATTTTAAACCTTATTTGTGACACTGGGAGGTCGCGAATAAGCGTAGGGTCCAGGGGGAGGAACCCCCGGAAGTTCAGGGGTTTTGGGCAATAAATTACTGTCAGATGAGCATGCTCTTATATCCTAGTTGTGACACTGGCAGGTCACGAATTGGTGTGGGGTCCAGGGGCGGAGCCCCCGGAAGTTTAGGGGTTTTGGGCAATAAATTTTTGTCAGATGTGCATGCTCTTATACCCTAGTTGTGACACTGGCAGGTAACGAATTGGCGTGGGGTCCAGGGGCAGAGCCCCCGGAAGTTCATGGGTTTTGGGCAATAAATAACTGTCAGATGAGCATGCTTTTATACCTTATTTGGTGAAACTGGTAGGTCGCGTATTGGCATGGGGTCTAAGGAGGAGCCCCCGGAAGTTCAGAGGTTTTGGGCAATAAATAACTGTCGGATGAGCATGCTTTTATACCTTATTTGGTGACACTGGTAGGTCGCGAATTGGTGTGGGGTCTAGGGGGAAGAGCCCCTCTAAGTTCAGGGGTTTTGGGCAATAAATAACTGTCAGATGAGCATGCTTTTATACCCTAGTTGTGACACTGGCAGGTCACGAATTGGCGTTGGGTCCAGGGGGAAGAGCCCCCGGAAGTTCAGGGGTTTTGGGCGATAAATTATTGTAAGATGAGCATGCTTTTTTGCCCTAGTTTTGACACTGGCAGGTCACGAATTGGCGTAGGGTCCAGGGGCGGAGCCCCCGGAAATTCAGGGGTTTTGGGCAATAAATTAATGTCAGTTGAGCATGCTTTTTATACCTTATTTGGTGACAATGGTAGGTCGCCAATTAGCGTGGGGACCAGAGTGCGGAGCCCCAAGAAGCCCAGGGGTTTTGGGCAATTAATAACTGTCAGATGAGCATGCTTTTATACCTTATTTGGTGACACTAGTAGGTCGCGAATTTGTGTAGGGTCCAGGGGGAAGAGCCCCCGGAAGTTCAGGGGTTTTGGGCAATAAATTATTGTAAGATGAGCATGCTTTTCTGCCCTAGTTTTGACACTGGCAGGTCACGAATCGGCGTGGGGTCCAGGGGCGGAGCCCCCGGAAATTCAGGGGTTTTGGGCAATAAATAACTGTCAGATGAGCATTCTTTTATACCTTATTTGGTGACACTGGTAGGTCGCGAATGGGCGTGGGGTCCAAAGGCGGAGTCCCCGGAAGTTCAGGGGTTTTGGGCAATAAATAACTGTCAGATGAGCATGCTTTTATACCTTATTTGGTGACACTGGTAGGTCGCGAATTAGTGTGGGGTCCAGGGGGAAGAGCCCCCGGAAGTTCAGGGGTTTCGGGCGATAAATTATTGTCAGATGAGCATGCTTTTATTCCCTAGTTGTGACACTGTCAGGTCACGAATTGGCGTGGGGTCCGGGGGCGGAGCACCCAGAAGCTCAGGGGTTTTATACGTTAAATTATCGTCAGATGAGCATATTTTAAACCTTTTTGTGACACTGGCAGGTCATGAATTGGCATGGGGTCCGGGGGCGAAGCTCCTAGAAGCTCAGGGGTTTTATACGTCAAATTGTCGTCAGATGAGCATATTTTAAACCTTATTTGTGACCCCGGGAGGTCGCGAATAAGCGTAGGGGTCCAGGGGGAGGAACCCCGGAAGTTCAAGGGTTTTGGGCAATAAATAACTGTCAGATGAGCATAATTTTATACCTTAATTGTGACACTGGTAGGTCGCGAATTGGCGTGGGGTCCAGGGGCGGAGCCCCCGGAAATTCAGGGGTTTTGGGCAATAAATTACTGTCAGATGAGCATGCTTTTATACCTTATTTGGTGACACTGGTAGGTCGCGAATTGGCGTGGAGTCCAGAGGCGGAGCCCCCGGAAGTTCAGGGGTTTTGGGCAATAAATAACTGTCAGATGAGCATGCTTTTATACCTTATTTGGTGACACTGGTAGGTCAGGAATTAGTGTGGGGTCCAGGGGGAAGAGCCCCCGGAAGTTCAGGGGTTTTGGGCGATAAATTATTGTCAGATGAGCATGCTTTTATACCTTAGTTGTGACACTGGCAGGTTACGAATTTGCGTGGGGTCCAGGGGCGGAGCCCACGGAAATTCAGGGGTTTTGGGCAATAAATTATTGTCAGATGAGCATGCTTTTTATACCTTATTTGGTGACAATGGTAGGTCGCCAATTAGCGTGGGGTCCAGAGTGCGGAGCCCCAAGAAGCCCAGGGGTTTTGGGCAATTAATAGCTGTCAGATGAGCATGATTTTTTACCTTATTTGGTGACACTAGTAGGTCGCGAATTGGTGTGGGGTCCAGGGGGAAGAGCCCCCGGAAGTTCAGGGGTTTTGGGCAATATATAACTGTCAGATGAGCATGATTTCATACCTTAGTTATGACACTGGCAGGTTACGAATTTGCGTGGGGTCCAGGGGCGGAGCCCCCGGAAATTCAGGGGTTTTGGGCAATAAATTATTGTCAGATGAGCATGCTTTTTATACCTTATTTGGTTACAATGGTAGGTCGCCAACTAGCGTGGGGTCCAGGGTGCGGAGCCCCAAGAAGCCCAGGGGTTTTGGGCAATAAATAACTGTCAGATGAGCATGCTTTTATATCCTAGTTGTGAAACTGGCAGGTCACTAATTATTGTGGGGTCCAGGAGCGGAGCCCCCGGAAGTTCAGGGGTTTTGGGCAATAAATTTTTGTCAGATGTGCATGCTCTTATACCCTAGTTGTGACACTGGCAGGTAACGAATTGGCGTGGGGTCCAGGGGCGGAGCCCCTGGAAGTTCATGGAATTTGGGCAATAAATAACTGTCAGATGAGCATGCTTTTATACCTTATTTAGTGACACTGGTAGGTCGCGTATTGGCATGGGGTCCAAGGAGGAGCCCCCGGAAGTTCAGAGGTTTTGGGCAATAAATAACTGTCAGATGAGCATAATTTTATACCTTAATTGTGACACTGGTAGGTCGCGAATTGGCGTGGGGTCCAGGGGCGGAGCCCCCGGAAATTCAGGGGTTTTGGGCAATAAATTACTGTCAGATGAGCATGCTTTTATACCTTATTTGGTGACACTGGTAGGTCGCGAATTGGCGTGGAGTCCAGAGGCGGAGCCCCCGGAAGTTCAGGGGTTTTGGGCAATAAATAACTGTCAGATGAGCATGCTTTTATACCTTATTTGGTGACACTGGTAGGTCAGGAATTAGTGTGGGGTCCAGGGGGAAGAGCCCCCGGAAGTTCAGGGGTTTTGGGCGATAAATTATTGTCAGATGAGCATGCTTTTATACCTTAGTTGTGACACTGGCAGGTTACGAATTTGCGTGGGGTCCAGGGGCGGAGCCCACGGAAGTTCATGGAATTTGGGCAATAAATTATTGTCAGATGAGCATGCTTTTTATACCTTATTTGGTGACAATGGTAGGTCGCCAATTAGCGTGGGGTCCAGAGTGCGGAGCCCCAAGAAGCCCAGGGGTTTTGGGCAATTAATAGCTGTCAGATGAGCATGATTTTTTACCTTATTTGGTGACACTAGTAGGTCGCGAATTGGTGTGGGGTCCAGGGGGAAGAGCCCCCGGAAGTTCAGGGGTTTTGGGCAATATATAACTGTCAGATGAGCATGATTTCATACCTTAGTTATGACACTGGCAGGTTACGAATTTGCGTGGGGTCCAGGGGCGGAGCCCCCGGAAATTCAGGGGTTTTGGGCAATAAATTATTGTCAGATGAGCATGCTTTTTATACCTTATTTGGTGACAATGGTAGGTCGCCAACTAGCGTGGGGTCCAGGGTGCGGAGCCCCAAGAAGCCCAGGGGTTTTGGGCAATAAATAACTGTCAGATGAGCATGCTTTTATATCCTAGTTGTGAAACTGGCAGGTCACTAATTAGTGTGGGGTCCAGGAGCGGAGCCCCCGGAAGTTCAGGGGTTTTGGGCAATAAATTTTTGTCAGATGTGCATGCTCTTATACCCTAGTTGTGACACTGGCAGGTAACGAATTGGCGTGGGGTCCAGGGGCGGAGCCCCTGGAAGTTCATGGAATTTGGGCAATAAATAACTGTCAGATGAGCATGCTTTTATACCTTATTTGGTGACACTGGTAGGTCGCGTATTGGCATGGGGTCCAAGGAGGAGCCCCCGGAAGTTCAGAGGTTTTGGGCAATAAATAACTGTCAGGTGAGCATGATTTTATACCTTAATTGTGACACTGGCAGGTCACGAATTTGCGTGGGGTCCAGGGGCGGAGCCCCCGAAAATTCAGGGGTTTTGGGGAATTAATTATTGTCAGATGAGCATGCTTTTTATACCTTATTTGGTGACAATGGTAGGTCGCCAATTGGCGTGGGGTCTAGGGTGCGGAGCCCCAAGAAGCCCAGGGATTTTGGGCAATAAATAACTGTCAGATGAGCATTCTTTTATACCTTATTTGGTGACACTGGTCGGTCGCGAATAGGCGTTGGGTCAAGAGGCGGAGCCCCCGGAAGTTCAGAGGTTTTGGGCAATAAATAACTGTCAGATGAGCATGCTTTTATACCTTATTTGGTGACACTGGTAGGTCGCGAATTGATGTGGGGTCCAGGGGGAAGAGCCCCCGGAAGTTCAGGGGTTTTGGGCGATAAATTATTGTCAGATGAGCATGCTTTTATACCCTAGTTGTGACACTGGCAGGTCACGAATTGGGGTTGGGTTCAGGGGCGGAGCCCCCGGAAGTTCATGGGTTTTGGGCAATAAATAACTGTCAGATGAGCATGCTTTTATACCTTATTTTGTGACACTGGTAGGTCGCGAATTGGCATGGGGTCCGGGGGCGAAGCCCCCAGAAGCTCAGGGGTTTTATACGTTAAATTATCGTCAGATGAGCATATTTTAAACCTTTTTTGTGACACTGGCAGGTCATGAATTGGCATGGGGTCCGGGGGCGAAGCTCCCAGAAGCTCAGGGGTTTTTTACGTACGTCAAATTATCGTCAGATGAGCATATTTTAAACCTTATTTGTGACACTGGGAGGTCGCGAATAAGCGTAGGGTCCAGGGGGAGGAACCCCCGGAAGTTCAGGGGTTTTGGGCAATAAATTACTGTCAGATGAGCATGCTCTTATATCCTAGTCGTGACACTGGCAGGTCACGAATTGGTGTGGGGTCCAGGGGCGGAGCCCCCGGAAGTTTAGGGGTTTTGGGCAATAAATTTTTGTCAGATGTGCATGCTCTTATACCCTAGTTGTGACACTGGCAGGTAACGAATTGGCGTGGGGTCCAGGGGCAGAGCCCCCGGAAGTTCATGGGTTTTGGGCAATAAATAACTGTCAGATGAGCATGCTTTTATACCTTATTTGGTGAAACTGGTAGGTCGCGTATTGGCATGGGGTCTAAGGAGGAGCCCCCGGAAGTTCAGAGGTTTTGGGCAATAAATAACTGTCGGATGAGCATGCTTTTATACCTTATTTGGTGACACTGGTAGGTCGCGAATTGGTGTGGGGTCTAGGGGGAAGAGCCCCTCGAAGTTCAGGGGTTTTGGGCAATAAATAACTGTCAGATGAGCATGCTTTTATACCCTAGTTGTGACACTGGCAGGTCACGAATTGGCGTTGGGTCCAGGGGGAAGAGCCCCCGGAAGTTCAGGGGTTTTGGGCGATAAATTATTGTAAGATGAGCATGCTTTTTTGCCCTAGTTTTGACACTGGCAGGTCACGAATTGGCGTAGGGTCCAGGGGCGGAGCCCCCGGAAATTCAGGGGTTTTGGGCAATAAATTAATGTCAGTTGAGCATGCTTTTTATACCTTATTTGGTGACAATGGTAGGTCGCCAATTAGCGTGGGGACCAGAGTGCGGAGCCCCAAGAAGCCCAGGGGTTTTTGGCAATTAATAACTGTCAGATGAGCATGCTTTTATACCTTATTTGGTGACACTAGTAGGTCGCGAATTTGTGTAGGGTCCAGGGGGAAGAGCCCCCGGAAGTTCAGGGGTTTTGGGCAATAAATTATTGTAAGATGAGCATGCTTTTCTGCCCTAGTTTTGACACTGGCAGGTCACGAATCGGCGTGGGGTCCAGGGGCGGAGCCCCCGGAAATTCAGGGGTTTTGGGCAATAAATAACTGTCAGATGAGCATTCTTTTATACCTTATTTGGTGACACTGGTAGGTCGCGAATGGGCGTGGGGTCCAAAGGCGGAGTCCCCGGAAGTTCAGGGGTTTTGGGCAATAAATAACTGTCAGATGAGCATGCTTTTATACCTTATTTGGTGACACTGGTAGGTCGCGAATTAGTGTGGGGTCCAGGGGGAAGAGCCCCCGGAAGTTCAGGGGTTTTGGGCGATAAATTATTGTCAGATGAGCATGCTTTTATTCCCTAGTTGTGACACTGTCAGGTCACGAATTGGCGTGGGGTCCGGGGGCGGAGCACCCAGAAGCTCAGGGGTTTTATACGTTAAATTATCGTCAGATGAGCATATTTTAAACCTTTTTGTGACACTGGCAGGTCATGAATTGGCATGGGGTCCGGGGGCGAAGCTCCTAGAAGCTCAGGGGTTTTATACGTCAAATTGTCGTCAGATGAGCATATTTTAAACCTTATTTGTGACCCCGGGAGGTCGCGAATAAGCGTAGGGGTCCAGGGGGAGGAACCCCGGAAGTTCAAGGGTTTTGGGCAATAAATAACTGTCAGATGAGCATAATTTTATACCTTAATTGTGACACTGGTAGGTCGCGAATTGGCGTGGGGTCCAGGGGCGGAGCCCCCGGAAATTCAGGGGTTTTGGGCAATAAATTACTGTCAGATGAGCATGCTTTTATACCTTATTTGGTGACACTGGTAGGTCGCGAATTGGCGTGGAGTCCAGAGGCGGAGCCCCCGGAAGTTCAGGGGTTTTGGGCAATAAATAACTGTCAGATGAGCATGCTTTTATACCTTATTTGGTGACACTGGTAGGTCAGGAATTAGTGTGGGGTCCAGGGGGAAGAGCCCCCGGAAGTTCAGGGGTTTTGGGCGATAAATTATTGTCAGATGAGCATGCTTTTATACCTTAGTTGTGACACTGGCAGGTTACGAATTTGCGTGGGGTCCAGGGGCGGAGCCCACGGAAATTCAGGGGTTTTGGGCAATAAATTATTGTCAGATGAGCATGCTTTTTATACCTTATTTGGTGACAATGGTAGGTCGCCAATTAGCGTGGGGTCCAGAGTGCGGAGCCCCAAGAAGCCCAGGGGTTTTGGGCAATTAATAGCTGTCAGATGAGCATGATTTTTTACCTTATTTGGTGACACTCGTAGGTCGCGAATTGGTGTGGGGTCCAGGGGGAAGAGCCCCCGGAAGTTCAGGGGTTTTGGGCAATATATAACTGTCAGATGAGCATGATTTCATACCTTAGTTATGACACTGGCAGGTTACGAATTTGCGTGGGGTCCAGGGGCGGAGCCCCCGGAAATTCAGGGGTTTTGGGCAATAAATTATTGTCAGATGAGCATGCTTTTTATACCTTATTTGGTTACAATGGTAGGTCGCCAACTAGCGTGGGGTCCATGGTGCGGAGCCCCAAGAAGCCCAGGGGTTTTGGGCAATAAATTACTGTCAGATGAGCATGCTTTTATATCCTAGTTGTGAAACTGGCAGGTCACGAATTGGTGTGGGGTCCAGGAGCGGAGCCCCCGGAAGTTCAGGGGTTTTGGGCAATAAATTTTTGTCAGATGTGCATGCTCTTATACCCTAGTTGTGACACTGGCAGGTAACGAATTGGCGTGGGGTCCAGGGGCGGAGCCCCCGGAAGTTCATGGAATTTGGGCAATCAATAACTGTCAGATGAGCATGCTTTTATACCTTATTTGGTGACACTGGTAGGTCGCGTATTGGCATGGGGTCCAAGGAGGAGCCCCCGGAAGTTCAGAGGTTTTGGGCAATAAATAACTGTCAGGTGAGCATGATTTTATACCTTAATTGTGACACTGGCAGGTCACGAATTTGCGTGGGGTCCAGGGGCGGAGCCCCCGAAAATTCAGGGGTTTTAGGGAATTAATTATTGTCAGATGAGCATGCTTTTTATACCTTATTTGGTGACAATGGTAGGTCGCCAATTGGCGTGGGGTCTAGGGTGCGGAGCCCCAAGAAGCCCAGGGGTTTTGGGCAATAAATAACTGTCAGATGAGCATTCTTTTATACCTTATTTGGTGACACTGGTAGGTCGCGAATTGGCGTGGGGTCCAGGGGGAAGAGCCCCCGGAAGTTCAGGGGTTTTGGGCGATAAATTATTGTAAGATGAGCATGCTTTTTTGCCCTAGTTTTGACACTGGCAGGTCACGAATTGGCGTAGGGTCCAGGGGCGGAGCCCCCGGAAATTCAGGGGTTTTGGGCAATAAATAACTGTCAGATGAGCATTCTTTTATACCTTATTTGGTGACACTGGTAGGTCGCGAATAGGCGTGGGGTCCAGAGGCGGAGCCCCCGGAAGTTCAAAGGTTTTGGGCAATAAATAACTGTCAGATGAGCATGCTTTTATACCTTATTTGGTGACACTGGTAGGTCGCGAATTGATGTGGGGTCCAGGGGGAAGAGCCCCCGGAAGTTCAAAGGTTTTGGGCAATAAATAACTGTCAGATGAGCATGCTTTTATACCTTATTTGGTGACACTGGTAGGTCGCGAATTGATGTGGGGTCCAGGGGGAAGAGCCCCCGGAAGTTCAGGGGTTTTGGGCGATAAATTATTGTCAGATGAGCATGCTTTTATACCCTAGTTGTGACACTGGCAGGTCACGAATTGGGGTTGGGTTCAGGGGCGGAGCCCCCGGAAGTTCATGGGTTTTGGGCAATAAATAACTGTCAGATGAGCATGCTTTTATACCTTATTTTGTGACACTGGTAGGTCGCGAATTGGCATGGGGTCCGGGGGCGAAGCCCCCAGAAGCTCAGGGGTTTTATACGTTAAATTATCGTCAGATGAGCATATTTTAAACCTTTTTTGTGACACTGGCAGGTCATGAATTGGCATGTGGTCCGGGGGCGAAGCTCCCAGAAGCTCAGGGTTTTTTTACGTCAAATTATCGTCAGATGAGCATATTTTAAACCTTATTTGTGACACTGGGAGGTCGCGAATAAGCGTAGGGTCCAGGGGGAGGAACCCCCAGAAGTTCAGGGGTTTTGGGCAATAAATTACTGTCAGATGAGCATGCTCTTATATCCTAGTTGTGACACTGGCAGGTCACGAATTGGTGTGGGGTCCAGGGGCGGACCCCCCGGAAATTTAGGGGTTTTGGGCAATAAATTTTTGTCAGATGTGCATGCTCTTATACCCTAGTTGTGACACTGGCAGGTAACGAATTGGCGTGGGGTCCAGGGGCAGAGCCCCCGGAAGTTCATGGGTTTTGGGCAATAAATAACTGTCAGATGAGCATGCTTTTATACCTTATTTGGTGAAACTGGTAGGTCGCGTATTGGCATGGGGTCCAAGGAGGAGCCCCCGGAAGTTCAGAGGTTTTGGGCAATAAATAACTGTCAGATGAGCATGCTTTTATACCTTATTTGGTGACACTGGTAGGTCGCGAATTGATGTGGGGTCCAGGGGGAAGAGCCCCCGGAAGTTCAAAGGTTTTGGGCAATAAATAACTGTCAGATGAGCATGCTTTTATACCTTATTTGGTGACACTGGTAGGTCGCGAATAAGCGTAGGGTCCAGGGGGAGGAACCCCCAGAAGTTCAGGGGTTTTGGGCAATAAATTACTGTCAGATGAGCATGCTCTTATATCCTAGTTGTGACACTGGCAGGTCACGAATTGGTGTGGGGTCCAGGGGCGGACCCCCCGGAAATTTAGGGGTTTTGGGCAATAAATTTTTGTCAGATGTGCATGCTCTTATACCCTAGTTGTGACACTGGCAGGTAACGAATTGGCGTGGGGTCCAGGGGCAGAGCCCCCGGAAGTTCATGGGTTTTGGGCAATAAATAACTGTCAGATGAGCATGCTTTTATACCTTATTTGGTGAAACTGGTAGGTCGCGTATTGGCATGGGGTCCAAGGAGGAGCCCCCGGAAGTTCAGAGGTTTTGGGCAATAAATAACTGTCAGATGAGCATGATTTTATACCTTAATTGTGACAATGGCAGGTCACGAATTTGCGTGGGGTCCAGGGGCGGAGCCCCCGAAAATTCCGGGGTTTTGGGCAATAAATTATTGTCAGATGAGCATGCTTTTTATACCTTATTTGGTGACAATGGTAGGTCGCCAATTGGCGTGGGGTCTAGGGTGCGGAACCCCAAGAAGCCCAGGGGTTTTATACGTTAAATTATCGTCAGATGAGCATATTTTAAACCTTTTTTTGTGACACTGGCAGGTCATGAATTGGCATGGGGTCCGGGGGCGAAGCTCCTAGAAGCTCAGGGGTTTTATACGTCAAATTGTCGTCAGATGAGCATATTTTAAACCTTATTTGTGAACCCGGGAGGTCGCGAATAAGCGTAGGGGTCCAGGGGGAGGAACCCCCGGAAGTTCAAGGGTTTTGGGCAATAAATAACTGTCAGATGAGCATGATTTTATACCTTAATTGTGACACTGGTAGGTCGCGAATTGGCGTGGGGTCCAGGGGCGGAGCCCCCGGAAATTCAGGGGTTTTGGGCAATAAATTACTGTCAGATGAGCATGCTTTTATACCTTATTTGGTGACACTGGTAGGTCGCGAATTGGCGTGGAGTCCAGAGGCGGAGCCCCCGGAAGTTCAGGGGTTTTGGGCAATAAATAACTGTCAGATGAGCATGCTTTTATACCTTATTTGGTGACACTGGTAGGTCAGGAATTAGTGTGGGGTCCAGGGGGAGGAACCCCCGGAAGTTCAGGGTTTTGGACAATAAATTACTGTCAGATGAGCATGCTTTTATATCCTAGTTGTGACACGGGCAGGTCACGAATTGGTGAGGGGTCCAGGGGCGAAGCCCCCGGAAGTTCAGGGGTTTTGGGCAATAAATAACTGTCAGATGAGCATGCTTTTATACCTTATTTGGTGACACTGGTAGGTCGCGAATTAGTGTGGGGTCCAGGGGGAAGAGCCCCCGGAAGTTCAGGGGTTTTGGGCGATAAATTATTGTCAGATGAGCATGCTTTTATTCCCTAGTTGTGACACTGTCAGGTCACGAATTAGCGTGGGGTCCGGGGGCGAAGCACGCAGAAGCTCAGGGGTTTTATACGTTAAATTATCGTCAGATGAGCATGCTTTTATACCTTATTTGGTGACACTGGTAGGTCGCGTATTGGCATGGGGTCCAAGGAGGAGCCCCCGGAAGTTCAGAGGTTTTGGGCAATAAATAACTGTCAGGTGAGCATGATTTTATACCTTAATTGTGACACTGGCAGGTCACGAATTTGCGTGGGGTCCAGGGGCGGAGCCCCCGAAAATTCAGGGGTTTTAGGGAATTAATTATTGTCAGATGAGCATGCTTTTTATACCTTATTTGGTGACAATGGTAGGTCGCCAATTGGCGTGGGGTCTAGGGTGCGGAGCCCCAAGAAGCCCAGGGGTTTTGGGCAATAAATAACTGTCAGATGAGCATTCTTTTATACCTTATTTGGTGACACTGGTAGGTTGCGAATTGGCGTGGGGTCCAGGGGGAAGAGCCCCCGGAAGTTCAGGGGTTTTGGGCGATAAATTATTGTAAGATGAGCATGCTTTTTTGCCCTAGTTTTGACACTGGCAGGTCACGAATTGGCGTAGGGTCCAGGGGCGGAGCCCCCGGAAATTCAGGGGTTTTGGGCAATAAATAACTGTCAGATGAGCATTCTTTTATACCTTATTTGGTGACACTGGTAGGTCGCGAATAGGCGTGGGGTCCAGAGGCGGAGCCCCCGGAAGTTCAGGGGTTTTGGGCAATAAATAACTGTCAGATGAGCATGCTTTTATACCTTATTTGGTGACACTGGTAGGTCAGGAATTAGTGTGGGGTCCAGGGGGAGGAACCCCCGGAAGTTCAGGGTTTTGGACAATAAATTACTGTCAGATGAGCATGCTTTTATATCCTAGTTGTGACACGGGCAGGTCACGAATTGGTGAGGGGTCCAGGGGCGAAGCCCCCGGAAGTTCAGGGGTTTTGGGCAATAAATAACTGTCAGATGAGCATGCTTTTATACCTTATTTGGTGACACTGGTAGGTCGCGAATTAGTGTGGGGTCCAGGGGGAAGAGCCCCCGGAAGTTCAGGGGTTTTGGGCGATAAATTATTGTCAGATGAGCATGCTTTTATTCCCTAGTTGTGACACTGTCAGGTCACGAATTAGCGTGGGGTCCGGGGGCGAAGCACGCAGAAGCTCAGGGGTTTTATACGTTAAATTATCGTCAGATGAGCATGCTTTTATACCTTATTTGGTGACACTGGTAGGTCGCGTATTGGCATGGGGTCCAAGGAGGAGCCCCCGGAAGTTCAGAGGTTTTGGGCAATAAATAACTGTCAGGTGAGCATGATTTTATACCTTAATTGTGACACTGGCAGGTCACGAATTTGCGTGTGGTCCAGGGGCGGAGCCCCCGAAAATTCAGGGGTTTTAGGGAATTAATTATTGTCAGATGAGCATGCTTTTTATACCTTATTTGGTGACAATGGTAGGTCGCCAATTGGCGTGGGGTCTAGGGTGCGGAGCCCCAAGAAGCCCAGGGGTTTTGGGCAATAAATAACTGTCAGATGAGCATTCTTTTATACCTTATTTGGTGACACTGGTAGGTTGCGAATTGGCGTGGGGTCCAGGGGGAAGAGCCCCCGGAAGTTCAGGGGTTTTGGGCGATAAATTATTGTAAGATGAGCATGCTTTTTTGCCCTAGTTTTGACACTGGCAGGTCACGAATTGGCGTAGGGTCCAGGGGCGGAGCCCCCGGAAATTCAGGGGTTTTGGGCAATAAATAACTGTCAGATGAGCATTCTTTTATACCTTATTTGGTGACACTGGTAGGTCGCGAATAGGCGTGGGGTCCAGAGGCGGAGCCCCCGGAAGTTCAAAGGTTTTGGGCAATAAATAACTGTCAGATGAGCATGCTTTTATACCTTATTTGGTGACACTGGTAGGTCGCGAATTGATGTGGGGTCCAGGGGGAAGAGCCCCCGGAAGTTCAAAGGTTTTGGGCAATAAATAACTGTCAGATGAGCATGCTTTTATACCTTATTTGGTGACACTGGTAGGTCGCGAATTGATGTGGGGTCCAGGGGGAAGAGCCCCCGGAAGTTCAGGGGTTTTGGGCGATAAATTATTGTCAGATGAGCATGCTTTTATACCCTAGTTGTGACACTGGCAGGTCACGAATTGGGGTTGGGTTCAGGGGCGGAGCCCCCGGAAGTTCATGGGTTTTGGGCAATAAATAACTGTCAGATGAGCATGCTTTTATACCTTATTTTGTGACACTGGTAGGTCGCGAATTGGCATGGGGTCCGGGGGCGAAGCCCCCAGAAGCTCAGGGGTTTTATACGTTAAATTATCGTCAGATGAGCATATTTTAAACCTTTTTTGTGACACTGGCAGGTCATGAATTGGCATGGGGTCCGGGGGCGAAGCTCCCAGAAGCTCAGGGTTTTTTTACGTCAAATTATCGTCAGATGAGCATATTTTAAACCTTATTTGTGACACTGGGAGGTCGCGAATAAGCGTAGGGTCCAGGGGGAGGAACCCCCAGAAGTTCAGGGATTTTGGGCAATAAATTACTGTCAGATGAGCATGCTCTTATATCCTAGTTGTGACACTGGCAGGTCACGAATTGGTGTGGGGTCCAGGGGCGGACCCCCCGGAAATTTAGGGGTTTTGGGCAATAAATTTTTGTCAGATGTGCATGCTCTTATACCCTAGTTGTGACACTGGCAGGTAACGAATTGGCGTGGGGTCCAGGGGCAGAGCCCCCGGAAGTTCATGGGTTTTGGGCAATAAATAACTGTCAGATGAGCATGCTTTTATACCTTATTTGGTGAAACTGGTAGGTCGCGTATTGGCATGGGGTCCAAGGAGGAGCCCCCGGAAGTTCAGAGGTTTTGGGCAATAAATAACTGTCAGATGAGCATGATTTTATACCTTAATTGTGACAATGGCAGGTCACGAATTTGCGTGGGGTCCAGGGGCGGAGCCCCCGAAAATTCCGGGGTTTTGGGCAATAAATTATTGTCAGATGAGCATGCTTTTTATACCTTATTTGGTGACAATGGTAGGTCGCCAATTGGCGTGGGGTCTAGGGTGCGGAGCCCCAAGAAGCCCAGGGGTTTTATACGTTAAATTATCGTCAGATGAGCATATTTTAAACCTTTTTTTGTGACACTGGCAGGTCATGAATTGGCATGGGGTCCGGGGGCGAAGCTCCTAGAAGCTCAGGGGTTTTATACGTCAAATTGTCGTCAGATGAGCATATTTTAAACCTTATTTGTGAACCCGGGAGGTCGCGAATAAGCGTAGGGGTCCAGGGGGAGGAACCCCCGGAAATTCAGGGGTTTTGGGCAATAAATAACTGTCAGATGAGCATGCTTTTATACCTTATTTGGTGACACTGGTAGGTCGCGAATTGGCGTGGAGTCCAGAGGCGGAGCCCCCGGAAGTTCAGGGGTTTTGGGCAATAAATAACTGTCAGATGAGCATGCTTTTATACCTTATTTGGTGACACTGGTAGGTCAGGAATTAGTGTGGGGTCCAGGGGGAGGAACCCCCGGAAGTTCAGGGTTTTGGACAATAAATTACTGTCAGATGAGCATGCTTTTATATCCTAGTTGTGACACGGGCAGGTCACGAATTGGTGAGGGGTCCAGGGGCGAAGCCCCCGGAAGTTCAGGGGTTTTGGGCAATAAATAACTGTCAGATGAGCATGCTTTTATACCTTATTTGGTGACACTGGTAGGTCGCGAATTAGTGTGGGGTCCAGGGGGAAGAGCCCCCGGAAGTTCAGGGGTTTTGGGCGATAAATTATTGTCAGATGAGCATGCTTTTATTCCCTAGTTGTGACACTGTCAGGTCACGAATTAGCGTGGGGTCCGGGGGCGAAGCACGCAGAAGCTCAGGGGTTTTATACGTTAAAATATCGTCAGATGAGCATATTTTAAACCTTTTTTGTGACACTGGCAGGTCATGAATTGGCATGGGGTCCGGGGGCGAAGCTCCCAGAAGCTCAGGGGTTTTTTACGTCAAATTATCGTCAGATGAGCATATTTTAAACCTTATTTGTGACACTGGGAGGTCGCGAATAAGCGTAGGGTCCAGGGGGAGGAACCCCCAGAAGTTCAGGGGTTTTGAGCAATAAATTACTGTCAGATGAGCATGCTCTTATACCCTAGTTGTGACACTGGCAGGTAACGAATTGGCGTGGGGTCCAGGGGCAGAGCCCCCGGAAGTTCATGGGTTTTGGGCAATAAATAACTGTCAGATGAGCATGCTTTTATACCTTATTTGGTGAAACTGGTAGGTCGCGTATTGGCATGGGGTCCAAGGAGGAGCCCCCGGAAGTTCAGAGGTTTTGGGCAATTAATAACTTTCAGATGAGCATGCTTTTATACCTTATTTGGTGACACTAGTAGGTCGCCAATTAGCGTGGGGTCCAGAGTGCGGAGCCCCAAGAAGCCCAGGGGTTTTGGGCAATTAATAACTTTCAGATGAGCATGCTTTTATACCTTATTTGGTGACACTAGTAGGTCGCGAATTTGTGTAGGGTCCAGGGGGAAGAGCCCCCGGAAGTTCAAAGGTTTTGGGCAATAAATATTTGTCAGATGAGCATGCTTTTATACCTTATTTGGTGACACTGGTAGGTCGCGAATTGATGTGGGGTCCAGGGGGAAGAGCCCCCGGAAGTTCAGGGGTTTTGGGCGATAAATTATTGTCAGATGAGCATGCTTTTATACCCTAGTTGTGACACTGGCAGGTCACGAATTGGGGTTGGGTTCAGGGGCGGAGCCCCCGGAAGTTCATGGGTTTTGGGCAATAAATAACTGTCAGATGAGCATGCTTTTATACCTTATTTTGTGACACTGGTAGGTCGCGAATTGGCATGGGGTCCGGGGACGAAGCCCCCAGAAGCTCAGGGGTTTTATACGTTAAATTATCGTCAGATGAGCATATTTTAAACCTTTTTTGTGACACTGGCAGGTCATGAATTGGCATGGGGTCCGGGGGCGAAGCTCCCAGAAGCTCAGGGTTTTTTTTACGTCAAATTATCGTCAGATGAGCATATTTTAAACCTTATTTGTGACACTGGGAGGTCGCGAATAAGCGTAGGGTCCAGGGGGAGGAACCCCCAGAAGTTCAGGGGTTTTGGGCAATAAATTACTGTCAGATGAGCATGCTCTTATATCCTAGTTGTGACACTGGCAGGTCACGAATTGGTGTGGGGTCCAGGGGCGGACCCCCCGGAAATTTAGGGGTTTTGGGCAATACATTTTTGTCAGATGTGCATGCTCTTATACCCTAGTTGTGACACTGGCAGGTAACGAATTGGCGTGGGGTCCAGGGGCAGAGCCCCCGGAAGTTCATGGGTTTTGGGCAATAAATAACTGTCAGATGAGCATGATTTTATACCTTATTTGGTGAAACTGGTAGGTCGCGTATTGGCATGGGGTCCAAGGAGGAGCCCCCGGAAGTTCAGAGGTTTTGGGCAATAAATAACTGTCAGATGAGCATGATTTTATACCTTAATTGTGACACTGGCAGGTCACGAATTTGCGTGGGGTCCAGGGGCGGAGCCCCCGAAAATTCCGGGGTTTTGGGCAATAAATTATTGTCAGATGAGCATGCTTTTTATACCTTATTTGGTGACAATGGTAGGTCGCCAATTGGCGTGGGGTCTAGGGTGCGGAGCCCCAAGAAGCCCAGGGGTTTTGGGCAATAAATAACTGTCAGATGAGCATGATTTTATACCTTAATTGTGACACTGGTAGGTCGCGAATTGGCGTGGGGTCCAGGGGGAAGAGCCCCCGGAGGTTCAGGGGTTTTGGGCGATAAATTATTGTAAGATGAGCATGCTTTTTTGCCATAGTTTTGACACTGGCAGGTCACGAATTGGCGTGGGGTCCAGGGGCGCAGCCCCCGGAAATTCAGGGGTTTTGGGCAATAAATTACTGTCAAATGAGCATGCTTTTTATACCTTATTTGGTGACAATGGTAGGTCGCCAATTAGCGTGGGGTCCAGAGTGCGGAGCCCCAAGAAGCCCAGGGGTTTTGGGCAATTAATAACTGTCAGATGAGCATGCTTTTATACCTTATTTGGTGACACTAGTAGGTCGCGAATTTGTGTAGGGTCCAGGGGGAAGAGCCCCCGGAAGTTCAGGGGTTTTGGGCAATAAATTATTGTAAGATGAGCATGCTTTTCTGCCCTAGTTTTGACACTGGCAGGTCACGAATCGGCGTGGGGTCCAGGGGCGGAGACCCCGGAAATCCAGGGGTTTTGGGCAATAAATAACTGTCAGATGAGCATTCTTTTATACCTTATTTGGTGACACTGGTAGGTCGCGAATGGGCGTGGGGTCCAAAGGCGGAGTCCCCGGAAGTTCAGGTGTTTTGGGCAATAAATAACTGTCAGATGAGCATGCTCTTATATCCTAGTTGTGACACTGGCAGGTCACGAATTGGTGTGGGGTCCAGGGGCGGACCCCCCGGAAGTTTAGGTGTTTTGGGCAATAAATTTTTGTCAGATGTGCATGCTCTTATACCCTAGTTGTGACACTGGCAGGTAACGAATTGGCGTGGGGTCCAGGGGCAGAGCCCCCGGAAGTTCATGGGTTTTGGGCAATAAATAACTGTCAGATGAGCATGCTTTTATACCTTATTTGGTGAAACTGGTAGGTCGCGTATTGGCATGGGGTCCAAGGAGGAGCCCCCGGAAGTTCAGAGGTTTTGGGCAATAAATAACTGTCAGATGAGCATGATTTTATACCTTAATTGTGACACTGGCAGGTCACGAATTTGCGTGGGGTCCAGGGGCGGAGCCCCCGAAAATTCCGCGGTTTTGGGCAATAAATTATTGTCAGATGAGCATGCTTTTTATACCTTATTTGGTGACAATGGTAGGTCGCCAATTGGCGTGGGGTCTAGGGTGCGGAGCCCCAAGAAGCCCAGGGGTTTTGGGCAATAAATAACTGTCAGATGAGCATGATTTTATACCTTAATTGTGACACTGGTAGGTCGCGAATTGGCGTGGGGTCCAGGGGGAAGAGCCCCCGGAAGTTCAGGGGTTTTGGGCGATAAATTATTGTAAGATGAGCATGCTTTTTTGCCATAGTTTTGACACTGGCAGGTCACGAATTGGCGTGGGGTCCAGGGGCGGAGCCCCCGGAAATTCAGGGGTTTTGGGCAATAAATTACTGTCAGATGAGCATGCTTTTTATACCTTATTTAATGACAATGGTAGGTCGCCAATTAGCGTGGGGTCCAGAGTGCGGAGCCCCAAGAAGCCCAGGGGTTTTGGGCAATTAATAACTGTCAGATGAGCATGCTTTTATACCTTATTTGGTGACACTAGTAGGTCGCGAATTTGTGTAGGGTCCAGGGGGAAGAGCCCCCGGAAGTTCAGGGGTTTTGGGCAATAAATTATTGTAAGATGAGCATGCTTTTCTGCCCTAGTTTTGACACTGGCAGGTCACGAATCGGCGTGGGGTCCAGGGGCGGAGCCCCCGGAAATTCACGGGTTTTGGGCAATAAATAACTGTCAGATGAGCATTCTTTTATACCTTATTTGGTGACACTGGTAGGTCGCGAATGGGCGTGGGGTCCAAAGGCGGAGTCCCCGGAAGTTCAGGGGTTTTGGGCAATAAATAACTGTCAGATGAGCATGCTTTTATACCTTATTTGGTGACACTGGTAGGTCGCGAATTAGTGTGGGGTCCAGGGGGAAGAGCCCCCGGAAGTTCAGGGGTTTTGGGCGATAAATTATTGTCAGATGAGCATGCTTTTATTCCCTAGTTGTGACACTGTCAGGTCACGAATTGGCGTGGGGTCCGGGGGCGAAGCACCCAGAAGCTCAGGGGTTTTATACGTTAAATTATCGTCAGATGAGCATATTTTAAACCTTTTTTGTGACACTGGCAGGTCATGAATTGGCATGGAGTCCGGGGGCGAAGCTCCTAGAAGCTCAGGGGTTTTATACGTCAAATTGTCGTCAGATGAGCATATTTTAAACCTTATTTGTGACCCCGGGAGGTCGCGAATAAGCGTAGGGGTCCAGGGGGAGGAACCCCCGGAAGTTCAAGGGTTTTGGGCAATAAATAACTGTCAGATGAGCATGATTTTATACCTTAATTGTGACACTGGTAGGTCGCGAATTGGCGTGGGGTCCAGGGGCGGAGCCCCCGGAAATTCAGGGGTTTTGGGCAATAAATTACTGTCAGATGAGCATGCTTTTATACCTTATTTGGTGACACTGGTAGGTCGCGAATTGGCGTGGAGTCCAGAGGCGGAGCCGCCGGAAGTTCAGGGGTTTTGGGCAATAAATAACTGTCAGATGAGCATGCTTTTATACCTTATTTGGTGACACTGGTAGGTCAGGAATTAGTGTGGGGTCCAGGGGGAAAAGCCCCCGGAAGTTCAGGGGTTTTGGGCGATAAATTATTGTCAGAAGAGCATGCTTTTATACCTTAGTTGTGACACTGGCAGGTTACGAATTTGCGTGGGGTCCAGGGGCGGAGCCCACGGAAATTCAGGGGTTTTGGGCAATAAATTTTTTGTCAGATGAGCATGCTTTTTATACCATATTTGGTGACAATGTTAGGTCGCCAATTAGCGTGGGGTCCAGAGTGCGAAGCCCCAAGAAGCCCAGGGGTTTTGGGCAATTAATAGCTGTCAGATGAGCATGATTTTTTACGTTATTTGGTGACACTAGTAGGTCGCGAATTGGTGTGGGGTCCAGGGGGAAGAGCCCCCGGAAGTTCAGGGGTTTTGGGCAATAAATTTTTGTCAAATGAGCATGATTTCATATCTTAGTTATGACACTGGCAGGTTACGAATTTGCGTGGGGTCCAGGGGCGGAGCCCACGGAAATTCAGGGGTTTTGGGCAATAAATTATTGTCAGATGAGCATGCTTTTTATACCTTATTTGGTGACAATGGTAGGTCGCCAACTAGCGTGGGGTCCAGAGTGCGGAGCCCCAAGAAGCCCAGGGGTTTTGGGCAATAAATTACTGTCAGATGAGCATGCTTTTATATCCTAGTTGTGAAACTGGCAGGTCACGAATTGGCGTGGGGTCCAGGAGCGGAGCCCCCGGAAGTTCAGGGGTTTTGGGCAATAAATTTTTGTCAGATGTGCATGCTGTTATACCCTAGTTGTGACACTGGCAGGTAACGAATTGGCGTGGGGTCCAGGGGCGGAGCCCCCGGAAGTTCATGGAATTTGGGCAATAAATAACTGTCAGATGAGCATGCTTTTATACCTTATTTGGTGACACTGGTAGGTCAGGAATTAGTGTGGGGTCCAGGGGGAAGAGCCCCCGGAAGTTCAGGGGTTTTGGGCGATAAATTATTGTCAGATGAGCATGCTTTTATACCTTAGTTGTGACACTGGCAGGTTACGAATTTGCGTGGGGTCCAGGGGCGGAGCCCACGGAAATTCAGGGGTTTTGGGCAATAAATTATTGTCAGATGAGCATGCTTTTTATACCTTATTTGGTGACAATGGTAGGTCGCCAATTAGCGTGGGGTCCAGAGTGCGGAGCCCCAAGAAGCCCAGGGGTTTTGGGCAATTAATAGCTGTCAGATGAGCATGATTTTTTACGTTATTTGGTGACACTAGTAGGTCGCGAATTGGTGTGGGGTCCAGGGGGAAGAGCCCCCGGAAGTTCAGGGGTTTTGGGCAATAAATTTTTGTCAGATGAGCATGATTTCATACCTTAGTTATGACACTGGCAGGTTACGAATTTGCGTGGGGTCCAGGGGCGGAGCCCACGGAAATTCAGGGGTTTTGGGCAATAAATTATTGTCAGATGAGCATGCTTTTTATACCTTATTTGGTGACAATGGTAGGTCGCCAATTAGCATGGGGTCCAGAGTGCGGAGCCCCAAGAAGCCCAGGGGTTTTGGGCAATAAATTACTGTCAGATGAGCATGCTTTTATATCCTAGTTGTGAAACTGGCAGGTCACGAATTGGTGTGGGGTCCAGGAGCGGAGCCCCCGGAAGTTCATGGAATTTGGGCAATAAATAACTGTCAGATGAGCATGAATTTATACCTTAGTTGTGACACTGGCAGGTCACGATTTGTCGTGGGGTCCTGGGGCAAAGCCCCCAGAAGCTCAGGGGTTTTATACGTTAAATTATCGTCACATTAGCATATTTTAAACCTTATTTGTGACACTGGGAGGTCGCGAATAAGCGTGGGGTCCAGGGGGAGGAACCCCCGGAAGTTCAGGGGTTTTGGGCAATAAATTACTGTCAGAAGAGCATGCTTTTATATCCTAGTTGTGACACTGGCAGGTCACGAATTGGTGAGGGGTCCAGGGGCGGACACCCCGGAAGTTCAGGGGTTTTGGGCAATAAATTTTTGTCAGATGTGCATGCTCTTATACCCTAGTTGTGACACTGGCAGTTAACGAATTGGCGTTGGGTCCAGGGGCGGAGCCCCCGGAAATTCAGGGGTTTTGGGCAATAAATAACTGTCAAATGAGCATGCTTTTATACCTTAATTGTGACACTGGCAGGTCACGAATTTGCGTGGGGTCCATGGGCGGAGCCCCCGAAATATCAGGGGTTTTGGGCAATAAATTATTGTCAGATGAGCATGCTTTTTATACCTTATTTGGTGACAATGGTAGGTCGCCAATTGGCGTGGGGTCCAGGTTGCGGAGCCCCAAGAAGCCCAGGGGTTTTGGGCAATAAATAACTGTCAGATAAGCATGATTTTATACCTTAGTTGTGACACTGGCAGGTCACGATTTGTCGTGGGGTCCGGGGGCGAAGCCCCCAGAAGCTCAGGGGTTTTATACGTTGAATTATCGTCAGATTAGCATATTTTAAACCTTATTTGTGACACTGGGCGGTCGCGAATAAGCGTGGGGTCCAGGGGGAGGAACCCCCGGAAGTTCAGGGGTTTTGGGCAATAAATTACTGTCAGATGAGCATGCTTTTATATCCTAGTTGTGACACTGGCAGGTCACGAATTGGTGAGAGGTCCAAGGGCGGAGCCCCCGGAAGTTCATGGTTTTGGGGCAATAAATTATTGTCAGATGAGCATGCATTTTATACCTTATTTGGTGACAATGGTAGGTCGCCAATTGGAGTGGGGTCCAGGGTACGGAGCCCCAAGAAGCCCAGGAGTTTTGGGCAATAAATACTGTCAGATGAGCATGCTTTTATACTTTATTTAGTGACACTGGTAGGTCGCGAATTGGCGTGGGGTCCAGAGGCGGAGCCCCCGGAAGTTCAGGGGTTTTGGGCAATAAATAACTGTCAGATGAGCATGCTTTTATACCTTAGTTGTGACACTGGCAGGTTACGAATTTGCGTGGGGTCCAGGGGCGGAGCCCACGGAAATTCAGGGGTTTTGGGCAATAAATTATTGTCAGATGAGCATGCTTTTTATACCTTATTTGGTGACAATGGTAGGTCGCCAATTAGCGTGGGGTCCAGAGTGCGGAGCCCCAAGAAGCCCAGGGGTTTTGGGCAATTAATAGCTGTCAGATGAGCATGATTTTTTACGTTATTTGGTGACACTAGTAGGTCGCGAATTGGTGTGGGGTCCAGGGGGAAGAGCCCCCGGAAGTTCAGGGGTTTTGGGCAATAAATTTTTGTCAGATGAGCATGATTTCATACCTTAGTTATGACACTGGCAGGTTACGAATTTGCGTGGGGTCCAGGGGCGGAGCCCACGGAAATTCAGGGGTTTTGGGCAATAAATTATTGTCAGATGAGCATGCTTTTTATACCTTATTTGGTGACAATGGTAGGTCGCCAATTAGCATGGGGTCCAGAGTGCGGAGCCCCAAGAAGCCCAGGGGTTTTGGGCAATAAATTACTGTCAGATGAGCATGCTTTTATATCCTAGTTGTGAAACTGGCAGGTCACGAATTGGTGTGGGGTCCAGGAGCGGAGCCCCCGGAAGTTCAGGGGTTTTGGGCAATAAATTTTTGTCAGATGTGCATGCTCTTATACCCTAGTTGTGACACTGGCAGGTAACGAATTGGCGTGGGGTCCAGGGGCGGAGCCCCCGGAAGTTCATGGAATTTGGGCAATAAATAACTGTCAGATGAGCATGAATTTATACCTTAGTTGTGACACTGGCAGGTCACGATTTGTCGTGGGGTCCTGGGGCAAAGCCCCCAGAAGCTCAGGGGTTTTATACGTTAAATTATCGTCACATTAGCATATTGTAAACCTTATTTGTGACACTGGGAGGTCGCGAATAAGCGTGGGGTCCAGGGGGAGGAACCCCCGGAAGTTCAGGGGTTTTGGGCAATAAATTACTGTCAGAAGAGCATGCTTTTATATCCTAGTTGTGACACTGGCAGGTCACGAATTGGTGAGGGGTCCAGGGGCGGACACCCCGGAAGTTCAGGGGTTTTGGGCAATAAATTTTTGTCAGATGTGCATGCTCTTATACCCTAGTTGTGACACTGGCAGTTAACGAATTGGCGTTGGGTCCAGGGGCGGAGCCCCCGGAAATTCAGGGGTTTTGGGCAATATATAACTGTCAAATGAGCATGCTTTTATACCTTAATTGTGACACTGGCAGGTCACGAATTTGCGTGGGGTCCATGGGCGGAGCCCCCGAAAATTCAGGGGTTTTGGGCAATAAATTATTGTCAGATGAGCATGCTTTTTATACCTTATTTGGTGACAATGGTAGGTCGCCAATTGGCGTGGGGTCCAGGTTGCGGAGCCCCAAGAAGCCCAGGGGTTTTGGGCAATAAATAACTGTCAGATAAGCATGATTTTATACCTTAGTTGTGACACTGGCAGGTCACGATTTGTCGTGGGGTCCGGGGGCGAAGCCCCCAGAAGCTCAGGGGTTTTATACGTTGAATTATCGTCAGATTAGCATATTTTAAACCTTATTTGTGACACTGGGCGGTCGCGAATAAGCGTGGGGTCCAGGGGGAGGAACCCCCGGAAGTTCAGGGGTTTTGGGCAATAAATTACTGTCAGATGAGCATGCTTTTATATCCTAGTTGTGACACTGGCAGGTCACGAATTGGTGAGAGGTCCAAGGGCGGAGCCCCCGGAAGTTCATGGTTTTGGGGCAATAAATTATTGTCAGATGAGCATGCATTTTATACCTTATTTGGTGACAATGGTAGGTCGCCAATTGGAGTGGGGTCCAGGGTACGGAGCCCCAAGAAGCCCAGGAGTTTTGGGCAATAAATACTGTCAGATGAGCATGCTTTTATACTTTATTTGGTGACACTGGTAGGTCGCGAATTAGCGTGGGGTCCAGAGGCGGAGCCCCCGGAAGTTCAGGGGTTTTGGGCAATAAATAACTGTCAGATGAGCATGCTTTTATACCTTATTTGGTGACACTGGTAGGTCGCGAATTTGTGAGGGGTCCAGGGGGAAGAGCCCCCGGAAGTTTAGGGGCTTTTGGCGATAAATTATTGTCAGATGAGCATGCTTTTATACCCTAGTTGTGACACTGGCAAGTCACGAATTGGGGTTGGGTCCAGGGGCGGAGCCCCCGGAAGTTCAGGGGTTTTGGGCAATAAATAACTGTCAGATGAGCATGAATTTATACCTTAGTTGTGACACTGGCAGGTCACGATTTGTCGTGGGGTCCTGGGGCAAAGCCCCCAGAAGCTCAGGGGTTTTATACGTTAAATTATCGTCACATTAGCATATTTTAAACCTTATTTGTGACACTGGGAGGTCGCGAATAAGCGTGGGGTCCAGGGGGAGGAACCCCCGGAAGTTCAGGGGTTTTGGGCAATAAATTACTGTCAGAAGAGCATGCTTTTATATCCTAGTTGTGACACTGGCAGGTCACGAATTGGTGAGGGGTCCAGGGGCGGACACCCCGGAAGTTCAGGGGTTTTGGGCAATAAATTTTTGTCAGATGTGCATGCTCTTATACCCTAGTTGTGACACTGGCAGTTAACGAATTGGCGTTGGGTCCAGGGGCGGAGCCCCCGGAAATTCAGGGGTTTTGGGCAATAAATAACTGTCAAATGAGCATGCTTTTATACCTTAATTGTGACACTGGCAGGTCACGAATTTGCGTGGGGTCCAAGGGCGGAGCCCCCGAAAATTCAGGGGTTTTGGGCAATAAATTATTGTCAGATGAGCATGCTTTTTATACCTTATTTGGTGACAATGGTAGGTCGCCAATTGGCGTGGGGTCCAGGTTGCGGAGCCCCAAGAAGCCCGGGGTTTTGGGCAATAAATAACTGTCAGATAAGCATGATTTTATACCTTAGTTGTGACACTGGCAGGTCACGATTTGTCGTGGGGTCCGGGGGCGAAGCCCCCAGAAGCTCAGGGGTTTTATACGTTGAATTATCGTCAGATTAGCATATTTTAAACCTTATTTGTGACACTGGGCGGTCGCGAATAAGCGTGGGGTCCAGGGGGAGGAACCCCCGGAAGTTCAGGGGTTTTGGGCAATAAATTACTGTCAGATGAGCATGCTTTTATATCCTAGTTGTGACACTGGCAGGTCACGAATTGGTGAGAGGTCCAAGGGCGGAGCCCCCGGAAGTTCATGGTTTTGGGGCAATAAATTATTGTCAGATGAGCATGCATTTTATACCTTATTTGGTGACAATGGTAGGTCGCCAATTGGAGTGGGGTCCAGGGTACGGAGCCCCAAGAAGCCCAGGAGTTTTGGGCAATAAATACTGTCAGATGAGCATGCTTTAATACCTTATTTGGTGACACTGGTAGGTCGCTAATTGGTGTGGGGTCCATGGGGAAAAGCCCCCGGAAGTTCAGGGGTTTTGGGCGATAAATTATTGTAAGATGAGCTTGCTTTTGTGTCCTAGTTGTGACACTGGCAGGTCACGAATTGGTGAGGGGTCCAGAGGCGGAGCCCCCGGAAATTCAGGGGTTTTGGGCAATAAATA
Source organism: Strongylocentrotus droebachiensis (assembly GCA_035222895.1). Taxonomy (NCBI): domain Eukaryota; kingdom Metazoa; phylum Echinodermata; class Echinoidea; order Camarodonta; family Strongylocentrotidae; genus Strongylocentrotus; species Strongylocentrotus droebachiensis. Next base: position 332,174 of record JAVYIG010000906.1, read on the forward strand.
ACTGTCAGATGAGCATGCTTTTATACTTTATTTAGTGACACTGGTAGGTCGCGAATTGGCGTGGGGTCCAGAGGCGGAGCCCCCGGAAGTTAAGGGGTTTTGGGCAATAAATAACTGTCAGATGAGCATGCTTTTATGCCCTAGTTGTGACACTGGTAGGTCGCGAATTGGTGTGGAGTCCAGGGGGAAGAGCCCCCGGAAGTTCAGGGGTTTGGGGCGATAAATTATTGTCAGATGAGCATGCTTTTATACCCTAGTTGTGACACTGGCAAGTCACGAATTGGTGAGGGGTCCAGGGTCGGAGCCCCCGGAAGTTCAGGGGTTTTGGGCAATAAATTTTTGTCAGATGTGCATGCTCTTATACCCTAGTTGTGACACTTGCAGGTCACGAATTGGCGTGGGGTCCAGGGGCGGAGCCCCCGGAAGTTCATGGGTTTTAGGCAATCAATAACTGTCAGATGAGCATGCTTTTATACCTTATTTGGTGACACTGGTAGGTCGCGAATTGGCGTGGGGTCCAAGGAGGAGCCCCCGGAAGTTCAGGGGTTTTGGGCAATAAATAACTGTCAGATGAGCATGATTTTTATACCTTAATTGTGACACTGGCAGGTCACGAATTTGCGTGGGGTCCAGGGGCGGAGCCCCCGGAAATTCAGGGGTTTTGGGATATAAATTATTGTCAGATGAGCATGCATTTAATACCTTATTTGGTGACAATGGTACGTCGCCAATTGGCGTGGGGTCCAAGGAGGAGCCCCCGGAAGTTCAGGGGTTTTGGTCAATAAATAACTGTCAGATGAGCATGATTTTATACCTTAATTTTGACACTGGCAGGTCACGAATTTGCGTGTGGTCCAGGGGCGGAGCCCCCGGAAATTCAGGGGTTTTGGGCAATAAATTATTGTCAGATGAGCATGCATTTTATACCTTATTTGGTGACACTGGCAGTTAACGAATTGGCGTGGGGTCCAGGGGCGGATCCCCCTGAAGTTCATGGGTTTTGGGCAATAAATAACTGTCAGATGAGTATGCTCTTATACCCTAGTTGTGACACTGGCAGGTCACGAATCTGCGTGGGGTCCATGGGCGGAGCCCCCGAAAATTCAGGGGTTTTGGGCAATAAATTATTGTCAGATGAGCATGCTTTTTATACCTTATTTGGTGACAATGGTAGGTCGCCAATTGGCGTGGGGTCCAGGGTGTGGAGCCCGAAGAAGCCCAGGGGTTTTGGGCAATAAATAAATGTCAGATGAGCATGCTTTTATACTTTATTTGGTGACACTGGTAGGTCGCGAATTGGCGTGGGGTCCAGAGGCGGAGCCCCCGGAAGTTCAGGGGTTTTGGGCAATAAATAACTGTCAGATGAGCATGCTTTTATACCTTATTTGGTGACACTGGTAGGTCGCGAATTTGTGAGGGGTCCAGGGGGAAGAGCCCCCGGAAGTTTAGGGGCTTTTGGCGATAAATTATTGTCAGATGAGCATGCTTTTATACCCTAGTTGTGACACTGGCAAGTCACGAATTGGGGTTGGGTCCAGGGGCGGAGCCCCCGGAAGTTCAGGGGTTTTGGGCAATAAATAACTGTCAGATGAGCATGAATTTATACCTTAGTTGTGACACTGGCAGGTCACGATTTGTCGTGGGGTCCTGGGGCAAAGCCCCCAGAAGCTCAGGGGTTTTATACGTTAAATTATCGTCACATTAGCATATTTTAAACCTTATTTGTGACACTGGGAGGTCGCGAATAAGCGTGGGGTCCAGGGGGAGGAACCCCCGGAAGTTCAGGGGTTTTGGGCAATAAATTACTGTCAGAAGAGCATGCTTTTATATCCTAGTTGTGACACTGGCAGGTCACGAATTGGTGAGGGGTCCAGGGGCGGACACCCCGGAAGTTCAGGGGTTTTGGGCAATAAATTTTTGTCAGATGTGCATGCTCTTATACCCTAGTTGTGACACTGGCAGTTAACGAATTGGCGTTGGGTCCAGGGGCGGAGCCCCCGGAAATTCAGGGGTTTTGGGCAATAAATAACTGTCAAATGAGCATGCTTTTATACCTTAATTGTGACACTGGCAGGTCACGAATTTGCGTGGGGTCCATGGGCGGAGCCCCCGAAAATTCAGGGGTTTTGGGCAATAAATTATTGTCAGATGAGCATGCATTTTATACCTTATTTGGTGACAATGGTAGGTCGCCAATTGGAGTGGGGTCCAGGGTGCGGAGCCCCAAGAAGCCCAGGAGTTTTGGGCAATAAATACTGTCAGATGAGCATGCTTTTATACCTTATTTGGTGACACTGGTAGGTCGCTAATTGGTGTGGGGTCCATGGGGAAAAGCCCCCGGAAGTTCAGGGGTTTTGGGCGATAAATTATTGTAAGATGAGCATGCTTTTATACCTTATTTGGTGACACTGGTAGGTCGCGAATTGGTGAGGGGTCCAGGGGGAAGAGCCCCCGGAAGTTTAGGGGCTTTTGGCGATAAATTATTGTCAGATGAGCATGCTTTTATACCCTAGTTGTGACACTGGCAAGTCACGAATTGGGGTTGGGTCCAGGGGCGGAGCCCCCGGAAGTTCAGGGGTTTTGGGCAATAAATAACTGTCAGATGAGCATGAATTTATACCTTAGTTGTGACACTGGCAGGTCACGATTTGTCGTGGGGTCCTGGGGCAAAGCCCCCAGAAGCTCAGGGGTTTTATACGTTAAATTATCGTCACATTAGCATATTTTAAACCTTATTTGTGACACTGGGAGGTCGCGAATAAGCGTGGGGTCCAGGGGGAGGAACCCCCGGAAGTTCAGGGGTTTTGGGCAATAAATTACTGTCAGAAGAGCATGCTTTTATATCCTAGTTGTGACACTGGCAGGTCACGAATTGGTGAGGGGTCCAGGGGCGGAGACCCCTGAAGTTCAGGGGTTTTGGGCAATACATTTTTGTCAGATGTGCATGCTCTTATACCCTAGTTGTGACACTGGCAGTTAACGAATTGGCGTTGGGTCCAGGGGCGGAGCCCCCGGAAATTCAGAGGTTTTGGGCAATAAATAACTGTCAAATGAGCATGCTTTTATACCTTAATTGTGACACTGGCAGGTCACGAATTTGCGTGGGGTCCATGGGCGGAGCCCCCGAAAATTCAGGGGTTTTGGGCAATAAATTATTGTCAGATGAGCATGCTTTTTATACCTTATTTGGTGACAATGGTAGGTCGCCAATTGGCGTGGGGTCCAGGTTGCGGAGCCCCAAGAAGCCCAGGGGTTTTGGGCAATAAATAACTGTCAGATGAGCATGATTTTATACCTTAGTTGTGACACTGGCAGGTCACGATTTGTCGTGGGGTCCGGGAGCGAAGCCCCCAGAAGCTCAGGGGTTTTATACGTTGAATTATCGTCAGATTAGCATATTTTAAACCTTATTTGTGACACTGGGCGGTCGCGAATAAGCGTGGGGTCCAGGGGGAGGAACCCCCGGAAGTTCAGGGGTTTTGGGCAATAAATTACTGTCAGATGAGCATGCTTTTATATCCTAGTTGTGACACTGGCAGGTCACGAATTGGTGAGAGGTCCAAGGGCGGAGCCCCCGGAAGTTCATGGTTTTTGGGCAATAAATTATTGTCAGATGAGCATGCATTTTATACCTTATTTGGTGACAATGGTAGGTCGCCAATTGGAGTGGGGTCCAGGGTGCGGAGCCCCAAGAAGCCCAGGAGTTTTGGGCAATAAATACTGTCAGATGAGCATGCTTTTATACCTTATTTGGTGACACTGGTAGGTCGCTAATTGGTGTGGGGTCAATGGGGAAAAGCCCCCGGAAGTTCAGGGGTTTTGGGCAATAAATAACTGTCAGATGAGCATGATTTTTATACCTTAATTGTGACACTGGCAGGTCACGAATTTGCGTGGGGTCCAGGGGCGGAGCCCCCGGAAATTCAGGGGTTTTGGGATATAAATTATTGTCAGATGAGCATGCATTTAATACCTTATTTGGTGACAATGGTACGTCGCCAATTGGCGTGGGGTCCAAGGAGGAGCCCCCGGAAGTTCAGGGGTTTTGGTCAATAAATAACTGTCAGATGAGCATGATTTTATACCTTAATTTTGACACTGGCAGGTCACGAATTTGCGTGTGGTCCAGGGGCGGAGCCCCCGGAAATTCAGGGGTTTTGGGCAATAAATTATTGTCAGATGAGCATGCATTTTATACCTTATTTGGTGACACTGGCAGTTAACGAATTGGCGTGGGGTCCAGGGGCGGATCCCCCTGAAGTTCATGGGTTTTGGGCAATAAATAACTGTCAGATGAGTATGCTCTTATACCCTAGTTGTGACACTGGCAGGTCACGAATCTGCGTGGGGTCCATGGGCGGAGCCCCCGAAAATTCAGGGGTTTTGGGCAATAAATTATTGTCAGATGAGCATGCTTTTTATACCTTATTTGGTGACAATGGTAGGTCGCCAATTGGCGTGGGGTCCAGGGTGCGGAGCCCGAAGAAGCCCAGGGGTTTTGGGCAATAAATAAATGTCAGATGAGCATGCTTTTATACTTTATTTGGTGACACTGGTAGGTCGCGAATTGGCGTGGGGTCCAGAGGCGGAGCCCCCGGAAGTTCAGGGGTTTTGGGCAATAAATAACTGTCAGATGAGCATGCTTTTATACCTTATTTGGTGACACTGGTAGGTCGCGAATTTGTGAGGGGTCCAGGGGGAAGAGCCCCCGGAAGTTTAGGGGCTTTTGGCGATAAATTATTGTCAGATGAGCATGCTTTTATACCCTAGTTGTGACACTGGCAAGTCACGAATTGGGGTTGGGTCCAGGGGCGGAGCCCCCGGAAGTTCAGGGGTTTTGGGCAATAAATAACTGTCAGATGAGCATGAATTTATACCTTAGTTGTGACACTGGCAGGTCACGATTTGTCGTGGGGTCCTGGGGCAAAGCCCCCAGAAGCTCAGGGGTTTTATACGTTAAATTATCGTCACATTAGCATATTTTAAACCTTATTTGTGACACTGGGAGGTCGCGAATAAGCGTGGGGTCCAGGGGGAGGAACCCCCGGAAGTTCAGGGGTTTTGGGCAATAAATTACTGTCAGAAGAGCATGCTTTTATATCCTAGTTGTGACACTGGCAGGTCACGAATTGGTGAGGGGTCCAGGGGCGGACACCCCGGAAGTTCAGGGGTTTTGGGCAATAAATTTTTGTCAGATGTGCATGCTCTTATACCCTAGTTGTGACACTGGCAGTTAACGAATTGGCGTTGGGTCCAGGGGCGGAGTCCCCGGAAATTCAAGGGTTTTGGGCAATAAATAACTGTCAAATGAGCATGCTTTTATACCTTAATTGTGACACTGGCAGGTCACGAATTTGCGTGGGGTCCATGGGCGGAGCCCCCGAAAATTCAGGGGTTTTGGGCAATAAATAACTGTCAGATGAGCATGATTTTTATACCTTAATTGTGACACTGGCAGGTCACGAATTTGCGTGGGGTCCAGGGGCGGAGCCCCCGGAAATTCAGGGGTTTTGGGATATAAATTATTGTCAGATGAGCATGCATTTAATACCTTATTTGGTGACAATGGTACGTCGCCAATTGGCGTGGGGTCCAAGGAGGAGCCCCCGGAAGTTCAGGGGTTTTTTTCAATAAATAACTGTCAGATGAGCATGATTTTATACCTTAATTTTGACACTGGCAGGTCACGAATTTGCGTGTGGTCCAGGGGCGGAGCCCCCGGAAATTCAGGGGTTTTGGGCAATAAATTATTGTCAGATGAGCATGCATTTTATACCTTATTTGGTGACACTGGCAGTTAACGAATTGGCGTGGGGTCCAGGGGCGGATCCCCCTGAAGTTCATGGGTTTTGGGCAATAAATAACTGTCAGATGAGTATGCTCTTATACCCTAGTTGTGACACTGGCAGGTCACGAATCTGCGTGGGGTCCATGGGCGGAGCCCCCGAAAATTCAGGGGTTTTGGGCAATAAATTATTGTCAGATGAGCATGCTTTTTATACCTTATTTGGTGACAATGGTAGGTCGCCAATTGGCGTGGGGTCCAGGGTGCGGAGCCCGAAGAAGCCCAGGGGTTTTGGGCAATAAATAAATGTCAGATGAGCATGCTTTTATACTTTATTTGGTGACACTGGTAGGTCGCGAATTGGCGTGGGGTCCAGAGGCGGAGCCCCCGGAAGTTCAGGGGTTTTGGGCAATAAATAACTGTCAGATGAGCATGCTTTTATACCTTATTTGGTGACACTGGTAGGTCGCGAATTTGTGAGGGGTCCAGGGGGAAGAGCCCCCGGAAGTTTAGGGGCTTTTGGCGATAAATTATTGTCAGATGAGCATGCTTTTATACCCTAGTTGTGACACTGGCAAGTCACGAATTGGGGTTAGGTCCAGGGGCGGAGCCCCCGGAAGTTCAGGGGTTTTGGGCAATAAATAACTGTCAGATGAGCATGAATTTATACCTTAGTTGTGACACTGGCAGGTCACGATTTGTCGTGGGGTCCTGGGGCAAAGCCCCCAGAAGCTCAGGGGTTTTATACGTTAAATTATCGTCACATTAGCATATTTTAAACCTTATTTGTGACACTGGCAGTTAACGAATTGGCGTTGGGTCCAGGGGCGGAGCCCCCGGAAATTCAGGGGTTTTGGGCAATAAATAACTGTCAAATGAGCATGCTTTTATACCTTAATTGTGACACTGGCAGGTCACGAATTTGCGTGGGGTCCATGGGCGGAGCCCCCGAAAATTCAGGGGTTTTGGGCAATAAATTATTGTCAGATGAGCATGCATTTTATACCTTATTTGGTGACAATGGTAGGTCGCCAATTGGAGTGGGGTCCAGGGTGCGGAGCCCCAAGAAGCCCAGGAGTTTTGGGCAATAAATACTGTCAGATGAGCATGCTTTTATACCTTATTTGGTGACACTGGTAGGTCGCTAATTGGTGTGGGGTCCATGGGGAAAAGCCCCCGGAAGTTCAGGGGTTTTGGGCGATAAATTATTGTAAGATGAGCATGCTTTTATACCTTATTTGGTGACACTGGTAGGTCGCGAATTGGTGAGGGGTCCAGGGGGAAGAGCCCCCGGAAGTTTAGGGGCTTTTGGCGATAAATTATTGTCAGATGAGCATGCTTTTATACCCTAGTTGTGACACTGGCAAGTCACGAATTGGGGTTGGGTCCAGGGGCGGAGCCCCCGGAAGTTCAGGGGTTTTGGGCAATAAATAACTGTCAGATGAGCATGAATTTATACCTTAGTTGTGACACTGGCAGGTCACGATTTGTCGTGGGGTCCTGGGGCAAAGCCCCCAGAAGCTCAGGGGTTTTATACGTTAAATTATCGTCACATTAGCATATTTTAAACCTTATTTGTGACACTGGGAGGTCGCGAATAAGCGTGGGGTCCAGGGGGAGGAACCCCCGGAAGTTCAGGGGTTTTGGGCAATAAATTACTGTCAGAAGAGCATGCTTTTATATCCTAGTTGTGACACTGGCAGGTCACGAATTGGTGAGGGGTCCAGGGGCGGAGACCCCTGAAGTTCAGGGGTTTTGGGCAATACATTTTTGTCAGATGTGCATGCTCTTATACCCTAGTTGTGACACTGGCAGTTAACGAATTGGCGTTGGGTCCAGGGGCGGAGCCCCCGGAAATTCAGAGGTTTTGGGCAATAAATAACTGTCAAATGAGCATGCTTTTATACCTTAATTGTGACACTGGCAGGTCACGAATTTGCGTGGGGTCCATGGGCGGAGCCCCCGAAAATTCAGGGGTTTTGGGCAATAAATTATTGTCAGATGAGCATGCTTTTTATACCTTATTTGGTGACAATGGTAGGTCGCCAATTGGCGTGGGGTCCAGGTTGCGGAGCCCCAAGAAGCCCAGGGGTTTTGGGCAATAAATAACTGTCAGATGAGCATGATTTTATACCTTAGTTGTGACACTGGCAGGTCACGATTTGTCGTGGGGTCCGGGAGCGAAGCCCCCAGAAGCTCAGGGGTTTTATACGTTGAATTATCGTCAGATTAGCATATTTTAAACCTTATTTGTGACACTGGGAGGTCGCGAATAAGCGTGGGGTCCAGGGGGAGGAACCCCCGGAAGTTCAGGGGTTTTGGGCAATAAATTACTGTCAGATGAGCATGCTTTTATATCCTAGTTGTGACACTGGCAGGTCACGAATTGGTGAGAGGTCCAAGGGCGGAGCCCCCGGAAGTTCATGGTTTTTGGGCAATAAATTATTGTCAGATGAGCATGCATTTTATACCTTATTTGGTGACAATGGGAGGTCGCCAATTGGAGTGGGGTCCAGGGTGCGGAGCCCCAAGAAGCCCAGGAGTTTTGGGCAATAAATACTGTCAGATGAGCATGCTTTTATACCTTATTTGGTGACACTGGTAGGTCGCTAATTGGTGTGGGGTCAATGGGGAAAAGCCCCCGGAAGTTCAGGGGTTTTGGGCAATAAATAACTGTCAGATGAGCATGATTTTTATACCTTAATTGTGACACTGGCAGGTCACGAATTTGCGTGGGGTCCAGGGGCGGAGCCCCCGGAAATTCAGGGGTTTTGGGATATAAATTATTGTCAGATGAGCATGCATTTAATACCTTATTTGGTGACAATGGTACGTCGCCAATTGGCGTGGGGTCCAAGGAGGAGCCCCCGGAAGTTCAGGGGTTTTGGTCAATAAATAACTGTCAGATGAGCATGATTTTATACCTTAATTTTGACACTGGCAGGTCACGAATTTGCGTGTGGTCCAGGGGCGGAGCCCCCGGAAATTCAGGGGTTTTGGGCAATAAATTATTGTCAGATGAGCATGCATTTTATACCTTATTTGGTGACACTGGCAGTTAACGAATTGGCGTGGGGTCCAGGGGCGGATCCCCCTGAAGTTCATGGGTTTTGGGCAATAAATAACTGTCAGATGAGTATGCTCTTATACCCTAGTTGTGACACTGGCAGGTCACGAATCTGCGTGGGGTCCATGGGCGGAGCCCCCGAAAATTCAGGGGTTTTGGGCAATAAATTATTGTCAGATGAGCATGCTTTTTATACCTTATTTGGTGACAATGGTAGGTCGCCAATTGGCGTGGGGTCCAGGGTGCGGAGCCCGAAGAAGCCCAGGGGTTTTGGGCAATAAATAAATGTCAGATGAGCATGCTTTTATACTTTATTTGGTGACACTGGTAGGTCGCGAATTGGCGTGGGGTCCAGAGGCGGAGCCCCCGGAAGTTCAGGGGTTTTGGGCAATAAATAACTGTCAGATGAGCATGCTTTTATACCTTATTTGGTGACACTGGTAGGTCGCGAATTTGTGAGGGGTCCACGGGGAAGAGCCCCCGGAAGTTTAGGGGCTTTTGGCGATAAATTATTGTCAGATGAGCATGCTTTTATACCCTAGTTGTGACACTGGCAAGTCACGAATTGGGGTTGGGTCCAGGGGCGGAGCCCCCGGAAGTTCAGGGGTTTTGGGCAATAAATAACTGTCAGATGAGCATGAATTTATACCTTAGTTGTGACACTGGCAGGTCACGATTTGTCGTGGGGTCCTGGGGCAAAGCCCCCAGAAGCTCAGGGGTTTTATACGTTAAATTATCGTCACATTAGCATATTTTAAACCTTATTTGTGACACTGGGAGGTCGCGAATAAGCGTGGGGTCCAGGGGGAGGAACCCCCGGAAGTTCAGGGGTTTTGGGCAATAAATTACTGTCAGAAGAGCATGCTTTTATATCCTAGTTGTGACACTGGCAGGTCACGAATTGGTGAGGGGTCCAGGGGCGGACACCCCGGAAGTTCAGGGGTTTTGGGCAATAAATTTTTGTCAGATGTGCATGCTCTTATACCCTAGTTGTGACACTGGCAGTTAACGAATTGGCGTTGGGTCCAGGGGCGGAGCCCCCGGAAATTCAGGGGTTTTGGGCAATAAATAACTGTCAAATGAGCATGCTTTTATACCTTAATTGTGACACTGGCAGGTCACGAATTTGCGTGGGGTCCATGGGCGGAGCCCCCGAAAATTCAGGGGTTTTGGGCAATAAATAACTGTCAGATGAGCATGATTTTTATACCTTAATTGTGACACTGGCAGGTCACGAATTTGCGTGGGGTCCAGGGGCGGAGCCCCCGGAAATTCAGGGGTTTTGGGATATAAATTATTGTCAGATGAGCATGCATTTAATACCTTATTTGGTGACAATGGTACGTCGCCAATTGGCGTGGGGTCCAAGGAGGAGCCCCCGGAAGTTCAGGGGTTTTGGTCAATAAATAACTGTCAGATGAGCATGATTTTATACCTTAATTTTGACACTGGCAGGTCACGAATTTGCGTGTGGTCCAGGGGCGGAGCCCCCGGAAATTCAGGGGTTTTGGGCAATAAATTATTGTCAGATGAGCATGCATTTTATACCTTATTTGGTGACACTGGCAGTTAACGAATTGGCGTGGGGTCCAGGGGCGGATCCCCCTGAAGTTCATGGGTTTTGGGCAATAAATAACTGTCAGATGAGTATGCTCTTATACCCTAGTTGTGACACTGGCAGGTCACGAATCTGCGTGGGGTCCATGGGCGGAGCCCCCGAAAATTCAGGGGTTTTGGGCAATAAATTATTGTCAGATGAGCATGCTTTTTATACCTTATTTGGTGACAATGGTAGGTCGCCAATTGACGTGGGGTCCAGGGTGCGGAGCCCGAAGAAGCCCAGGGGTTTTGGGCAATAAATAAATGTCAGATGAGCATGCTTTTATACTTTATTTGGTGACACTGGTAGGTCGCGAATTGGCGTGGGGTCCAGAGGCGGAGCCCCCGGAAGTTCAGGGGTTTTGGGCAATAAATAACTGTCAGATGAGCATGCTTTTATACCTTATTTGGTGACACTGGTAGGTCGCGAATTTGTGAGGGGTCCAGGGGGAAGAGCCCCCGGAAGTTTAGGGGCTTTTGGCGATAAATTATTGTCAGATGAGCATGCTTTTATACCCTAGTTGTGACACTGGCAAGTCACGAATTGGGGTTGGGTCCAGGGGCGGAGCCCCCGGAAGTTCAGGGGTTTTGGGCAATAAATAACTGTCAGATGAGCATGAATTTATACCTTAGTTGTGACACTGGCAGGTCACGATTTGTCGTGGGGTCCTGGGGCAAAGCCCCCAGAAGCTCAGGGGTTTTATACGTTAAATTATCGTCACATTAGCATATTTTAAACCTTATTTGTGACACTGGGAGGTCGCGAATAAGCGTGGGGTCCAGGGGGAGGAACCCCCGGAAGTTCAGGGGTTTTGGGCAATAAATTACTGTCAGAAGAGCATGCTTTTATATCCTAGTTGTGACACTGGCAGGTCACGAATTGGTGACGGGTCCAGGGGCGGACACCCCGGAAGTTCAGGGGTTTTGGGCAATAAATTTTTGTCAGATGTGCATGCTCTTATACCCTAGTTGTGACACTGGCAGTTAACGAATTGGCGTTGGGTCCAGGGGCGGAGCCCCCGGAAATTCAGGGGTTTTGGGCAATAAATAACTGTCAAATGAGCATGCTTTTATACCTTAATTGTGACACTGGCAGGTCACGAATTTGCGTGGGGTCCATGGGCGGAGCCCCCGAAAATTCAGGGGTTTTGGGCAATAAATTATTGTCAGATGAGCATGCATTTTATACCTTATTTGGTGACAATGGTAGGTCGCCAATTGGAGTGGGGTCCAGGGTGCGGAGCCCCAAGAAGCCCAGGAGTTTTGGGCAATAAATACTGTCAGATGAGCATGCTTTTATACCTTATTTGGTGACACTGGTAGGTCGCGAATTGGTGAGGGGTCCAGGGGGAAGAGCCCCCGGAAGTTTAGGGGCTTTTGGCGATAAATTATTGTCAGATGAGCATGCTTTTATACCCTAGTTGTGACACTGGCAAGTCACGAATTGGGGTTGGGTCCAGGGGCGGAGCCCCCGGAAGTTCAGGGGTTTTGGGCAATAAATAACTGTCAGATGAGCATGAATTTATACCTTAGTTGTGACACTGGCAGGTCACGATTTGTCGTGGGGTCCTGGGGCAAAGCCCCCAGAAGCTCAGGGGTTTTATACGTTAAATTATCGTCACATTAGCATATTTTAAACCTTATTTGTGACACTGGGAGGTCGCGAATAAGCGTGGGGTCCAGGGGGAGGAACCCCCGGAAGTTCAGGGGTTTTGGGCAATAAATTACTGTCAGAAGAGCATGCTTTTATATCCTAGTTGTGACACTGGCAGGTCACGAATTGGTGAGGGGTCCAGGGGCGGAGACCCCTGAAGTTCAGGGGTTTTGGGCAATAAATTTTTGTCAGATGTGCATGCTCTTATACCCTAGTTGTGACACTGGCAGTTAACGAATTGGCGTTGGGTCCAGGGGCGGATCCCCCGGAAATTCAGAGGTTTTGGGCAATAAATAACTGTCAAATGAGCATGCTTTTATACCTTAATTGTGACACTGGCAGGTCACGAATTTGCGTGGGGTCCATGGGCGGAGCCCCCGAAAATTCAGGGGTTTTGGGCAATAAATTATTGTCAGATGAGCATGCTTTTTATACCTTATTTGGTGACAATGGTAGGTCGCCAATTGGCGTGGGGTCCAGGTTGCGGAGCCCCAAGAAGCCCAGGGGTTTTGGGCAATAAATAACTGTCAGATGAGCATGATTTTATACCTTAGTTGTGACACTGGCAGGTCACGATTTGTCGTGGGGTCCGGGAGCGAAGCCCCCAGAAGCTCAGGGGTTTTATACGTTGAATTATCGTCAGATTAGCATATTTTAAACCTTATTTGTGACACTGGGAGGTCGCGAATAAGCGTGGGGTCCAGGGGGAGGAACCCCCGGAAGTTCAGGGGTTTTGGGCAATAAATTACTGTCAGATGAGCATGCTTTTATATCCTAGTTGTGACACTGGCAGGTCACGAATTGGTGAGAGGTCCAAGGGCGGAGCCCCCGGAAGTTCATGGTTTTTGGGCAATAAATTATTGTCAGATGAGCATGCATTTTATACCTTATTTGGTGACAATGGTAGGTCGCCAATTGGAGTGGGGTCCAGGGTGCGGAGCCCCAAGAAGCCCAGGAGTTTTGGGCAATAAATACTGTCAGATGAGCATGCTTTTATACCTTATTTGGTGACACTGGTAGGTCGCTAATTGGTGTGGGGTCCATGGGGAAAAGCCCCCGGAAGTTCAGGGGTTTTGGGCGATAAATTATTGTAAGATGAGCTTGCATTTGTGTCCTAGTTGTGACACTGGCAGGTCACGAATTGGTGAGGGGTCCAGAGGCGGAGCCCCCGGAAGTTCAGGGGTTTTGGGCAATAAATAACTGTCAGATGACCATGCTTTTATACTTTATTTAGTGACACTGGTAGGTCGCGATTTGGCGTGGGGTCCAGAGGCGGAGCCCCCGGAAGTTCAGGGGTTTTGGGCAATAAATAACTGTCAGATGAGCATGCTTTTATACCTTATTTGGTGACACTGGTAGGTCGCGAATTGGTGAGGGGTCCAGGGGGAAGAGCCCCCGGAAGTTTAGGGGATTTTGGCGATAAATTATTGTCAGATGAGCATGCTTTTATACCCTAGTTGTGACACTGGCAAGTCACGAATTGGGGTTGGGTCCAGGGGCGGAGCCCCCGGAAGTTCAGGGGTTTTGGGCAATAAATAACTGTCAGATGAGCATGAATTTATACCTCAGTTGTGACACTGGCAGGTCACGATTTGTCGTGGGGTCCTGGGGCAAAGCCCCCAGAAGCTCAGGGGTTTTATACGTTAAATTATCGTCACATGAGCATATTTTAAACATTATTTGTGACACTGGGAGGTCGCGAATAAGCGTGGGGTCCAGGGGGAGGAACCCCCGGAAGTTCAGGGGTTTTGGGCAATAAATTACTGTCAGAAGAGCATGCTTTTATATCCTAGTTGTGACACTGGCAGGTCACGAATTGGTGAGGGGTCCAGGGGCGGAGACCATGGAAGTTCAGGGGTTTTGGGCAATAAATTTTTGTCAGATGTGCATGCTCTTATACCCTAGTTGTGACACTGGCAGTTAACGAATTGGCGTGGGGTCCAGGGGCGGATCCCCCGGAAGTTCATGGGTTTTGGGTAATAAATAACTGTCAGATGAGCATGATTTTATACCTTAATTGGTGACACTGGTAGGTTGCGAATTGGTGTGGGGTCCAGGGGGAAGAGCTCCCGGAAGTTCAGGGGTTTTGGGCGATAAATTATTGTAAGATGAGCATGCTTTTTTGCCCTAGTTTTGACACTGGCAGGTCACGAATTGGCGTTGGGTCCAGGGGCGGAGCCCCCGGAAATTCAGTGGTTTTGGGCAATAAATAACTGTCAGATGAGCATGCTTTTATACTTTATTTAGTGACACTGGTAGGTCGCGAATTGGCGTGGGGTCCAGAGGCGGAGCTCCCGGAAGTTCAGGGGTTTTGGGCAATAAATAACTGTCAGATGAGCATGCTTTTATACCTTATTTGGAGACACTGGTAGGTCGCGAATTGGTGTGGGGTCCAGGGGGAAGAGCCCCCGGAAGTTCAGGGGCTTTTGGCGATAAATTATTGTCAGATGAGCATGCTTTTATACCCTAGTTGTGACACTGGCAAGTCACGAATTGGGGTTGGGTCCAGGGGCGGAGCCCCCGGAAGTTCAGGGGTTTTGGGCAATAAATTACTGTCAGATGAGCTTCCTTTTATATCCTAGTTGTGACACTGGCAGGTCACGAATTGGTGAGGGGTCCAGGGGCGGAGACCCCGAAAGTTCAGGGGTTTTGGGCAATAAATTTTTGTCAGATGTGCATGCTCTTATACCCTAGTTTTGACACTGGCAGTTAACGAATTGGCGTGGGGTCCAGGGGCGGATCCCCCGGAAGTTCATGGGTTTTGGGCAATAAATAACTGTCAGATGAGTATGATTTGATAGCTTAATTGTGACACTGGCAGGTCACGAATCTGCGTGGGGTCCATGGGCGGAGCCCCTGAAAATTCAGGGGTTTTGGGCAATAAATTATTGTCAGATGAGCTTGCTTTTTATACCTTATTTGGTGACAATGGTAGGTCGCCAATTGGCGTGGGGTCCAGGGTGCGGAGCCCCAAGAAGCCCAGGGGTTTTGGGCAATAAATAAATGTCAGATGAGCATGCTTTTATACTTTATTTTGGTGACACTGGTAGGTCGCGAATTGGCGTGGGGTCCAGAGGCGGAGCCCCCGGAAGTTCAGGGGTTTTGGGCAATAAATAACTGTCAGATGAGCATGCTTTTATACCTTATTTGGTGACACTGGTAGGTCGCGAATTGGTGAGGGGTCCAGGGGGAAGAGCCCCCGGAAGTTTAGGGGATTTTGGCGATAAATTATTGTCAGATGAGCATGCTTTTATACCCTAGTTGTGACACTGGCAAGTCACGAATTGGGGTTGGGTCCAGGGGCGGAGCCCCCGGAAGTTCAGGGGTTTTGGGCAATAAATAACTGTCAGATGAGCATGAATTTATACCTTAGTTGTGACACTGGCAGGTCACGATTTGTCGTGGGGTCCTGGGGCAAAGCCCCCAGAAGCTCAGGGGTTTTATACGTTAAATTATCGTCACATGAGCATATTTTAAACCTTATTTGTGACACTGGGAGGTCGCGAATAAGCGTGGGGTCCAGGGGGAGGAACCCCCGGAAGTTCAGGGGTTTTGGGCAATAAATTACTGTCAGAAGAGCATGCTCTTATACCCTAGTTGTGACACTGGCAGTTAACGAATTGGCGTGGGGTCCAGGGGCGGATCCCCCGGAAGTTCATGGGTTTTGGGCAATAAATAACTGTCAGATGAGCATGATTTTATATATTAATTGTGACACTGGCAGGTCACGAATTTGCGTGGGGTCCATGGGCGGAGCCCCCGAAAATTCAGGGGTTTTGGGCAATAAATTATTGTCAGATGAGCATGCTTTTTATACCTTATTTGGTGACAATGGTAGGTCGCCAATTGGCGTGGGGTCCAGGTTGCGGAGCCCCAAGAAGCCCAGGGGTTTTGGGCAATAAATAACTGTCAGATGAGCATGCTTTTATACCCTAGTTGTGACACTGGCAAGTCACGAATTGGTGAGGGGTCCAGGGGCGGAGCCCCCGGAAGTTCAGGGGTTTTGGGCAAAAAAAAATTGTCAGATGTGCATGCTCTTATACCCTAGTTGTGACACTGGCAGGTCAAGAATTGGCGTGGGGTCCAGGGGCGGAGCCCCCGGAAAATCATGGGTTTTAGGCAATAAATGACTGTCAGATGAGCATGCTTTTATACCTTATTTGGTGACACTGGTAGGTCGCGAATTGGCGTGGGGTCCAAGGAGGAGCCCCCGGAAGTTCAGGGGTTTTGGGCAATAAATAACTGTCAGATGAGCATGATTTTATACATTAATTGTGACACTGGCAGATCACGAATTTGCGTGGGGTCCATGGGCGGAGCCCCCGAAAATTCAGGGGTTTTGGGCAATAAATTATTGTCAGATGAGCATGCTTTTTATACCTTATTTGGTGACAATGGTAGGTCGCCAATTGGCGTGGGGTCCAGGTTGCGGAGCCCCAAGAAGCCCAGGGGTTTTGGGCAATAAATAACTGTCAGATGAGCATGCTTTTATACCCTAGTTGTGACACTGGCAAGTCACGAATTGGTGAGGGGTCCAGGGGCGGAGCCCCCGGAAGTTCAGGGGTTTTGGGCAAAAAAAAATTGTCAGATGTGCATGCTCTTATACCCTAGTTGTGACACTGGCAGGTCAAGAATTGGCGTGGGGTCCAGGGGCGGAGCCCCCGGAAAATCATGGGTTTTAGGCAATAAATGACTGTCAGATGAGCATGCTTTTATACCTTATTTGGTGACACTGGTAGGTCGCGAATTGGCGTGGGGTCCAAGGAGGAGCCCCCGGAAGTTCAGGGGTTTTGGGCAATAAATAACTGTCAGATGAGCATGATTTTTATACCTTAATTGTGACACTGGTAGGTCGCGAATTGGCGTGGGGTCCAGAGGCGGAGCCTCCGGAAGTTCAGGGGTTTTGGGCAATAAATAACTGTCAGATGAGCATGCTTTTATACCTTATTTGGTGACACTGGTAGGTCGCGAATTGGTGTGGGGTCCAGGGGGAAGAGCCCCCGGAAGTTCAGGGGCTTTTGGCGATAAATTATTGTCAGATGAGCATGCTTTTATACCCTAGTTGTGACACTGGCAAGTCACGAATTGGGGTTGGTTCCAGGGGCGGAGCCCCCGGAAGTTCAGGGGTTTTGGGCAATAAATTACTGTCAGATGAGCTTCCTTTTATATCCTAGTTGTGACACTGGCAGGTCACGAATTGGTGAGGGGTCCAGGGGCGGAGACCCCGGAAGTTCAGGGGTTTTGGGCAATAAATTTTTGTCAGATGTGCATGCTCTTATACCCTAGTTTTGACACTGGCAGTTAACGAATTGGCGTGGGGTCCAGGGGCGGATCCCCCGGAAGTTCATGGGTTTTGGGCAATAAATAACTGTCAGATGAGTATGATTTGATACCTTAATTGTGACACTGGCAGGTCACGAATCTGCGCGGGGTCCATGGGCGGAGCCTCTGAAAATTCAGGGGTTTTGGGCAATAAATTATTGTCAGATGAGCATGCTTTTTATACCTTATTTGGTGACAATGGTAGGTCGCCAATTGGCGTGGGGTCCAGGTTGCGGAGCCCCAAGAAGCCCAGGGGTTTTGGGCAATAAATAAATGTCAGATGAGCATGCTTTTATACTTTATTTGGTGACACTGGTAGGTCGCGAATTGGCGTGGGGTCCAGAGGCGGAGCCCCCGGAAGTTCAGGGGTTTTGGGCAATAAATAACTGTCAGATGAGCATGCATTTATACCTTATTTGGTGACACTGGTAGGTCGCGAATTGGTGAGGGGTCCAGGGGGAAGAGCCCCCGGAAGTTTAGGGGCTTTTGGCGATAAATTATTGTCAGATGAGCATGCTTTTATACCCTAGTTGTGACACTGGCAAGTCACGAATTGGGGTTGGGTCCAGGGGCGGAGCCCCCGGAAGTTCAGGGGTTTTGGGCAATAAATAACTGTCAGATGAGCATGAATTTATACCTTAGTTGTGACACTGGCTGGTCACGATTTGTCGTGGGGTCCTGGGGCAAAGCCCCCAGAAGCTCAGGGGTTTTATACGTTAAATTATCGTCACATGAGCATATTTTAAACCTTATTTGTGACACTGGGAGGTCGCGAATAAGCGTGGGGTCCAGGGGGAGGAACCCCCGGAAGTTCAGGGGTTTTGGGCAATAAATTACTGTCAGAAGAGCATGCTTTTATATCCTAGTTGTGACACTGGCAGGTCACGAATTGGTGAGGGGTCCAGGGGCGGAGACCCCGGAAGTTCAGGGGTTTTAGGCAATAATTTTTTGTCAGATGTGCATGCTCTTATACCCTAGTTGTGACACTGGCAGTTAACGAATTGGCGTGGGGTCCAGGGGCGGATCCCCCGGAAGTTCATGGGTTTTGGGCAATAAATAACTGTCAGATGAGCATGATTTTATACCTTAATTGTGACACTGGCAGGTCACGAATTTGCGTGGGGTCCATGGGCGGAGCCCCCCAAAATTCAGGGGTTTTGGGCAATAAATTATTGTCAGATGAGCATGCTTTTTATACCTTATTTGGTGACAATGGTAGGTCGCCAATTGGCGTGGGGTCCAGGTTGCGGAGCCCCAAGAAGCCCAGGGCTTTTGGGCAATAAATAACTGTCAGATGAGCATGCTTTTATACCCTAGTTGTGACACTGGCAAGTCACGAATTGGTGAGGGGTCCAGGGGCGGAGCCCCTGGAAGTTCAGGGGTTTTGGGCAATAAATTTTTGTCAGATGTGCATGCTCTTATACCCTAGTTGTGACACTGGCAGGTCAAGAATTGGCGTGGGGTCCAGGGGCGGAGCCCCCGGAAGTTCATGGGTTTTAGGCAATAAATAACTGTCAGATGAGCATGCTTTTATACCTTATTTGGTGACACTGGTAGGTCGCGAATTGGCGTGGGATCCAAGGAGGAGCCCCCGGAAGTTCAGGGGTTTTGGGCAATAAATAACTGTCAGATGAGCATGATTTTTATACCTTAATTGTGACACTGGCAGGTCACGAATTTGCGTGGGGTCCAGGGGCGGAGCCCCCGGAAATTCAGGGGTTTTGGGCAATAAATTATTGTCAGATGAGCATGCATTTCATACCTTATTTGGTGACACTGGTAGGTCGCGAATTGGCGTGGGGTCCAGAGGCGGAGCCCCCGGAAGTTCAGGGGTTTTGGGCAATAAATAACTGTCAGATGAGCATGCATTTATACCTTATTTGGTGACAATGGTAGGTCGCCAATTGGAGTGGGGTCCAGGGTGCGGAGCCCCAAGAAGCCCAGGGGTTTTGGGCAATAAATACTGTCAGATGAGCATGCTTTTATACCTTATTTGGTGACACTGGTAGGTCGCGAATTGGTGTGGGGTCCAGGGGGAAAAGCCCCCGGAAGTTCAGGGGTTTTGGGCTATAAATTATTGTAAGATGAGCATGCTTTTATGTCCTAGTTGTGACACTGGCAGGTCACGAATTGGCGTGGGGTCCAGGGGCGGAGCCCCATGAATTTCAGGGGTTTTGGGCAATAAATAACTGTCAGATGAGCATGTTTTTATACCATATTTGGTGACACTGGTAGGTTGCGAATCGGTGTGGGGTTCAGGGGAAGAGCCCCCGGAAGTTCAGGGGTTTTGGGCGATAAATTATTGTAAGATGAGCATGCTATTTTTCCTTAATTTTGACACTGGCAGGTCACGAATTGGCGTTGGGTCCAGGGGCGGAGCCCCCGGAAATTCAGGGGTTTTGGGCAATAAATAACTGTCAAATGAGCATGCTTTTATACCTTAATTGTGACACTGGCAGGTCACGAATTTGCGTGGGGTCCATGGGCGGAGCCCCCGAAAATTCAGGGGTTTTGGGCAATAAATTATTGTCAGATGAGCATGCTTTTTATACCTTATTTGGTGACAATGGTAGGTCGCCAATTGGCGTGGGGTCCAGGTTGCGGAGCCCCAAGAAGCCCAGGGGTTTTGGGCAATAAATAACTGTCAGATGAGCATGATTTTATACCTTAGTTGTGACACTGGCAGGTCACGATTTGTCGTGGGGTCCGGGGGCAAAGCCCCCAGAAGCTCAGGGGTTTTATACGTTGAATTATCGTCAGATTAGCATATTTTAAACCTTATTTGTGACACTGGGAGGTCGCGAATAAGCGTGGCGTCCAGGGGGAGGAACCCCCGGAAGTTCAGGGGTTTTGGGCAATAAATTACTGTCAGATGAGCATGCTTTTATATCCTAGTTGTGACACTGGCAGGTCACGAATTGGTGAGAGGTCCAAGGGCGGAGCCCCCGGAAGTTCATGGTTTTTGGGCAATAAATTATTGTCAGATGAGCATGCATTTTATACCTTATTTGGTGACAATGGTAGGTCGCCAATTGGAGTGGGGTCCAGGGTGCGGAGCCCAAGGAAGCCCAGGAGTTTTGGGCAATAAATACTGTCAGATGAGCATGCTTTTATACCTTATTTGGTGACACTGGTAGGTCGCTAATTGGTGTGGGGTCCATGGGGAAAAGCCCCCGGAAGTTCAGGGGTTTTGGGCGATAAATTATTGTAAGATGAGCTTGCTTTTGTGTCCTAGTTGTGACACTGGCAGGTCACGAATTGGTGAGGGGTCCAGAGGCGGAGCCCCCGGAAATTCAGGGGTTTTGGGCAATAAATAACTTTCAGATGAGCATGCTTTTATACTTTATTTAGTGACACTGGTAGGTCGCGAATTGGCGTGGGGTCCAGAGGCGGAGCCCCCGGAAGTTCAGGGGTTTTGGGCAATAAATAACTGTCAGATGAGCATGCTTTTATACCTTATTTGGTGACACTGGTAGGTCGCGAATTGGTGTGGTGTCCAGGGGGAAGAGCCCCCGGAAGTTCAGGGGCTTTTGGCGATAAATTATTGTCAGATGAGCATGCTTTTATACCCTAGTTGTGACACTGGCAAGTCACGAATTGGGGTTGGGTCCAGGGGCGGAGCCCCCGGAAGTTCAGGGGTTTTGGGCAATAAATTACTGTCAGATGAGCTTCCTTTTATATCCTAGTTGTGACACTGGCAGGTCACGAATTGGTGAGGGGTCCAGGGGCGGAGACTCAGAAGTTCAGGGGTTTTGGGCAATAAATTTTTGTCAGATGTGCATGCTCTTATACCCTAGTTTTGACACTGGCAGTTAACGAATTGGCGTGGGGTCCAGGGGCGGATCCCCCTGAAGTTCATGGGTTTTGGGCAATAAATAACTGTCAGATGAGTATGCTCTTATACCCTAGTTGTGACACTGGCAGGTCACGAATCTGCGTGGGGTCCATGGGCGGAGCCCCCGAAAATTCAGGGGTTTTGGGCAATAAATTATTGTCAGATGAGCATGCTTTTTATACCTTATTTGGTGACAATGGTAGGTCGCCAATTGGCGTGGGGTCCAGGGTGCGGAGCCCGAAGAAGCCCAGGGGTTTTGGGCAATAAATAAATGTCAGATGAGCATGCTTTTATACTTTATTTGGTGACACTGGTAGGTCGCGAATTGGCGTGGGGTCCAGAGGCAGAGCCCCCGGAAGTTCAGGGGTTTTGGGCAATAAATAACTGTCAGATGAGCATGCTTTTATACCTTATTTGGTGACACTGGTAGGTCGCGAATTTGTGAGGGGTCCAGGGGGAAGAGCCCCCGGAAGTTTAGGGGCTTTTGGCGATAAATTATTGTCAGATGAGCATGCTTTTATACCCTAGTTGTGACACTGGCAAGTCACGAATTTGGGTTGGGTCCAGGGGCGGAGCCCCCGGAAGTTCAGGGGTTTTGGGCAATAAATAACTGTCAGATGAGCATGAATTTATACCTTAGTTGTGACACTGGCAGGTCACGATTTGTCGTGGGGTCCTGGGGCAAAGCCCCCAGAAGCTCAGGGGTTTTATACGTTAAATTATCGTCACATTAGCATATTTTAAACCTTATTTGTGACACTGGGAGGTCGCGAATAAGCGTGGGGTCCAGGGGGAGGAACCCCCGGAAGTTCAGGGGTTTTGGGCAATAAATTACTGTCAGAAGAGCATGCTTTTATATCCTAGTTGTGACACTGGCAGGTCACGAATTGGTGAGGGGTCCAGGGGCGGACACCCCGGAAGTTCAGGGGTTTTGGGCAATAAATTTTTGTCAGATGTGCATGCTCTTATACCCTAGTTGTGACACTGGCAGTTAACGAATTGGCGTGGGGTCCAGGGGCGGATCCCCCGGAAGTTCATGGGTTTTGGGCAATAAATAACTGTCAAATGAGCATGCTTTTATACCTTAATTGTGACACTGGCAGGTCACGAATTTGCGTGGGGTCCATGGGCGGAGCCCCCGAAAATTCAGGGGTTTTGGGCAATAAATTATTGTCAGATGAGCATGCTTTTTATACCTTATTTGGTGACAATGGTAGGTCGCCAATTGGCGTGGGGTCCAGGTTGCGGAGCCCCAAGAAGCCCAGGGGTTTTGGGCAATAAATAACTATCAGATAAGCATGATTTTATACCTTAGTTGTGACACTGGCAGGTCACGATTTGTCGTGGGGTCCGGGGGCGAAGCCCCCAGAAGCTCAGGGGTTTTATACGTTGAATTATCGTCAGATTAGCATATTTTAAACCTTATTTGTGACACTGGGAGGTCGCGAATAAGCGTGGGGTCCAGGGGGAGGAACCCCCGGAAGTTCAGGGGTTTTGGGCAATAAATTACTGTCAGATGAGCATGCTTTTATATCCTAGTTGTGACACTGGCAGGTCACGAATTGGTGAGAGGTCCAAGGGCGGAGCCCCCGGAAGTTCATGGTTTTGGGGCAATAAATTATTGTCAGATGAGCATGCATTTTATACCTTATTTGGTGACAATGGTAGGTCGCCAATTGGAGTGGGGTCCAGGGTGCGGAGCCCCAAGAAGCCCAAGAGTTTTGGGCAATAAATACTGTCAGATGAGCATGCTTTAATACCTTATTTGGTGACACTGGTAGGTCGCTAATTGGTGTGGGGTCCATGGGGAAAAGCCCCCGGAAGTTCAGGGGTTTTGGGCGATAAATTATTGTAAGATGAGCTTGCTTTTGTGTCCTAGTTGTGACACTGGCAGGTCACGAATTGGTGAGGGGTCCAGAGGCGGAGCCCCCGGAAATTCAGGGGTTTTGGGCAATAAATAACTGTCAGATGAGCATGCTTTTATACTTTATTTAGTGACACTGGTAGGTCGCGAATTGGCGTGGGGTCCAGAGGCGGAGCCCCCGGAAGTTAAGGGGTTTTGGGCAATAAATAACTGTCAGATGAGCATGCTTTTATGCCCTAGTTGTGACACTGGTAGGTCGCGAATTGGTGTGGAGTCCAGGGGGAAGAGCCCCCGGAAGTTCAGGGGTTTGGGGCGATAAATTATTGTCAGATGAGCATGCTTTTATACCCTAGTTGTGACACTGGCAAGTCACGAATTGGTGAGGGGTCCAGGGTCGGAGCCCCCGGAAGTTCAGGGGTTTTGGGCAATAAATTTTTGTCAGATGTGCATGCTCTTATACCCTAGTTGTGACACTTGCAGGTCACGAATTGGCGTGGGGTCCAGGGGCGGAGCCCCCGGAAGTTCATGGGTTTTAGGCAATAAATAACTGTCAGATGAGCATGCTTTTATACCTTATTTGGTGACACTGGTAGGTCGCGAATTGGCGTGGGGTCCAAGGAGGAGCCCCCGGAAGTTCAGGGGTTTTGGGCAATAAATAACTGTCAGATGAGCATGATTTTTATACCTTAATTGTGACACTGGCAGGTCACGAATTTGCGTGGGGTCCAGGGGCGGAGCCCCCGGAAATTCAGGGGTTTTGGGATATAAATTATTGTCAGATGAGCATGCATTTAATACCTTATTTGGTGACAATGGTACGTCGCCAATTGGCGTGGGGTCCAAGGAGGAGCCCCCGGAAGTTCAGGGGTTTTGGTCAATAAATAACTGTCAGATGAGCATGATTTTATACCTTAATTTTGACACTGGCAGGTCACGAATTTGCGTGTGGTCCAGGGGCGGAGCCCCCGGAAATTCAGGGGTTTTGGGCAATAAATTATTGTCAGATGAGCATGCATTTTATACCTTATTTGGTGACACTGGCAGTTAACGAATTGGCGTGGGGTCCAGGGGCGGATCCCCCTGAAGTTCATGGGTTTTGGGCAATAAATAACTGTCAGATGAGTATGCTCTTATACCCTAGTTGTGACACTGGCAGGTCACGAATCTGCGTGGTTTCCATGGGCGGAGCCCCCGAAAATTCAGGGGTTTTGGGCAATAAATTATTGTCAAATGAGCATGCTTTTTATACCTTATTTGGTGACAATGGTAGGTCGCCAATTGGCGTGGGGTCCAGGGTGCGGAGCCCGAAGAAGCCCAGGGGTTTTGGGCAATAAATAAATGTCAGATGAGCATGCTTTTATACTTTATTTGGTGACACTGGTAGGTCGCGAATTGGTGTGGGGTCCAGGGGGAAGAGCCCCCGAAAGTTCAGGGGTTTGGGGCGATAAATTATTGTAAGATGAGCATGCTTTAATGCCCTAGTTGTGACACTGGCAGGTCACGAATTGGCGTGGGGTCCAGGGGCTGAGCCCCCGGAATTTCAGGGGTTTTGGGCAATAAATAAATGTCAGATGAGCATGCTTTTATACCTTATTTGGTGACACTGGCAGTTAACGAATTGGCGTGGGGTCCAGGGGCGGATCCCCCTGAAGTTCATGGGTTTTGGGCAATAAATAACTGTCAGATGAGTATGCTCTTATACCCTAGTTGTGACACTGGCAGGTCACGAATCTGCGTGGTTTCCATGGGCGGAGCCCCCGAAAATTCAGGGGTTTTGGGCAATAAATTATTGTCAAATGAGCATGCTTTTTATACCTTATTTGGTGACAATGGTAGGTCGCCAATTGGCGTGGGGTCCAGGGTGCGGAGCCCGAAGAAGCCCAGGGGTTTTGGGCAATAAATAAATGTCAGATGAGCATGCTTTTATACTTTATTTGGTGACACTGGTAGGTCGCGAATTGGCGTGGGGTCCAGAGGCGGAGCCCCCGGAAGTTCAGGGGTTTTGGGCAATAAATAATTGTCAGATGAGCATGCTTTTATACCTTATTTGGTGACACTGGTAGGTCGCGAATTTGTGAGGGGTCCAGGGGGAAGAGCCCCCGGAAGTTTAGGGGCTTTTGGCGATAAATTATTGTCAGATGAGCATGCTTTTATACCCTAGTTGTGACACTGGCAAGTCACGAATTGGGGTTGGGTCCAGGGGCGGAGCCCCCGGAAGTTCAGGGGTTTTGGGCAATAAATAACTGTCAGATGAGCATGAATTTATACCTTAGTTGTGACACTGGCAGGTTACGATTTGTCGTGGGGTCCGGGGGCGAAGCCCCCAGAAGCTCAGGGGTTTTATACGTTGAATTATCGTCAGATTAGCATATTTTAAACCTTATTTGTGACACTGGGAGGTCGCGAATAAGCGTGGGGTCCAGGGGGAGGAACCCCCGGAAGTTCAGGGGTTTTGGGCAATAAATTACTGTCAGAAGAGCATGCTTTTATATCCTAGTTGTGACACTGGCAGGTCACGAATTGGTGAGGGGTCCAGGGGCGGACACCCCGGAAGTTCAGGGGTTTTGGGCAATAAATTTTTGTCAGATGTGCATGCTCTTATACCCTAGTTGTGACACTGGCAGTTAACGAATTGGCGTTGGGTCCAGGGGCGGAGCCCCCGGAAATTCAGGGGTTTTGGGCAATAAATAACTATCAAATGAGCATGCTTTTATACCTTAATTGTGACACTGGCAGGTCACGAATTTGCGTGGGGTCCATGGGCGGAGCCCCCGAAAAATCAGGGGTTTTGGGCAATAAATTATTGTCAGATGAGCATGCTTTTTATACCTTATTTGGTGACAATGGTAGGTCGCCAATTGGCGTGGGGTCCAGGTTGCGGAGCCCCAAGAAGCCCAGGGGTTTTGGGCAATAAATAACTGTCAGATAAGCATGATTTTATACCTTAGTTGTGACACTGGCAGGTCACGATTTGTCGTGGGGTCCGGGGGCGAAGCCCCCAGAAGCTCAGGGGTTTTATACGTTGAATTATCGTCAGATTAGCATATTTTAAACCTTATTTGTGACACTGGGAGGTCGCGAATAAGCGTGGGGTCCAGGGGGAGGAACCCCCGGAAGTTCAGGGGTTTTGGGCAATAAATTACTGTCAGATGAGCATGCTTTTATATCCTAGTTGTGACACTGGCAGGTCACGAATTGGTGAGAGGTCCAAGGGCGGAGCCCCCGGAAGTTCATGGTTTTGGGGCAATAAATTATTGTCAGATGAGCATGCATTTTATACCTTATTTGGTGACAATGGTAGGTCGCCAATTGGAGTGGGGTCCAGGGTGCGGAGCCCCAAGAAGCCCAGGAGTTTTGGGCAATAAATACTGTCAGATGAGCATGCTTTAATACCTTATTTGGTGACACTGGTAGGTCGCTAATTGGTGTGGGGTCCATGGGGAAAAGCCCCCGGAATTTCAGGGGTTTTGGGCGATAAATTATTGTAAGATGAGCTTGCTTTTGTGTCCTAGTTGTGACACTGGCAGGTCACGAATTGGTGAGGGGTCCAGAGGCGGAGCCCCCGGAAATTCAGGGGTTTTGGGCAATAAATAACTGTCAGATGAGCATGCTTTTATACTTTATTTAGTGACACTGGTAGGTCGCGAATTGGCGTGGGGTCCAGAGGCGGAGCCCCCGGAAGTTAAGGGGTTTTGGGCAATAAATAACTGTCAGATGAGCATGCTTTTATGCCCTAGTTGTGACACTGGTAGGTCGCGAATTGGTGTGGAGTCCAGGGGGAAGAGCCCCCGGAAGTTCAGGGGTTTGGGGCGATAAATTATTGTCAGATGAGCATGCTTTTATACCCTAGTTGTGACACTGGCAAGTCACGAATTGGTAAGGGGTCCAGGGTCGGAGCCCCCGGAAGTTCAGGGGTTTTGGGCAATAAATTTTGTCAGATGTGCATGCTCTTATACCCTAGTTGTGACACTTGCAGGTCACGAATTGGCGTGGGGTCCAGGGGCGGAGCCCCCGGAAGTTCATGGGTTTTAGGCAATAAATAACTGTCAGATGAGCATGCTTTTATACCTTATTTGGTGACACTGGTAGGTCGCGAATTGGCGTGGGGTCCAAGGAGGAGCCCCCGGAAGTTCAGGGGTTTTGGGCAATAAATAACTGTCAGATGAGCATGATTTTTATACCTTAATTGTGACACTGGCAGGTCACGAATTTGCGTGGGGTCCAGGGGCGGAGCCCCCGGAAATTCAGGGGTTTTGGGATATAAATTATTGTCAGATGAGCATGCATTTAATACCTTATTTGGTGACAATGGTACGTCGCCAATTGGCGTGGGGTCCAAGGAGGAGCCCCCGGAAGTTCAGGGGTTTTGGTCAATAAATAACTGTCAGATGAGCATGATTTTATACCTTAATTTTGACACTGGCAGGTCACGAATTTGCGTGTGGTCCAGGGGCGGAGCCCCCGGAAATTCAGGGGTTTTGGGCAATAAATCGTCGAAGAATCCACGAACCGTCACACGCGACCGCTAAAGCGCATAAGCACATTCGGAATAAAACGCGATTAAAGATCATGCCTTATTTCAACCAGCTAATTCGAGGCGCTTACTTCCGATAAATAGAACATATTATGTATGAAAAGAAAGAAGAGAATCTACTCTTTCTTTCCACACATAATATATATCTGACATGCGTACAATTATAACACAACAAGGCTACACACACGTGTGCCGCTTCGTGAATTCTTTCAGCGCGCACGTAAACAAATCCACGAAGTGGCACATAGCCCTCGTGCCGCACATAGCGCACTTGATCTCGCGCATTAAAAAATCCACGAAGTGGCACGTAGCCAAGTGTCGCGCACAACGCTCTCGATCTCGCAAATAAACAAATCCACGAAGTGGCACATGCACTTGTGACAGTGGTGTAGCGTGGTCGGACTGATTGGGGGGCATGCACATTACTAGGGGGAGGGGGGGGGGGAGGGGGTATAAACCTTTTGTATTTCTTTCCAAAGCTGACCCCTTTTCTTTTATATTAGTTTTTTCTTCAATTTTGGTTTGAGGGAACAACCCCCCCCCCCCCGGCCCCTCCACCATTAAGTGCTATAAAAGCAACCCTCGCATAAAAATGATTGTTCCAATTTTCAATAATTTGGAACAACACCCCATGTGGAGACTTCAAGAAATATCAATGGTCAGAAATTCAAGATCGCCTTATAATTTCTGTGTCAAATTTAAACAATGCTTTTGTAAAAATAATGACAAGAACATGGGGGCCTGTTAGGATTATTCAGTTAATTTAATTTCGATATAATTATATCGATACAATTTCCCAGTCTCATATTAAATTCCATGCTAGAAAGGTGGATACATTATTAACTCCTTTAATTTTTGCGCTGTGGAACAATTGAACTTCCATTCTTGAAGATGAGTATCAATCAAAAGCCTCCTTAATTCCTTGTTAAACATAATATATTAAATCATGTATTCCTAATACATAATTGAAACTGGTTATTTATTATATTATATATCGTTTAAGATGATGTTTCTAGCTTTTCAGAATAGTTATATTACTTGATTCAATCACCAAGCCTTGCGACTAATTATTAAATTATAATCACTATCATTCATTCTCACTTCAATCTCGAACTTCAAGCTTGTTTTGTGTGGATCTGTCTACCCCGCCCCCTCATGAACACACACACACACACACAATCGCATAGTAGTCAGATATGATTATGAATTTTTACTAGAATTTATTTCAACATTTCATTATGTATTAAATGCAACATTTAAAGTAACTTCATTTCATACTGAATTACAGTAAAGTTGTTTTTTACACGTTACAAATCGTTATAAAACATTTGTTTAACCTCAACGATGTGACTAAACACAAACAAAAGTATATGACCTATCACGATACCTTTATGATAATTCATTGCTACGATTGACTTACTCTGATATCTCTTCTCTTCGATAATTTATTGAAATTTATTTCGCTTTATGAATACAATACTACACAATACCATTATTAAATGAAAAATCATTAGCAGAGTTTTGTTCATGTACGTGAACCTGTTATCCCTAATCATCTATGCTAACCCGTTTAAAACAGCGACCTGGAAGAGTAATGGTAGCACAAAAACTAGATGGGCACATATTTGAAGACAACAATGCAAAGAAGCAAAGAAATGTATAACTACTTGTTATGGATTGAATAAAAAACTAGCATGAAGGTATACATAATTAAATAACACATGAAACATTACATTAAATAAATTTCATAATTCAATTCAATTCAATATTTGACTTCACTTCAAATTCATGCATAAATGAATACATATATTTCAATTAAGCATTCTTTATATATCAACTCAACTATATAGTTCCTACACAATACCATTATTAATTGAAAAATCATTAGCAGACTTTTGTTCATGTGAACCTGTTATCCCTAATCATCTATGCTAACCCATCTAAAGCAGCGACCTTGAAGAGTAATGGTAGCACAATAACAAAATGGGCACATATTTGAAGACAACAATGCAAAGAAGCAAAGAAATGTATAACAATTCGTTATGGATTGAATAGAGAAGCAAGCATGAAGATATATAAATATATAACACTTGAAACGGTACTTTAAATAAATTTCATTATTCAATTCAATTCAATATCACTTCAAATTTACCATATCAACTATTTCACTTTTGCATAATGAATAAATATATTTAAATTTAGCAATCTTTATAAATCAACTCAACTACATGCAATTCAATATATAACTTACCATGTGTATTCAAACATCTTTTCATATTTACAATAATAACTGCTTAAAGCGTAATAAAACAAATCAATTGCAATATAATATTTCTTATCGATAAAATTCCATTATCTGCACAAACTATTCAATATAATTTACATGTACAACTTATGCCTAGTGTAAAATATCTATTCATCTTATACACAATTGTGAGGGACATGAGTAGTATTCATTAGTCCTGAAATTGGGGACAGTATCAATAAGTGTAGAATATTCAATATACATTGTATGTACTAAATATGTATATATATGCTAACCCAAATTCATACAGATTACAACACATGAATTAATGAGAGACAATTTGGGGATGTAATTTCCTCAATTATTATAAATGTTCATACAATTTAATAAAAAAGCAAAATTTATTATAAATTGTTATCCTGCCTGCCTGATTCTACTTACCTACAAATTATTAAAAAAAGGAAAAGTTGGGTAAATATTGTTTTATGAGATATGTGCCTTGATGCAGAAAGAGTTACAATCGATTGTAAGTTACAATTAATCGTTTTCTGCATCGGGGCAATGGTAAGATAAGTGAAGTGACAATAGGATGAACTACAGTAGATTATATTCATAATGTATTCCAGAAACTATCTTGTGCAGAAACGTAACCTATTTTGAATAATTGTTTTATTCTTTTTAGCAAAAATAACAGACTGAAGACAATTCCAATTTGCTTAAGTTTGAAGGGATAAACCATAACAAAAATGATGTATTGCCAACTGTGTTATGTTTGTTAAACAAGTACAGTGTATAGCATATTTTCCCATCTCACGATCTTTGACTAAACATGCATTTCTGATTGCATATCTCACATATTATACACAATTTCTGACACAAGCATTATATGATTATAATTAAAGAAGGTCACGTCGGTAAACATCTTACATTTCACATGTTAATTTAGCACATTTTGAAATAACAGGAGGGTTGCAATATAATTATTAGCATCCAACTAATTATCATTTTTGTGAATAATTTCATCAGCTTCCCTCTAAAAAAAAGTGGTTCCTTAGCGACTGGCTGGAATACTCCCTAGGGAGTGGAAATTGTGCCCTTTGCGTGCAGGAATGATTGCAGTGTGTATCCGTTGACAAGGGTAATAATAGCGCTTAGAGGCTTTGTTGCAATTTGCGCTATTTAAATAGCCACTATTATTATTATTATTATTATTATCTACTCCAATCACCTTTGGCTATTCTGATTGCCTATGATGAAGTTTATCCAATCAACTGCTAGCAGATGTGCCATCATCAGAGGACCTCAATCTCGGGACTCCCCTTTTCTGACTGCATGTCATCTAATCTGTGACATCTACATCCTTGGCATCTTCTTCTACAAGAAATTTATGCAGATTGGAAGCAATCTCACAAGCTCCAACCCTTGGCTTAATGCATTAATTATGGTTTGTGAAACAATGTTGTTTGAAATGCCATCCATTGTTTGTAATGGTACACAATGATTAAATGCATCTATTGTGATTTAAAAACAGTGGAATTTGAAATTTCTCAATTCTCAATAAACTGCAGTAATGATATTACTTTTGCGAAATTTGAAATATAAACATTTTGTCTTTAGTTTGTGCTCAGTCAGCCATGAAGTAACGTTAACCTCTCACCTTTACACATGTATAGTTTTCCTAACTACCATATCAATATTTGGGCTTGACGAAATCTTGAGATAATTCTCGGTTATGAAATTATGATAAATTGTTTAGTGGGGAGTCACTTTTTGTGTTAGGTTTAGATTAGTGTGGTAGTTGTTTATAGAACGACTGGTAGTCTGGGTGCGAGACGACTGGGTTTTGTTGGCAACACAAGGACACAAGGTCTTCAAATTTTGCTTGTGCAATCTTTGGTGGACCTCCTTCATAGAGGCTCTGTGGTTCCAGCACCTCCTCTTGACCACTACTTCTGGACGAGCGCCACGGTCCTCCAATGGGCAGGCGGTGGTATACGTCCACTTCTTCTTTGTTCATCCTAATAGCCTTGAAGTTTGTCCAATCAACAGGTGTGCCGTCGTCAGCTGACCTCTCCCTTAGGACTCCAATTTTCTGACTGTGTGTCTTCCATTCAATCTGTTGCTTAGACAGCCACAACGTCGTACCTCGGGGGCATCTCTTTTGCCATAGGGCAGAGAGAGGCAAGTTTCGCAGGCAAGAAATATTCCGTCTGCTGTCTCAAGCGGCGCTCAATCACACTGTGCATGGAGTCTCCCTCAGACTGGCCATGGTTAGTCTTGAAGTAGTTGATGCAAATCTTCTCAACATTAGCTGACTTGTTGAGGAATGATAGCATCATTGAGGGAAGTATTGAGTTATTATTTTGACCGACGCAACCGTCACAAAAAAACTCTACTTCTCTGACTCCCTTGGCATCTTCCTCAATGAGAAATCGATGCAGATTTGAAGCTATCTCACAAGCTCCACACCGTGTCTGTCCTTCATGCGACAAAAAACATGAACACTCTTCGGAAGCAAGGTTATGCATGGTGAAATTGTAATTTCTTATAAAACAGTTCGCTTCTCTTAGATTGAGGGAAGTAGATAACCTGTTGCAAGTCAAATACAGCTGCACAGAATTCTCTGTTTTCTTGTGCCTTTACTTTGGCTTCTTCTTTCCTTTTTCGTACTTCCACCTTCTCCCTTATGTGCTGATCATACCTTTCTTGTAGGGGCTCCTTCTTAGATACAGATGCTTTCTCATAAGAGTCGCAGATACCGCAAAGGTCTTTCTTTGGGCGATTAAGCTTTTCAAGCATTGATCGGTAGAAGGGGATAGATGCTTCATTTGGATTATAGGTGCACTATATAGGTGCATTCAAATCTGATGACAAGTATTGGCACGATGATGAAGAGCGGCAGTAGTGAGATTCTACCATGGAGAAACAAGCAATGTGATCAATCCCTTCTTGTCTGAGCACTTCATCACAATCTTTATTGACTCCCTGTCTGCCACCTCTTTTTTCCGGCTCAATCACCCCACAAGATCGAATCTTTTTAATGGCAGTGCGTATCTGGCGTGTTGTTATCCCTATTGTGTAAATGAACAGTGCCCTGCAAACTTTACATTTTTGCTGTGAAGCATGACCTGGCAGATAGTAAGAATTATTCTTGCCATTCGTTTTCAGATCTAAGTGCCGCGCTATTCATTCCCTCTGTTTTTCGAGGTCAGCAAGATCATAGAAGGCATGTCTCACATGTTCACGTTCCTCCAATGTCAGCTCTAAGCACTTGAGGTTTCTTTGGGTACAGTTATGGTACAGTTTGAAACAAGTGGATAATCCCTCGTAGCAGCCATCTTCTTGTTTGTTTTTTCTGTCATGTACTCTTCTTCACTATTTCTACGAATCTTAACACTTAAGTTTCTACTCTTGGAAAGTTTTTTAGGTTTTTCGGTGAGAGCTAGGCAATGAAGTGTCACCATCTATACGGTAGTCCTCAGGTTGTGAATGATCAAATAGATCTTGGCCAAACATGTCTGGTACATCATGAACATCTTGAACGTCCATTGCACTCTCATTGGTTGCACATAAACCTGCAATACCACGCGAGTCTACCTGAGCTCTACCTTCAATGATAGAGGATGTACATGTAGTACCGCAGGTCTACCTTCAATGAGAGATAATAATAAAAATAAAAATAATATTCAGCTTTTATATAGCGCTTAATACATCTCGGACATCTCTAAGCGCTTTACAGATATATTATTACCCCGGTCATTGGATTCAGTGCTTGCCCGCACACACTGTGTGCACAATCTCCACTCCCTGGGGACGCCTTCCAGCCAGGCGTTACTTGACGCTCAAAAATGGTGTTTGCATACCTGCTGGTAGAGCTGCATAAAATAAACTTACATCAATACTGTTAGAACAAAATGCAACATTGTGGTTCAAGCAGTTCTCACTCTGTGAACAGTGAGTGAAGCATAGGAGGCAATTACATACGTGACATGCAGCCCATACCCCCCCCCCTGTGCAGAAAAAACTGTCACATTGATGCCAAACTGATGTCATGGATGTGTTGGGCTGCTGTGCCATTGTCTTGTTCATGGATGTGTTGGGCTGCTCTGCCGTTGTCTCGTTCATGGATGTGTTGGGCTGCTCTGCCGGTGTCTTGTTCATGGATGTGTTGGGCTGCTCTGCCATTGTCTTGTTCATCGATGTGATGGGCTGCTCTGCCGTTGTCTCGTTCATGGATGTGTTGGGCTGCTCTGCCATTGTCTCGTTCATGGATGTGTTGGGCTGCTCTGCCATTGTCTCGTTCATGGATGTATTGGGCTGCTCTGCCGTTGTCTTTCTCATGCTTGTGTGGCATTCTGAAAATAGAGAAATAAAGTTTGTGTTTAATTTGCAAGTAATTGATTAATTGACTAAGCTGGTTTTGAAATGAAGTTAAAAATTATATGTATCGAACTAGAATAAGAAAAAAAAAACTGGCATATGGTAAGTGTGTTTGGGTCTTGAGTGACTTTCTTTTGATAATGATTGCCTCAATTCTTTTTGATGGGCCTTTTAGCAATGTGTTTTTTTAAATAATTTTTTTAAAATAAGAGATGAAAATTAATAGCAACGTAACATTTTGCACATGTAATATTGATTTTCAGCAATTAAGTTTGCATATGTTTAACTCCCCTGCAAAATTATTGTATTATATGGAGTCCTGTTTTTCTTTATTTGCACTGCAAAATTTGTCATATACATTCATAATTTAGAGTAAAGTGGTTCAGACAACCATAAAATGCTACAAAAAAAAAAAAAAATTATTCAAATGCACAATATACATGTTTCCAACTACTCCTGCCTACAGGCCGGAAGACCATTGAAAGATAAAAGATACCAAAAGGTTGAAGGCAAACAAATTATAATAACAAAAATTACAAGCAAGATCTACATATCCCTTCATTATATTTATAAGGCAGTATGATGAAATAAGTATGATAATACTCTACATACTTGGACGATGGTGGCCACTGGCCAGTGGTACATCACTCTCCGATTCTGTGGTGTCTTCTTGATCTTCAGAGTTATTAACGCCAAGAGCTGTGGCTTCCCATGGTAAACCTTCCCACATCATAGTTGCTGTAGAGCCCTTTCGTAGAGGAGATTCGTACTGCAAATCTCCTGCAGATACGCCATTTGTTGCTCCATCATCCCAACGCACTAACACATCTGCAGTTGTTGGATGTAGTCTGCAGAAAGTTAACAAAAGAAATATATTATACAAAAACTATTCAACAAAATGTTGACCCAATATTAAGAGAGCCTTTGTGAGTGATAATAAAGATCAAATCAAGAAGTCATTACTTTTAGACCCACCTATGTTTACTTTATTAGTATTAATATCTAAAAGTGATTAAAGATAATGCATGAGTGTTGGTCCTCTCCTAATTTTGTTTGTCAGATTTTTTGGGTGGTTTTGAATACATGCAAAGGGACACTTACTAAGGACTTATAAATGATAATCATTCCTCTCCAAGTGCTTGTATACTTGAGAAAATTTGATTTTCAAATATTGTGTCTTCCACGTAGATCCAGGACTATAAGTATCATTCGTGCACTGAGATACCGCACTGTTAGAATTGCCACTGAACAACACAAACATGATACGGCCATTCACGTAGGTTCAAACCAGCAGACATTAAACAGTAATTTGTGTGCACCTACCAGGCTAGTAGCCACAGGAACGCAGTGTGTTTTTATTTTGCTTTCAAATACTATGGTGTATTGTTGATGAAGAGTTTGGCCTTTATTTTTTATTTGACAAATATTCTGATTGAATCATGCAAATATATAATTATTTCATTTCATAATTCAACAATTCAACAATTAGGCTGTACTGCATGTTTTGCGTAACCTTGGAAAGTTCGACTAGTGCTCTTTTATTTATACATCTCAGCTTAATATGAACAAAGGAACTCTCCTTTTTGCCTTTGGATGCTTCAACAACATATAGTCTCACATTTTGAGAATTTATGCAGCATCAATTTACAGATTAAAGTTACTTGTTCTTGTAAGTAGCAAGTAAAATAGATATAAAACCCTTTAAAGGAAATTAAACAATATTAGTCCTCAACCAAACCCTCAACCCACGCCCCATGTTATTCTGTTTACAAGTTTTTCATTTACTACGCCCTACTGCTAGTTTGTTCTTATAATATACTTTAACACTAAAATACTGGAAATAACAGTTCTCAAGAGCTTAGCATTATAGCTTCCGGGGGCTCTGCCCCCTGGACCACACCAAGGGCCCTAAGGCAGGCCCCTGGATGCTCATCTGGTCGTAATATTAATGCCCAAAACCCCTGAGCTTCTGGGGGCTCTGCCCCCTGGACCCCATTCCAATTAGTGACCGGCATGCAAGTGTCACAAATAATGTATCAAAATATGCTCATTGGACCGTAATTAAATGCCTAAAATCCCCCCAACTTCCGGGGGCTCTGCCCCCTGGACCCCGCCATGTGCATAAGGCAGGCCCCTTGATGCTCATCTTACCGTAATCGAATGCCTAAAGCCCCTAAGCTTCATGGGGCTCCACGCCTTGACCCTCCCTGGGGCTTTGCCCCTGGACCCTACGCCAATTTAGGATCCACTTGCTTCACTCTACCTGATCTTAAATACTTCAGCCCACTCCCCCACTTGAAAACTTTTGCGGGGCGCATGTAACATGTAAGAGTGATGCAGATTTTTTTTCTGACCCCCCCCCTGTTTTTGCTCATTACGCCACTGCTCCCTCTTCCCTCGCATTTCGTCCCCCCCCCCCTTCCCGGTTATGAATAGAAATTGCCGCCCCTGCTGTAGATCTATACTATACTGAGGTCTGAGCTGACCAGGCCATTAAAAATTAAAAATAGGGTCTAGAATCTAGACCTATAGACATCCTTCTAAGTTCTAGACTGATCTAGAGTCAGACTAGACTCTAGATCTAGACCCTGCCTCCCTAGACCCTGGCCTAGTTAGACTAGATCTAGATCTAAATAGTAAAATAACTTAATAAATGTTCAGAATGAAAATGGTTTCGAACATGATACAGAATTATGCCAAGGCAAAGACAAAATATTAGCACTTATATGAAGAAAAAAACAAGATTAATTGACTTTCAAGTCTAACAGTAACATGTTTACATCTAACTTAGAAAGTTACACAACAACAAAAACCCTACACAAAAACGTATAGGTCGGGCAATAATCTGGAGAAGCAATAAACTTGCTTCCAAATGTCACTCTTTGGAGCTGAATATTGTGCATAAATGAGATTAAAACAACGTAAACATCTTACCAACTCTAGCCATTGTCGTTCCGATCTAAATCGACAAACTTTGTTGGTGAATAACCGTGATTAGCGACAAGTTTAGAGTCCGTGATGACTGGATCAGTACAGTGTGCCACTTCGTGGATTTTCCGTTCTGCCAAAATCGCAGAGCGTACACCGACACGCGCACTTGTGCCAGTTCGTGGATTCTTAGAATCGGATTTTCCGGGCTCGTGTCGCTAGGGTAATCTTAATTATTTCACTAATTAAGCATAATTACATTCCAAAACTTTGGGAAAAGAAAAACAATGGTTCATAGATGCTCAAAACGGAAAAAACCTAAAAACTGACTTTGACGCGATTTTGGGGGGTTGTGCCACTTCGTGGATTCCACGACGAAATTATTGTCAGATGAGCATGCATTTTATACCTTATTTGGTGACACTGGCAGTTAACGAATTGGCGTGGGGTCCAGGGGCGGATCCCCCTGAAGTTCATGGGTTTTGGGCAATAAATAACTGTCAGATGAGTATGCTCTTATACCCTAGTTGTGACACTGGCAGGTCACGAATCTGCGTGGTTTCCATGGGCGGAGCCCCCGAAAATTCAGGGGTTTTGGGCAATAAATTATTGTCAAATGAGCATGCTTTTTATACCTTATTTGGTGACAATGGTAGGTCGCCAATTGGCGTGGGGTCCAGGGTGCGGAGCCCGAAGAAGCCCAGGGGTTTTGGGCAATAAATAAATGTCAGATGAGCATGCTTTTATACTTTATTTGGTGACACTGGTAGGTCGCGAATTGGCGTGGGGTCCAGAGGCGGAGCCCCCGGAAGTTCAGGGGTTTTGGGCAATAAATAATTGTCAGATGAGCATGCTTTTATACCTTATTTGGTGACACTGGTAGGTCGCGAATTTGTGAGGGGTCCAGGGGGAAGAGCCCCCGGAAGTTTAGGGGCTTTTGGCGATAAATTATTGTCAGATGAGCATGCTTTTATACCCTAGTTGTGACACTGGCAAGTCACGAATTGGGGTTGGGTCCAGGGGCGGAGCCCCCGGAAGTTCAGGGGTTTTGGGCAATAAATAACTGTCAGATGAGCATGAATTTATACCTTAGTTGTGACACTGGCAGGTTACGATTTGTCGTGGGGTCCTGGGGCAAAGCCCCCAGAAGCTCAGGGGTTTTATACGTTAAATTATCGTTACATTAGCATATTTTAAACCTTATTTGTGACACTGGGAGGTCGCGAATAAGCGTGGGGTCCAGGGGGAGGAACCCCCGGAAGTTCAGGGGTTTTGGGCAATAAATTACTGTCAGAAGAGCATGCTTTTATATCCTAGTTGTGACACTGGCAGGTCACGAATTGGTGAGGGGTCCAGGGGCGGACACCCCGGAAGTTCAGGGGTTTTGGGCAATAAATTTTTGTCAGATGTGCATGCTCTTATACCCTAGTTGTGACACTGGCAGTTAACGAATTGGCGTTGGGTCCAGGGGCGGAGCCCCCGGAAATTCAGGGGTTTTGGGCAATAAATAACTATCAAATGAGCATGCTTTTATACCTTAATTGTGACACTGGCAGGTCACGAATTTGCGTGGGGTCCATGGGCGGAGCCCCCGAAAAATCAGGGGTTTTGGGCAATAAATTATTGTCAGATGAGCATGCTTTTTATACCTTATTTGGTGACAATGGTAGGTCGCCAATTGGCGTGGGGTCCAGGTTGCGGAGCCCCAAGAAGCCCAGGGGTTTTGGGCAATAAATAACTGTCAGATAAGCATGATTTTATACCTTAGTTGTGACACTGGCAGGTCACGATTTGTCGTGGGGTCCGGAGGCGAAGCCCCCAGAAGCTCAGGGGTTTTATACGTTGAATTATCGTCAGATTAGCATATTTTAAACCTTATTTGTGACACTGGGAGGTCGCGAATAAGCGTGGGGTCCAGGGGGAGGAACCCCCGGAAGTTCAGGGGTTTTGGGCAATAAATTACTGTCAGATGAGCATGCTTTTATATCCTAGTTGTGACACTGGCAGGTCACGAATTGGTGAGAGGTCCAAGGGCGGAGCCCCCGGAAGTTCATGGTTTTGGGGCAATAAATTATTGTCAGATGAGCATGCATTTTATACCTTATTTGGTGACAATGGTAGGTCGCCAATTGGAGTGGGGTCCAGGGTGCGGAGCCCCAAGAAGCCCAGGAGTTTTGGGCAATAAATACTGTCAGATGAGCATGCTTTAATACCTTATTTGGTGACACTGGTAGGTCGCTAATTGGTGTGGGGTCCATGGGGAAAAGCCCCCGGAAGTTCAGGGGTTTTGGGCGATAAATTATTGTAAGATGAGCTTGCTTTTGTGTCCTAGTTGTGACACTGGCAGGTCACGAATTGGTGAGGGGTCCAGAGGCGGAGCCCCCGGAAATTCAGGGGTTTTGGGCAATAAATAACTGTCAGATGAGCATGCTTTTATACTTTATTTAGTGACACTGGTAGGTCGCGAATTGGCGTGGGGTCCAGAGGCGGAGCCCCCGGAAGTTAAGGGGTTTTGGGCAATAAATAACTGTCAGATGAGCATGCTTTTATGCCCTAGTTGTGACACTGGTAGGTCGCGAATTGGTGTGGAGTCCAGGGGGAAGAGCCCCCGGAAGTTCAGGGGTTTGGGGCGATAAATTATTGTCAGATGAGCATGCTTTTATACCCTAGTTGTGACACTGGCAAGTCACGAATTGGTAAGGGGTCCAGGGTCGGAGCCCCCGGAAGTTCAGGGGTTTTGGGCAATAAATTTTGTCAGATGTGCATGCTCTTATACCCTAGTTGTGACACTTGCAGGTCACGAATTGGCGTGGGGTCAAGGGGCGGAGCCCCCGGAAGTTCATGGGTTTTAGGCAATAAATAACTGTCAGATGAGCATGCTTTTATACCTTATTTGGTGACACTGGTAGGTCGCGAATTGGCGTGGGGTCCAAGGAGGAGCCCCCGGAAGTTCAGGGGTTTTGGGCAATAAATAACTGTCAGATGAGCATGATTTTTATACCTTAATTGTGACACTGGCAGGTCACGAATTTGCGTGGGGTCCAGGGGCGGAGCCCCCGGAAATTCAGGGGTTTTGGGATATAAATTATTGTCAGATGAGCATGCATTTAATACCTTATTTGGTGACAATGGTACGTCGCCAATTGGCGTGGGGTCCAAAGAGGAGCCCCCGGAAGTTCAGGGGTTTTGGTCAATAAATAACTGTCAGATGAGCATGATTTTATACCTTAATTTTGACACTGGCAGGTCACGAATTTGCGTGGGGTCCATGGGCGGAGCCCCCGAAAAATCAGGGGTTTTGGGCAATAAATTATTGTCAGATGAGCATGCTTTTTATACCTTATTTGGTGACAATGGTAGGTCGCCAATTGGCGTGGGGTCCAGGTTGCGGAGCCCCAAGAAGCCCAGGGGTTTTGGGCAATAAATAACTGTCAGATAAGCATGATTTTATACCTTAGTTGTGACACTGGCAGGTCACGATTTGTCGTGGGGTCCGGAGGCGAAGCCCCCAGAAGCTCAGGGGTTTTATACGTTGAATTATCGTCAGATTAGCATATTTTAAACCTTATTTGTGACACTGGGAGGTCGCGAATAAGCGTGGGGTCCAGGGGGAGGAACCCCCGGAAGTTCAGGGGTTTTGGGCAATAAATTACTGTCAGATGAGCATGCTTTTATATCCTAGTTGTGACACTGGCAGGTCACGAATTGGTGAGAGGTCCAAGGGCGGAGCCCCCGGAAGTTCATGGTTTTGGGGCAATAAATTATTGTCAGATGAGCATGCATTTTATACCTTATTTGGTGACAATGGTAGGTCGCCAATTGGAGTGGGGTCCAGGGTGCGGAGCCCCAAGAAGCCCAGGAGTTTTGGGCAATAAATACTGTCAGATGAGCATGCTTTAATACCTTATTTGGTGACACTGGTAGGTCGCTAATTGGTGTGGGGTCCATGGGGAAAAGCCCCCGGAAGTTCAGGGGTTTTGGGCGATAAATTATTGTAAGATGAGCTTGCTTTTGTGTCCTAGTTGTGACACTGGCAGGTCACGAATTGGTGAGGGGTCCAGAGGCGGAGCCCCCGGAAATTCAGGGGTTTTGGGCAATAAATAACTGTCAGATGAGCATGCTTTTATACTTTATTTAGTGACACTGGTAGGTCGCGAATTGGCGTGGGGTCCAGAGGCGGAGCCCCCGGAAGTTAAGGGGTTTTGGGCAATAAATAACTGTCAGATGAGCATGCTTTTATGCCCTAGTTGTGACACTGGTAGGTCGCGAATTGGTGTGGAGTCCAGGGGGAAGAGCCCCCGGAAGTTCAGGGGTTTGGGGCGATAAATTATTGTCAGATGAGCATGCTTTTATACCCTAGTTGTGACACTGGCAAGTCACGAATTGGTAAGGGGTCCAGGGTCGGAGCCCCCGGAAGTTCAGGGGTTTTGGGCAATAAATTTTGTCAGATGTGCATGCTCTTATACCCTAGTTGTGACACTTGCAGGTCACGAATTGGCGTGGGGTCAAGGGGCGGAGCCCCCGGAAGTTCATGGGTTTTAGGCAATAAATAACTGTCAGATGAGCATGCTTTTATACCTTATTTGGTGACACTGGTAGGTCGCGAATTGGCGTGGGGTCCAAGGAGGAGCCCCCGGAAGTTCAGGGGTTTTGGGCAATAAATAACTGTCAGATGAGCATGATTTTTATACCTTAATTGTGACACTGGCAGGTCACGAATTTGCGTGGGGTCCAGGGGCGGAGCCCCCGGAAATTCAGGGGTTTTGGGATATAAATTATTGTCAGATGAGCATGCATTTAATACCTTATTTGGTGACAATGGTACGTCGCCAATTGGCGTGGGGTCCAAAGAGGAGCCCCCGGAAGTTCAGGGGTTTTGGTCAATAAATAACTGTCAGATGAGCATGATTTTATACCTTAATTTTGACACTGGCAGGTCACGAATTTGCGTGTGGTCCAGGGGCGGAGCCCCCGGAAATTCAGGGGTTTTGGGCAATAAATTATTGTCAGATGAGCATGCATTTTATACCTTATTTGGTGACAATGGTAGGTCGCCAATTGGAGTGGGGTCCAGGGTGCGGAGCCCCAAGGAGCCCAGGGGTTTTGGGCAATAAATACTGTCAGATGAGCATGCTTTTATACCTTATTTGGTGACACTGGTAGGTCGCGAATTGGTGTGGGGTCCAGAGGCGGAGCCCCCGGAAGTTCAGGGGTTTTGGGCAATAAATAATTGTCAGATGAGCATGCTTTTATACCTTATTTGGTGACACTGGTAGGTCGCGAATTTGTGAGGGGTCCAGGGGGAAGAGCCCCCGGAAGTTTAGGGGCTTTTGGCGATAAATTATTGTCAGATGAGCATGCTTTTATACCCTAGTTGTGACACTGGCAAGTCACGAATTGGGGTTGGGTCCAGGGGCGGAGCCCCCGGAAGTTCAGGGGTTTTGGGCAATAAATAACTGTCAGATGAGCATGAATTTATACCTTAGTTGTGACACTGGCAGGTTACGATTTGTCGTGGGGTCCTGGGGCAAAGCCCCCAGAAGCTCAGGGGTTTTATACGTTAAATTATCGTTACATTAGCATATTTTAAACCTTATTTGTGACACTGGGAGGTCGCGAATAAGCGTGGGGTCCAGGGGGAGGAACCCCCGGAAGTTCAGGGGTTTTGGGCAATAAATTACTGTCAGAAGAGCATGCTTTTATATCCTAGTTGTGACACTGGCAGGTCACGAATTGGTGAGGGGTCCAGGGGCGGACACCCCGGAAGTTCAGGGGTTTTGGGCAATAAATTTTTGTCAGATGTGCATGCTCTTATACCCTAGTTGTGACACTGGCAGTTAACGAATTGGCGTTGGGTCCAGGGGCGGAGCCCCCGGAAATTCAGGGGTTTTGGGCAATAAATAACTATCAAATGAGCATGCTTTTATACCTTAATTGTGACACTGGCAGGTCACGAATTTGCGTGGGGTCCATGGGCGGAGCCCCCGAAAAATCACGGGTTTTGGGCAATAAATTATTGTCAGATGAGCATGCTTTTTATACCTTATTTGGTGACAATGGTAGGTCGCCAATTGGCGTGGGGTCCAGGTTGCGGAGCCCCAAGAAGCCCAGGGGTTTTGGGCAATAAATAACTGTCAGATAAGCATGATTTTATACCTTAGTTGTGACACTGGCAGGTCACGATTTGTCGTGGGGTCCGGGGGCGAAGCCCCCAGAAGCTCAGGGGTTTTATACGTTGAATTATCGTCAGATTAGCATATTTTAAACCTTATTTGTGACACTGAGAGGTCGCGAATAAGCGTGGGGTCCAGGGGGAGGAACCCCCGGAAGTTCAGGGGTTTTGGGCAATAAATTACTGTCAGATGAGCATGCTTTTATATCCTAGTTGTGACACTGGCAGGTCACGAATTGGTGAGAGGTCCAAGGGCGGAGCCCCCGGAAGTTCATGGTTTTGGGGCAATAAATTATTGTCAGATGAGCATGCATTTTATACCTTATTTGGTGACAATGGTAGGTCGCCAATTGGAGTGGGGTCCAGGGTGCGGAGCCCCAAGAAGCCCAGGAGTTTTGGGCAATAAATACTGTCAGATGAGCATGCTTTAATACCTTATTTGGTGACACTGGTAGGTCGCTAATTGGTGTGGGGTCCATGGGGAAAAGCCCCCGGAAGTTCAGGGGTTTTGGGCGATAAATTATTGTAAGATGAGCTTGCTTTTGTGTCCTAGTTGTGACACTGGCAGGTCACGAATTGGTGAGGGGTCCAGAGGCGGAGCCCCCGGAAATTCAGGGGTTTTGGGCAATAAATAACTGTCAGATGAGCATGCTTTTATACTTTATTTAGTGACACTGGTAGGTCGCGAATTGGCGTGGGGTCCAGAGGCGGAGCCCCCGGAAGTTAAGGGGTTTTGGGCAATAAATAACTGTCAGATGAGCATGCTTTTATGCCCTAGTTGTGACACTGGTAGGTCGCGAATTGGTGTGGAGTCCAGGGGGAAGAGCCCCCGGAAGTTCAGGGGTTTGGGGCGATAAATTATTGTCAGATGAGCATGCTTTTATACCCTAGTTGTGACACTGGCAAGTCACGAATTGGTAAGGGGTCCAGGGTCGGAGCCCCCGGAAGTTCAGGGGTTTTGGGCAATAAATTTTGTCAGATGTGCATGCTCTTATACCCTAGTTGTGACACTTGCAGGTCACGAATTGGCGTGGGGTCCAGGGGCGGAGCCCCCGGAAGTTCATGGGTTTTAGGCAATAAATAACTGTCAGATGAGC
Source organism: Strongylocentrotus droebachiensis (assembly GCA_035222895.1). NCBI lineage: Eukaryota > Metazoa > Echinodermata > Echinoidea > Camarodonta > Strongylocentrotidae > Strongylocentrotus > Strongylocentrotus droebachiensis. Next base: position 376,656 of record JAVYIG010000906.1, read on the forward strand.
ATGCTTTTATACCTTATTTGGTGACACTGGTAGGTCGCGAATTGGCGTGGGGTCCAAGGAGGAGCCCCCGGAAGTTCAGGGGTTTTGGGCAATAAATAACTGTCAGATGAGCATGATTTTTATACCTTAATTGTGACACTGGCAGGTCACGAATTTGCGTGGGGTCCAGGGGCGGAGCCCCCGGAAATTCAGGGGTTTTGGGATATAAATTATTGTCAGATGAGCATGCATTTAATACCTTATTTGGTGACAATGGTACGTCGCCAATTGGCGTGGGGTCCAAAGAGGAGCCCCCGGAAGTTCAGGGGTTTTGGTCAATAAATAACTGTCAGATGAGCATGATTTTATACCTTAATTTTGACACTGGCAGGTCACGAATTTGCGTGTGGTCCAGGGGCGGAGCCCCCGGAAATTCAGGGGTTTTGGGCAATAAATTATTGTCAGATGAGCATGCATTTTATACCTTATTTGGTGACAATGGTAGGTCGCCAATTGGAGTGGGGTCCAGGGTGCGGAGCCCCAAGAAGCCCAGGGGTTTTGGGCAATAAATACTGTCAGATGAGCATGCTTTTATACCTTATTTGGTGACACTGGTAGGTCGCGAATTGGTGTGGGGTCCAGGGGGAAAAGCCCCCGGAAGTTCAGGGGTTTTGGGCTATAAATTATTGTAAGATGAGCATGCTTTTATGTACCTTATTTGGTGACACTGGCAGTTAACGAATTGGCGTGGGGTCCAGGGGCGGATCCCCCTGAAGTTCATGGGTTTTGGGCAATAAATAACTGTCAGATGAGTATGCTCTTATACCCTAGTTGTGACACTGGCAGGTCACGAATCTGCGTGGTTTCCATGGGCGGAGCCCCCGAAAATTCAGGGGTTTTGGGCAATAAATTATTGTCAGATGAGCATGCTTTTTATACATTATTTGGTGACAATGGTAGGTCGCCAATTGGCGTGGGGTCCAGGGTGCGGAGCCCGAAGAAGCCCAGGGGTTTTGGGCAATAAATAAATGTCAGATGAGCATGCTTTTATACTTTATTTGGTGACACTGGTAGGTCGCGAATTGGCGTGGGGTCCAGAGGCGGAGCCCCCGGAAGTTCAGGGGTTTTGGGCAATAAATAATTGTCAGATGAGCATGCTTTTATACCTTATTTGGTGACACTGGTAGGTCGCGAATTTGTGAGGGGTCCAGGGGGAAGAGCCCCCGGAAGTTTAGGGGCTTTTGGCGATAAATTATTGTCAGATGAGCATGCTTTTATACCCTAGTTGTGACACTGGCAAGTCACGAATTGGGGTTGGGTCCAGGGGCGGAGCCCCCGGAAGTTCAGGGGTTTTGGGCAATAAATAACTGTCAGATGAGCATGAATTTATACCTTAGTTGTGACACTGGCAGGTTACGATTTGTCGTGGGGTCCTGGGGCAAAGCCCCCAGAAGCTCAGGGGTTTTATACGTTAAATTATCGTTACATTAGCATATTTTAAACCTTATTTGTGACACTGGGAGGTCGCGAATAAGCGTGGGGTCCAGGGGGAGGAACCCCCGGAAGTTCAGGGGTTTTGGGCAATAAATTACTGTCAGAAGAGCATGCTTTTATATCCTAGTTGTGACACTGGCAGGTCACGAATTGGTGAGGGGTCCAGGGGCGGACACCCCGGAAGTTCAGGGGTTTTGGGCAATAAATTTTTGTCAGATGTGCATGCTCTTATACCCTAGTTGTGACACTGGCAGTTAACGAATTGGCGTTGGGTCCAGGGGCGGAGCCCCCGGAAATTCAGGGGTTTTGGGCAATAAATAACTGTCAAATGAGCATGCTTTTATACCTTAATTGTGACACTGGCAGGTCACGAATTTGCGTGGGGTCCATGGGCGGAGCCCCCGAAAAATCAGGGGTTTTGGGCAATAAATTATTGTCAGATGAGCATGCTTTTTATACCTTATTTGGTGACAATGGTAGGTCGCCAATTGGCGTGGGGTCCAGGTTGCGGAGCCCCAAGAAGCCCAGGGGTTTTGGGCAATAAATAACTGTCAGATAAGCATGATTTTATACCTTAGTTGTGACACTGGCAGGTCACGATTTGTCGTGGGGTCCGGGGGCGAAGCCCCCAGAAGCTCAGGGGTTTTATACGTTGAATTATCGTCAGATTAGCATATTTTAAACCTTATTTGTGACACTGGGAGGTCGCGAATAAGCGTGGGGTCCAGGGGGAGGAACCCCCGGAAGTTCAGGGGTTTTGGGCAATAAATTACTGTCAGATGAGCATGCTTTTATATCCTAGTTGTGACACTGGCAGGTCACGAATTGGTGAGAGGTCCAAGGGCGGAGCCCCCGGAAGCTCATGGTTTTGGGGCAATAAATTATTGTCAGATGAGCATGCATTTTATACCTTATTTGGTGACAATGGTAGGTCGCCAATTGGAGTGGGGTCCAGGGTGCGGAGCCCCAAGAAGCCCAGGAGTTTTGGGCAATAAATACTGTCAGATGAGCATGCTTTAATACCTTATTTGGTGACACTGGTAGGTCGCTAATTGGTGTGGGGTCCATGGGGAAAAGCCCCCGGAAGTTCAGGGGTTTTGGGCGATAAATTATTGTAAGATGAGCTTGCTTTTGTGTCCTAGTTGTGACACTGGCAGGTCACGAATTGGTGAGGGGTCCAGAGGCGGAGCCCCCGGAAATTCAGGGGTTTTGGGCAATAAATAACTGTCAGATGAGCATGCTTTTATACTTTATTTAGTGACACTGGTAGGTCGCGAATTGGCGTGGGGTCCAGAGGCGGAGCCCCCGGAAGTTAAGGGGTTTTGGGCAATAAATAACTGTCAGATGAGCATGCTTTTATGCCCTAGTTGTGACACTGGTAGGTCGCGAATTGGTGTGGAGTCCAGGGGGAAGAGCCCCCGGAAGTTCAGGGGTTTGGGGCGATAAATTATTGTCAGATGAGCATGCTTTTATACCCTAGTTGTGACACTGACAGGTCACGATTTGTCGTGGGGTCCGGGGGCGAAGCCCCCAGAAGCTTAGGGGTTTTATACGTTGAATTATCGTCAGATTAGCATATTTTAAACCTTATTTGTGACACTGGGAGGTCGCGAATAAGCGTGGGGTCCAGGGGGAGGAACCCCCGGAAGTTCAGGGGTTTTGGGCAATAAATTACTGTCAGATGAGCATGCTTTTATATCCTAGTTGTGACACTGGCAGGTCACGAATTGGTGAGAGGTCCAAGGGCGGAGCCCCCGGAAGTTCATGGTTTTGGGGCAATAAATTATTGTCAGATGAGCATGCATTTTATACCTTATTTGGTGACAATGGTAGGTCGCCAATTGGAGTGGGGTCCAGGGTGCGGAGCCCCAAGAAGCCCAGGAGTTTTGGGCAATAAATACTGTCAGATGAGCATGCTTTAATACCTTATTTGGTGACACTGGTAGGTCGCTAATTGGTGTGGGGTCCATGGGGAAAAGCCCCCGGAAGTTCAGGGGTTTTGGGCAATAAATTTTTGTCAGATGTGCATGCTCTTATACCCTAGTTGTGACACTTGCAGGTCACGAATTGGCGTGGGGTCCAGGGGCGGAGCCCCCGGAAGTTCATGGGTTTTAGGCAATAAATAACTGTCAGATGAGCATGCTTTTATACCTTATTTGGTGACACTGGTAGGTCGCGAATTGGCGTGGGGTCCAAGGAGGAGCCCCCGGAAGTTCAGGGGTTTTGGGCAATAAATAACTGTCAGATGAGCATGATTTTTATACCTTAATTGTGACACTGGCAGGTCACGAATTTGCGTGGGGTCCAGGGGCGGAGCCCCCGGAAATTCAGGGGTTTTGGGATATAAATTATTGTCAGATGAGCATGCATTTAATACCTTATTTGGTGACAATGGTACGTCGCCAATTGGCGTGGGGTCCAAAGAGGAGCCCCCGGAAGTTCAGGGGTTTTGGTCAATAAATAACTGTCAGATGAGCATGATTTTATACCTTAATTTTGACACTGGCAGGTCACGAATTTGCGTGTGGTCCAGGGGCGGAGCCCCCGGAAATTCAGGGGTTTTGGGCAATAAATTATTGTCAGATGAGCATGCATTTTATACCTTATTTGGTGACAATGGTAGGTCGCCAATTGGAGTGGGGTCCAGGGTGCGGAGCCCCAAGAAGCCCAGGGGTTTTGGGCAATAAATACTGTCAGATGAGCATGCTTTTATACCTTATTTGGTGACACTGGTAGGTCGCGAATTGGTGTGGGGTCCAGGGGGAAAAGCCCCCGGAAGTTCAGGGGTTTTGGGCTATAAATTATTGTAAGATGAGCATGCTTTTATGTCCTAGTTGTGACACTGGCAGGTCACGAATTGGCGTGGGGTCCAGGGGCGGAGCCCCTTGAATTTCAGGGGTTTTGGGCAATAAATAACTGTCAGATGAGCATGTTTTTATACCATATTTGGTGACACTGGTAGGTTGCGAATTGGTGTGGGGTTCAGGGAAAGAGCCCCCGGAAGTTCAGGGGTTTTGGGCGAAAAATTATTGTAAGATGAGCATGCTTTTTTGCCCTAATTTTGACACTGGCAGGTCACGAATTGGCGTTGGGTCCAGGGGCGGAGCCCCCGGAAATTCAGGGGTTTTGGGCAATAAATAACTGTCAAATGAGCATGCTTTTATACCTTTTTTGGTGACACTGGTAGGTCGCGAATTGGCGTGGGGTCCAGAGGCGGAGCCCCCGGAAGTTCAGGGGTTTTAGGCAATAAATAACTGTCAGATGAGCATGCTTTTATACCCTAGTTGTGACACTGGCAGGTCACGAATTGGGGTTGGGTCCAGGGGCGGAGCCCCCGGAAGTTCAGGGGTTTTGGTCAATAAATAACTGTCAGATGAGCATGATTTTATACCTTAATTTTGACACTGGCAGGTCACGAATTTGCGTGTGGTCCAGGGGCGGAGCCCCCGGAAATTCAGGGGTTTTGGGCAATAAATTATTGTCAGATGAGCATGCTTTTTATACCTTATTTGGTGACAATGGTAGGTCGCCAATTGGAGTGGGGTCCAGGGTGCGGAGCCCCAAGAAGCCCAGGGGTTTTGGGCAATAAATACTGTCAGATGAGCATGCTTTTATACCTTATTTGGTGACACTGGTAGGTCGCGAATTGGTGTGGGGTCCAGGGGGAAAAGCCCCCGGAAGTTCAGGGGTTTTGGGCTATAAATTATTGTAAGATGAGCATGCTTTTATGTCCTAGTTGTGACACTGGCAGGTCACGAATTGGCGTGGGGTCCAGGGGCGGAGCCCCTTGAATTTCAGGGGTTTTGGGCAATAAATAACTGTCAGATGAGCATGTTTTTATACCATATTTGGTGACACTGGTAGGTTGCGCATTGGTGTGGGGTTCAGGGAAAGAGCCCCCGGAAGTTCAGGGGTTTTGGGCGAAAAATTATTGTAAGATGAGCATGCTTTTTTGCCCTAATTTTGACACTGGCAGGTCACGAATTGGCGTTGGGTCCAGGGGCGGAGCCCCCGGAAATTCAGGGGTTTTGGGCAATAAATAACTGTCAAATGAGCATGCTTTTATACCTTTTTTGGTGACACTGGTAGGTCGCGAATTGGCGTGGGGTCCAGAGGCGGAGCCCCCGGAAGTTCAGGGGTTTTAGGCAATAAATAACTGTCAGATGAGCATGCTTTTATACCCTAGTTGTGACACTGGCAGGTCACGAATTGGGGTTGGGTCCAGGGGCGGAGCCCCCGGAAGTTCAGGGGTTTTGGTCAATAAATAACTGTCAGATGAGCATGATTTTATACCTTAATTTTGACACTGGCAGGTCACGAATTTGCGTGTGGTCCAGGGGCGGAGCCCCCGGAAATTCAGGGGTTTTGGGCAATAAATTATTGTCAGATGAGCATGCATTTTATACCTTATTTGGTGACAATGGTAGGTCGCCAATTGGAGTGGGGTCCAGGGTGCGGAGCCCCAAGAAGCCCAGGGGTTTTGGGCAATAAATACTGTCAGATGAGCATGCTTTTATACCTTATTTGGTGACACTGGTAGGTCGCGAATTGGTGTGGGGTCCAGGGGGAAAAGCCCCCGGAAGTTCAGGGGTTTTGGGCTATAAATTATTGTAAGATGAGCATGCTTTTATGTCCTAGTTGTGACACTGGCAGGTCACGAATTGGCGTGGGGTCCAGGGGCGGAGCCCCTTGAATTACAGGGGTTTTGGGCAATAAATAACTGTCAGATGAGCATGTTTTTATACCATATTTGGTGACACTGGTAGGTTGCGAATTGGTGTGGGGTTCAGGGAAAGAGCCCCCGGAAGTTCAGGGGTTTTGGGCGAAAAATTATTGTAAGATGAGCATGCTTTTTTGCCCTAATTTTGACACTGGCAGGTCACGAATTGGCGTTGGGTCCAGGGGCGGAGCCCCCGGAAATTCAGGGGTTTTGGGCAATAAATAACTGTCAAATGAGCATGCTTTTATACCTTTTTTGGTGACACTGGTAGGTCGCGAATTGGCGTGGGGTCCAGAGGCGGAGCCCCCGGAAGTTCAGGGGTTTTAGGCAATAAATAACTGTCAGATGAGCATGCTTTTATACCCTAGTTGTGACACTGGCAGGTCACGAATTGGGGTTGGGTCCAGGGGCGGAGCCCCCGGAAGTTCAGGGGTTTTGGGCAATAAATAACTGTCAGATGAGCATGATTTTATACCTTAGTTGTGACACTGACAGGTCACGATTTGTCGTGGGCTCCGGGGGGCGTCTTATTTTTTCGTACCACGGCGAGGCCGGATTCCTGTTTTATCATGAATATTCATTAGGCAGGGTCGGGGAAGTCTCGATTCTCTTAAATATTCATATCGAGGTGGGAATGCACGACGCGCGCTATGCTCGCACAAAGTGAGAAGATTTAGTTCACGGTGAATGCATATGGGTGAGTAATTGATTGAAATATCAGTAGATTAAGAGAATTTAGTCATTAATTTGAAAAAGCTGTAATTCGTGATCTACTGTAATTTCTTTACATTTTGAGACTGTTCTCAACAGATTTGTGGGGAAAAGGCTAGGAAAATATTTCTCTTGAAATTGCACTTTGACTTTCATCGTCGTGAAGTAGTTTGACTGCGGTTTGCCTTCATGTCACCCTTTAGAGCCCCGGGGTTCCGGCAGGCCCACGTTGGGGGAATTTCGGTGCTCATCTGCATCAAGATAAAACTTTCTGATCAGGTTTTATTCCAAATTTGATCGTCATCGTGAATCTAATTCACCAATCATCCATTGAATTTAAATCTAGATTTAACGTTACACCTTAAAATAATCTATGAAGTATGATTTCTTTAATAATCCAAGAGGGTTAATTCTTGTTTATATCTTTAGTAGATGTCGACTCTGTTGGCTATAGGTCTACTACTAGTATTACTAAGACTAAGTGCTATCCGTTCGCTCAGTTGCATCATTGGTGCGTGTCAACTTTTAGACCAAAATTGTTTGTGACCATGGATAATCAAACGGCTCCAAACCATATTTCATTTAGACGTAAACCTGGAACTTATTAATAAAAATATTCAAAAACAAACAAACTAGACCCAGGATTCATTTATTTAATGTTCAGATGTTGTGTGTGTCCAGTGTGCTTGTCAAGTTGTCATAACTTTTCTAGATCTAGACCTATATTAAAGATTTTTTCTTCTCCAAAGTGTGCAGTTCATTTGATAAATCTATTTTTTGTTGGACGTTGTATAAGAGAAGACCCCTAGGGTAGTCGACAATTATGTTTACTTATACGCAGAGGCGGCGGAGCCTTGGGGCGGAGCAACTTCCAAAGTGGGGGGGGGCACCAACAAAAAGGGCACTTTCTAGAAAAAAGGGCACCTTCAGAGGGAAAATATACCATTTTTTTGACATTGGTATATACCCCTATTTTGTGATTACATTATCAGGGATGATTTCAATATTTGTTTCTCTTAATACAGCATTTAAGATATTGCTTAAGTATCATACTTTGCAGTTTTTGGCTTGCAGTGCGAAAAATTACATCTTATAAAGAGGAAAACCCAATCCTGATGGGGTTATATAAGCACAATCTCATAACGGAAGACTGAATAGATCTGTGATAAGTTACATAATTATATTTTCTATAACTATGGGCAAGCGTAGCGAGCGAGCTTTGTGGGAAATTGCTTTTAGTCGCTTGAAATTAGGGACACGTTTAATGATGAGAGGAAAAGGGGACACTTATCGAAAGGGTTAAGACACTTATCAGAAAAGAAAAGAAGCATGTGTCAAAGTACAAAGGCTAATTATCCGAGGTGAAAATGGGGCACTTCTTACACCTCAACAAAGAGGCATGCACCAGGGATGATAAGAACATGGGCATTTGTCGACGGAAAAGAGGCACCCATCAGATTTTGATAGGGGGCATTTATAAGCAGTGAAAAGGGGCATTTATGAAAAAGGGATAGGTTCTTTATAAGAAAGGAAATAGGGTACATATCATTGTTAAAAGGGTAATGAGAAGGGGAAGTGGCTCTTATTAAAAAGAAAAAGTGGCACATGTTTAAATAAACGGGGCACTTATCAAAGACGAAAAGTAATACCGGTAATTATGATAAGGGGTAAGGGTGCTTATAAGGAAAAAAGGCATTATATAGGAAGGAAAAGGAGGACGTGTCAAAATAAAAGGGGCATTTATAAGAGATGAAAAGAGTACTGACTAGGAGGGGAAGGGGTGCTTGTCAAAGTAAAACAAGTATCTCTCAGAAGTGAATAGGGTCATTTACAAGAGATGAAAAGGGGCACTTAAGAGAATGAAAAGGAACTATTTTCATAGATGAAAAGGGGCATTTATGAGAAGGGAAAGGGCCTATTTTTAAATGGGGGCACTTATAAGAAAAAGGGGCACTTATTAAAAATGAAAGGGAGCACATGTGAAGATATAAGGTGCGCTTATCCAAGTTAAAAGGGGTAGTTATTAAAAGGGGAAGGGGCACTTTAAAAACTTAATAGGGGCACTTGTCAGAGTAAAAGGGGCACTTTCCTATGTAAAAAGGGGCACTTTTCCTATGCAAAAAGGGGCACTTTTAGGGTACTTGACCAAATGGGAGGGCACTCTGCCTCCCCCCCCCCCTCTCGGAGCGCCGCCTCTGCTTATATAGTATGTAGTCCACCTCTTCTTGTTATAATAAACTAATTCTACTTAGTACTGCTTCGTGTTCATAGGCCATAGAAACCACTGTTTGATGCACAAGTTAAATCTTCCATTTAGTTTTACTTTGTACTGTGGTTTATTAAATAGGAATGTTGATTTCCACACCATATTAAAATTAAGGCCAACCATATGACATAAAAATATCTATTAATTTGAAGTATGCTAGATCTATTTTATTTTGTTAAGGAGAAAGGGATGCCTTGATTGTCGTATTGATTTTCTTCTTCTTTTTGTTCCAAAAGATTGAAACTGAAGAGCTGGAAGGAGGACATTACAACATCTCTTATATTTGCAAGATGAAGCAGAAAGTCCCATGCAGGTACAGTTATCAGGTTATTTAGCACACACATATTAAACGACCACCTATTAATTCACTCAAAAGGAAATGGAACTAAGTTGACATTGCAAGCATATATAGTGGAGGGTATATTTTATTCTAGTTCTGCACCTAGTATACAAATATTGATGTCTTTTCTTTCTATGTTTACAAAGGAAAATTTGTCCTTATTTACAGGAGGTCCTGTGTTTAGAAGGGCCATATCAAATGCACATTGTAAGCACTACATGTAGGGTATACACAGGACCCCTCATTTTTTTTTTGTAAGGGGTACTTTCACTTCTTGAGCAATGAAGATGAAGAAGAACACAAAATAAGATTGATAAAAGTCTGTTAATAGGATGTATTATGGTTGATATGTATCCATCAGTATCAGTTTTTAATTGAAGTACATGTACCTACTTTGTTTTCTCTCATGTAGGATGATGCCTCTCTACAGTGGATGATGAAGGCATTCTGGTTTGCAAACTCAGGAGAGGAACAAAGAACAGATGTTGACGGGATCATATCTAGAGATGCGGGCCTACTACACTTCATACGAGCAAGTGTGCTAATATACATGAAGGTACCCCCAATAAATTTTTGTGGAACAAATGTCATGGAGAAAATTATAGATCTAAAACAGATATTTTTCATTGTCAGTTGACTTGTAAAAGAATAATTGACTTAATATCACAATTGTAATTTAGATTAAAAATTAAATGTCAATATAGATGAAATATAAGTCTACATTACGTATGTTTCAGTAGCATTATTTCCAGTACATTCTCTGGTCAAAGTTGTTTGGTCATTTTATGTCCCATACTTAACCGAGTATTATTCAATTACCGGTATGAGCACGAGTTGTATTACATTGTATTACTTATTTCATACCTTGTCTGATCCGAGCTCCAGCAGGCCTATCGTCTTAATGGGATCATCAGTAATAATTTAAGATGCGGTCAGTATTTAAACTAGTCTTGGTACAAAAAATAGTTTAGGTTTGCCCACTAGAACCCCAAGTGAATTTCAGTCCTTCCTTTTTCTGAGCAGGTATCAGGGTGTATGTTATTAGTCATTGTTGATTTTTTTTATATCTTATTTCATTTTTCCATTCAACAGACTTGGGTTATATTTTTTTCTGAAAACTAGGCTACAACTTTAGTGATGGATGCAGAAGATATCTACACGAGACTACGTCTTAAAGATGCCACCCTCATATAATGAAAGAGGACAATAGAGATGGGTTTAAACTGGAATATTTACATGATATTTATTTGTTATTTGTATTATATGTTTGTAGAATACTACATTCAATAAAGCTAATGAAGTTTATCATCTTGTCGACTTTCAAATAATTAAAGATAACTAATCCTCAACGAATAAACATTAAAATTCTAACAATGTCAACTACCATCTTATAGGATGAAACTGAGGACTGGGCAGAAAGATTCTCCTTCAAATTTGATTGATAAAGGTCTATCAGTCTATATCAAAGATTGAATTAATCAATGATATTTTGATTATAATTATACATGTTAAAATTCATTTACCTCTATGGACTTCTGTATAGGAAGTTTTGTAGATTATGAAATTATTGCTACTTCAAGTATTGTATGTAAGAAGGTTTGAAAGACAACACTCTAAATGCATTAAATATGTAAACTGCTAATCCTCATTGCCTTTCGTATCCAAACTGGTAGCTTTCATAGAATCATGTTTCGATGCTTCCCAACTAAAGAAAACAGGGAGTGGGGGGGGGGGGGGGGGCTTGCTATCCTCTTATCTTATCCTCTGTACAAATATAATTATATGTTTATATTAGAAGGATTTAGAAAGTGAAATTTTGAATTATAGCATTACTGTTGGTAGAAATAATGGCAGTGTCGGGAGGGGGGGGGGGTTCCTGGTGAAATTTACGGTATGCCAATGTCAAATTAATAAAAAAGAGAAAACTATTCTTAATAATAAAAATTATACAGTACATGGGCCTCCTAACAAAAACCCTGGTACCACTGTTGTGTTTTGAGTGTGTTTTTTTTTTTTTTGGGGGGGGGGGGGGGGCTGGCAAACCAATTACAAATTTCCAGTGTTAAATTCAAATTTGTTTCTTTAACAAAATTATGTCAATATATTGTAATTAAACAATGTTTCACTTTCCTTTTTTTCAAGTTAGATATTTGAATAAAATGATTAACATATACTTTCCGGTTTCTCTGGCCTCTACATTAAAAATGTTCTACTTCTAGCAAAGCTCCTGGAAAGGCTGCAAAAAGGGAGAGTGAAGAGAATGAAATTGAAATGTGGACAGTAATGGAGTGAATATGGAATGGTTGATGGTAGTTGATAACGAGTGAATGCAAATGAGTGGCAACAAGTACGACTGAAAGTGAGACAGAAAGGAATTGCAACAGGTTGCTCAGTCAAGAGAACAAACCTTGCAGAAGATAGCTTTCGAAAGACAGAGAAAGAGAGAAAAGGGGAATTATAAAAAAAGGAAAAGGGGGCATGTGTCAAAGGGGCATTTATGAGAAAGGGTTGGGGTTGGGGCTCCTATTAAACAGGGAAAGGGGCACATATCAAAAGGTAAAAGGGCACTTGTTAGAAAGTTTAAGGGGACGCGTGTCAAAGTAAAAAAAAATGAAAGGGCTTTTATCAGATATCACAAGGGGCACTTATGAAAATGGAACAGTGGCACTTATTATGAAGTTAAAGGGGCATTTGTTGAAGAAAAAGGGGCACCTGTCAGATTTGAATAGTGGGTAATTATCGCCAGGGCCGTAGCCAGAGTTTGGGGGGGGGGGGGCACATACATGTAATTGATCGACGTCCTGGGGAGGGGTCAAAAAGAGTTCAACCGATCTTGGATTTTTTTTCTTCTTTTTTTTCTTCAATGTATGTGAAAGAATGTGTAGTTTTCTCTCGAGTTTGTCTCATCATGCGTGGGATCTGTGGGTGCTGGGGTTCCTGCAGCAACCCTGTACATGGATTTTCTTCAGTGGGTGCATATAACTCGTGGACTTCACATTGTAAACCTTCAAATGATGAATTATCATCGAGTCCCCCACCCCCCCCCCCCCCTTCCCTCATTATTTTAGAAAGAAACCAAAGAGAACTTTTAAGAGAAAAAGAGAAAGGAAAGGAAAAAATGGTAGCTAGGCCTAAACAAAAACAAGAGGCAAGATAAAAGAAAACAAGATTGAAGATATGGTATCAATATTATCTTGCTCCTTTCCCTTTTTCTTTTGTCTTCTTTTCATTTCAATTTTCTTGCAATTTATTTCTTTCTTCCTTGGTATCTATTCCGTATTCTTTATTTCTTCCATTCATTTATTATTTATATATATTTTACTTTTTAACTTTGTTATTCTTCTTTCTAATCCCATTTTTCTTTCTTCCTTTTCTTCCTTATGCAGTTAAGTGAGCATAGATCATAGAAATAATTTAAGTGCAATACACAAGTATTTTATTTTTGATAAATGTCTGTATGTAGGCCTATTCTAATTATCTATTTTATACAGTTTATAATACTGTATCACATATTCAATACCATAATGCAACCTCTGCTTGTAATATTTAAAAAGCAAACCTAGAACTGATTATTTACCAATTCATGAAAAGAACTAGACTCCCATTAATCTCAGAAAAGTAGGCCTAGGCTACTCACAAATTGCCTATCAAGACTCTTACTTGAAATATATGCTATATATCTTGTCTACCGGTACTGACATTTTGGCATTTACTAGTAATTAAACACAGCATTTATGACTGTATTATCTAAATGACCATGACATTGCTTTTCTATGTCATATTATAGGCCTGCCATTATTCGATGCTGCGCATGCCTCGATCATACATGAATATTCAAGAGAATCGAGACTTTCCCCGGCCCTGCCTAATGAATATTCATGATAAAACAGGAATCCGGGCTCGCCGTGGTACGAAAAAATAAGACGCGTCCGGGGGCGAAGCCCCCAGAAGCTCAGGGGTTTTATACGTTGAATTATCGTCAGATTAGCATATTTTAAACCTTATTTGTGACACTGGGAGGTCGCGAATAAGCGTGGGGTCCAGGGGGAGGAACCCCCGGAAGTTCAGGGGTTTTGGGCAATAAATTACTGTCAGATGAGCATGCTTTTATATCCTAGTTGTGACACTGGCAGGTCACGAATTGGTGAGGGGTCCAAGGGCGGAGCCCCCGGAAGTTCATGGGTTTTGGGCAATAAATTATTGTCAGATGAGCATGCATTTTATACCTTATTTGGTGACAATGGTAGGTCGCCAATTGGAGTGGGGTCCAGGGTGCGGAGCCCCAAGAAGCCCAGGAGTTTTGAGCACTAAATTTTTGTCAGATGTGAATGCTCTTATACCCTAGTTTTGACACTGGCAGTTAACGAATTGGCGTGGGGTCCAGGGGCGGATCCCCCGGAAGTTCATGGGTTTTGGGCAATAAATAACTGTCAGATGAGCATGATTTTATACCTTAATTGTGACACTGGCAGGTCACGAATTTGCGTGGGGTCCATGGGCGGAGCCCCCGGAAATTCAGGGGTTTTGGGCAATAAATTATTGTCAGATGAGCATGCTTTATATACCTTATTTGGTGACAATGGTAGGTCGCCAATTGGCGTGGGGCCCAGGGTGCGGAGCCCCAAGAAGCCCAGGGGTTTTGGGCAATAAATAACTGTCAGATGAGCATGCTTTTATACCTTATTTGGTGACACTGGTAGGTCGCGAATTGGTGTGGGGTCCAGGGGGAAGAGCCCCCGGAAGTTCAGGGGTTTTGGGCGATAAATTATTGTAAGATGAGCATGCTTTTATGCCCTAGTTGTGACACTGGCAGGTCACGAATTGGGGTGGGGTCCAGGGGCGGAGCCCCCGGAAATTCAGGGGTCTTGGGCAATAAATTATTGTCAGATGAGCATGCTTTTATACCTTATTTGGTGACACTGGTAGGTCGCGAATTGGCGTGGGGTCCGGGGGCGAAGCCCCCAGAAGCTCAAGGGTTTTATACGTTAAATTATCGTCAGATGAGCATATTTTAAACCTTTTTTGTGACACTGGCAGGTCATGAATTGGCATGGGGTCCGGGGGCTAAGCATCCCAGAAGCTCAGGGGTTTTATACGTCAAATTATCGTCAGATGAGCATATTTTAAACCTTATTTGTGACACTGGGAAGTCGCGAATAAGCGTGGGGTCCAGGAGGAGGATCCCCCAGAAGCTCAGGGTTTTACAACATTAAATTATCGTCAGATGAGCATATTTTATACCTTAATTGTGACACTGGCAGGTCACGAATTGGTGTGGGGTCCAGGGGCGGAGCCCCGGAAATTCAGGGGTTTTGGGCAATAAATTATTGTCAGATGAGCATGCTTTTTATATCTTATTTGGTGACAACGGTAGGTCGCCAATTGGCGTGGTAGCCCTATGGTAGATGAGTGGTGGCTCTATGGTAGATGAGTGGTGGCTCTATGGTAGATGAATGGTGGCTCTATGGTAGATGAATGGTGGCTCTATGGTAGATGAATGGTGGCTGTATGGTAGATGAATAGTGGCTCTATGGTAGATGAATGGTGGCTCTATGGTAGATGAATGGTGGCTCTATGGTAGATGAAAGATGGCTATATGGTAGATGAATGATGGCTCTATGGTAGATGAATGGTGGCTCTATGGTAGATGAATGGTAGATGAGTGGTGGGTGAATGGTAGATGAATGGTAGCTCTATGGTAGATGAATGGTGGCTCTATGGTAGATGAATGGTGGCTCTATGGTAGATGAATGGTGGCTCTATGGTAGATGAATGGTGGCTCTATGGTAGATGAATGGTAGATGAGTGGTGAATAAATGGTAGATGAATGGTGGCCCTATGGTAGATGAATGGTGGCTCTATGGTAGATGAATGGTGGCTCTATGGTAGATGAATGGTGGCTCTATGGTAGATGAATGGTGGCTCTATGGTAGATGAATGATGGCTCTATGGTAGATGAATGATGGCTATAATGGTAGATGAATGATGGCTCTATGGTAGATGAATGGTGGCTCTATGGTAGATGAAGGGTAGATGAGTGGTGGGTGAATGGTAGATGAATGGTAGCTCTATGGTAGATGAATGGTGGCTCTATGGTAGATGAATGGTGGCTCTATGGTAGATGAATGGTGGCTCTATGGTAGATGAATGGTGGCTCTATGGTAGATGAATGGTAGATGAGTGGTGAATAAATGGTAGATGAATGGTGGCCCTATGGTAGATGAATGGTGGCTCTATGGTAGATGAATGGTGGCTCTATGGTAGATGAATGGTGGCTCTATGGTAGATGAATGGTGGCTCTATGGTAGATGAATGGTGGATCTATGGTAGAAGACTGGTGGGCCTATGGTAAATGAATGGTGGCTCTATGGTAGATGAATGGTGGAAGAATGGTAGATGAATGGTAGCCCTATTGTAGATGAATGGTGGCTCTATGGTAGATGAATGGTGGCTCTATGGTATATGAATGGTGGCTCTATGGTAGATGAATGGTGGCTCTATGGTGGATGAATAGTGGCTCTATGGTAGATGAATGGTGGCTCTATGGTAGATGAATGGTGGCTCTATGGTAGATGATTGGTGGCTCTATGGTAGATGAATGGTAGATGAGTGGTGGGTGAATGGTAGATGAATGGTAGCTCTATGGTAGATGAATGGTGGCTCTATGGTAGATGAATGGTGGCTCTATGGTAGATGAATGGTGGGTCTATGGTAGATGAATGGTGGCTCTATGGTAGATGAATTGTGGCTCTATGGTAGATGAATGGTGGCTCTATGGTAGATGAATGGTAGATGAGTGGTGGGTGAATGGTAGATGAATGGTAGCTCTATGGTAGATGAATAGTGGCTCTATGGTAGATGAATGGTGGCTCTATGGTAGATGAATGGTGGGTCTATGGTAGATGAATGGTGGCTCTAAGGTAGATGAATGGTGGCTCTATGGTAGATGAATGGTGGATGAATGGTAGATGAATGGTA
The DNA here is from genome assembly GCA_035222895.1 of Strongylocentrotus droebachiensis. NCBI lineage: Eukaryota > Metazoa > Echinodermata > Echinoidea > Camarodonta > Strongylocentrotidae > Strongylocentrotus > Strongylocentrotus droebachiensis. The sequence continues at coordinate 393,144 of JAVYIG010000906.1, forward strand.
GCCCTATGGTAGATGAATTGTGGCTCTATGGTAGATGAATGGTGGCTCTATGGTAGATGAATGGTGGGTCTATGGTAGATGAATGGTGGCTCTATGGTAGATGAATGGTGGCTCTATGGTAGATGAATGGTGGATGAATGGTAGATGAATGATAGCCCTATGGTAGATGAATGGTGGCTCTATGGTAGATGAATGGTGGCTCTATGGTATATGAATGGTGGCTCTATGGTAGATGAATGGTGGCTCTATGGTGGATGAATAGTGGCTCTATGGTAGATGAATGGTGGCTCTATGGTAGATGAATGGTGGCTCTATGGTAGATGAATGGTGGCTCTATGGTAGATGAATGGTGGCTCTATGGTAGATGAATGGTAGCTCTATGGTAGATGAATGGTGGCTCTATGGTAGATGAATGGCTCTATGGTAGATGAATGGTGGCTCTATTGTAGATGAATGGTGGCTCTATGGTAGATGAATGGTGACTCTATGGTAGATGAATGGTGGCTATATGGTAGATGAATGATGGCTCTATGGTAGATGAATGGTGGCTCTATGGTATATAAATGGTGGCTCTATGGTATTTAAATGGTTTCTCTATGGTAGATGAATGGTGGCTCTATGGTAGATGAATGGTGGCTCTATGGTAGATGAATGGTGGCTCTATGGTAGATGAATGGTGGCTCTATGGTAGATGATTGGTGGCTCTATGGTAGATGAATGGTAGATGAGTGGTGGGTGAATGGTAGATGAATGGTAGCTCTATGGTAGATGAATGGTGGCTCTATGGTAGATGAATGGTGGCTCTATGGTAGATGAATGGTGGGTCTATGGTAGATGAATGGTGGCTCTATGGTAGATGAATTGTGGCTCTATGGTAGATGAATGGTGGCTCTATGGTAGATGAATGGTAGATGAGTGGTGGGTGAATGGTAGATGAATGGTAGCTCTATGGTAGATGAATAGTGGCTCTATGGTAGATGAATGGTGGCTCTATGGTAGATGAATGGTGGGTCTATGGTAGATGAATGGTGGCTCTATGGTAGATGAATGGTGGCTCTATGGTAGATGAATGGTGGCTCTATGGTAGATGAATGGTAGATGAGTGGTGAATAAATGGTAGATGAATGGTGGCCCTATGGTAGATGAATTGTGGCTCTATGGTAGATGAATGGTGGCTCTATGGTAGATGAATGGTGGGTCTATGGTAGATGAATGGTGGCTCTATGGTAGATGAATGGTGGCTCTATGGTAGATGAATGGTGGATGAATGGTAGATGAATGGTAGCCCTATGGTAGATGAATGGTGGCTCTATGGTAGATGAATGGTAGATGAGTGGTGGGTGAATGGTAGATGAATGGTAGCTCTATGGTAGATGAATAGTGACTCTATGGTAGATAAATAGTGGCTCTATGGTAGATGAATGGTTGTTCTATGGTGGATGAATGGTGGCTCTATGGTGGATGAATGGTAGATGAATGGTGGCTCTATGGTAGATGAATGGTGGCTCTATGGTAGATGAATGGTGGCTCTATGGTAGATGAATGGTAGATGAGTGGTGGGTGAATGGTAGATGAATGGTAGCTCTATGGTAGATGAATAGTGACTCTATGGTAGATGAATGGTGGCTCTATGGTAGATGAATGATGGCTCTATGGTAGATGAATGGTGGCTCTATGTTATTTAAATGGTTTCTCTATGGTAGATAAATGATGGCTCTATGGTAGATGAATAGTGGCTCTATGGTAGATGAATGGTGGCTCTATGGTATATTAATGATGGCTCTATGGTAGATGAATGGTGGCTCTATGGTAGATGAGTGGTGGATGAATGGTAGATGAATGGTAGCTCGATGGTAGATGAATGGTGGCTCTATGGTAGATGAATGGTGGCTCTATGGTAGATGAATGGTGGCTCTATGGTAGATGAATGGTAGATGAGTGGTGAATAAATGGTAGATGAATGGTGGCCCTATGGTAGATGAATGGTGGCTCTATGGTAGATGAATGGTGGCTCTATGGTAGATGAATGGTAGCTCTATGGTAGATGAATGGTGGCTCTATGGTAGATGAATGGTGGCTCTATGGTAGATGAATGGTGGGTCTATGGTAGATGAATGGTGGCTCTATGGTAGATGAATTGTGGCTCTATGGTAGATGAATGGTGGCTCTATGGTAGATGAATGGTAGATGAGTGGTGGGTGAATGGTAGATGAATGGTAGCTCTATGGTAGATGAATAGTGGCTCTATGGTATATGAATGGTGGCTCTATGGTAGATGAATGGTGGGTCTATGGTAGATGAATGGTGGCTCTATGGTAGATGAATGGTGGCTCTATGGTAGATGAATGGTGGCTCTATGGTAGATGAATGGTAGATAAGTGGTGAATAAATGGTAGATGAATGGTGGCCCTATGGTAGATGAATGATGGCTCTATGGTAGATGAATGGTGGCTCTATGGTAGTTGAATGGTGGCTCAATGGTAGATGAATGGTGGCTCTATGGTAGATGAGTCGTGGCTCTATGGTAGATGAATGGTGGCTATATGGTAGATGAATGGTGGCTCTATGGTAGATGAATGGTGGCTCTATGGTAGATGAATGGTAGATGAGTGGTGGGTGAATGGTAAATGAATGGTAGCTCTATGGTAGATGAATAGTGACTCTATGGTAGATAAATGGTGGCTCTATGGTAGATGAATGGTTGTTCTATGGTGGATGAATGGTGGCTCTATGGTGGATGAATGGTAGATGAATGGTGGCTCTATGGTAGATGAATGGTGGCTCTATGGTAGATGAATGGTGGCTCTATGGTAGATGAATGGTAGATGAGTGGTGGGTGAATGGTAGATGAATGGTAGCTCTATGGTAGATGAATAGTGACTCTATGGTAGATGAATGGTGGCTCTATGGTAGATGAATGATGGCTCTATGAATGGTAGCTGTATGAGAGATGAATGGTAGATGAGTGGTGGGTGAATGGTAGATGGTTGGTAGCCCTATGGTAGATGAGTGGTGGCTCTATGGTAGATGAGTGGTGGCTGAATGGTAGCTGTATGAGTAGATGAATGGTAGATGAGTGGTGGGTGAATGGTAGATGAATGGTAGCTCTATGGTAGATGAATTGTGGCTCTATGGTAGATGAATGTTGGCTCTATGGTAGATGGTTGGTAGATGGTTGGTAGCCCTATGGTAGATGAGTGGTGGCTCTATGGTAGATGAGTGGTGGCTCTATGGTAGATGAATGGTGGCTCTATGGTAGATGAATTGTGGCTCTATGGTAGATGAATGTTGGCTCTATGGTAGATGAATGGTGGCTCTATAGTTGAAGAATGGTGGCTCAATGGTAGATGAATGCTGGCTGTATGGTAGATGAATGGTAGCTGTATGGTAGATGAATGGTAGATGAGTGGTGGATGAATGGTAGATGAATGGTAGCCCTATGGTAGATGAGTGGTGGCTCTATGGTAGATGAAAGATGGCTCTATGGTAGATGAATGGTAGCTCTATTGTAGATGGTTGGTAGCCCTATGGTAGATGAGTGGTGGCTCTATGGTAGATGAGTGGTGGCTGAATGGTAGCTGTATGAGAGATGAATGGTAGATGAATGGTAGAATGAATGGTAGATGAATGGTAGCTCTATGGTAGATGAATAGTGACTCTATGGTAGATGAATGGTGGCTCTATGGTAGATGAATGATGGCTCTATGGTAGATGAATGGTGGCTCTATGTTATTTAAATGGTTTCTCTATGGTAGATAAATGATGGCTCTATGGTAGATGAATAGTGGCTCTATGGTAGATGAATGGTGGCTCTATGGTATATTAATGATGGCTCTATGGTAGATGAATGGTGGCTCTATGGTAGATGAGTGGTGGATGAATGGTAGATGAATGGTAGCTCGATGGTAGATGAATGGTGGCTCTATGGTAGATGAATGGTAGCTGTATGGTAGATGAATGGTAGCTGTATGAGAGATGAATGGTAGATGAGTGGTGGATGAATGGTAGATGAATGGTAGCCCTATGGTAGATGAGTGGTGGCTCTATGGTAGATGAAAGATGGCTCTATGGTAGATGAATGGTAGCTCTATTGTAGATGGTTGGTAGCCCTATGGTAGATGAGTGGTGGCTCTATGGTAGATGAGTGGTGGCTCTATGGTAGATGAGTGGTGGCTCTATGGTAGATGAATTGTGGCTCTATGGTAGATGAATGTTGGCTCTATGGTAGATGGTTGGTAGATGGTTGGTAGCCCTATGGTAGATGAGTGGTGGCTCTATGGTAGATGAGTGGTGGCTCTATGGTAGATGAATGGTGGCTCTATGGTAGATGAATTGTGGCTCTATGGTAGATGAATGTTGGCTCTATGGTAGATGAATGGTGGCTCTATAGTTGATGAATGGTGGCTCAATGGTAGATGAATGCTGGCTGTATGGTAGATGAATGGTAGCTGTATGGTAGATGAATGGTAGATGAGTGGTGGATGAATGGTAGATGAATGGTAGCCCTATGGTAGATGAGTGGTGGCTCTATGGTAGATGAAAGATGGCTCTATGGTAGATGAATGGTAGCTCTATTGTAGATGGTTGGTAGCCCTATGGCTCTATGGTAGATGAATGGTAGCTCTATTGTAGATGGTTGGTAGCCCTATGGTAGATGAGTGGTGGCTCTATGGTAGATGAGTGGTGGCTCTATGGTAGATGAGTGGTGGCTCTATGGTAGATGAATTGTGGCTCTATGGTAGATGAATGTTGGCTCTATGGTAGATGGTTGGTAGATGGTTGGTAGCCCTATGGTAGATGAGTGGTGGCTCTATGGTAGATGAGTGGTGGCTCTATGGTAGATGAATGGTGGCTCTATGGTAGATGAATTGTGGCTCTATGGTAGATGAATGTTGGCTCTATGGTAGATGAATGGTGGCTCTATAGTTGATGAATGGTGGCTCAATGGTAGATGAATGCTGGCTGTATGGTAGATGAATGGTAGCTGTATGGTAGATGAATGGTAGATGAGTGGTGGATGAATGGTAGATGAATGGTAGCCCTATGGTAGATGAGTGGTGGCTCTATGGTAGATGAAAGATGGCTCTATGGTAGATGAATGGTAGCTCTATTGTAGATGGTTGGTAGCCCTATGGTAGATGAGTGGTGGCTCTATGGTAGATGAGTGGTGGCTGAATGGTAGCTGTATGAGAGATGAATGGTAGATGAGTGGTGGGTGAATGGTAGATGAATGGTAGCTCTATGGTAGATGAATAGTGACTCTATGGTAGATGAATGGTGGCTCTATGGTAGATGAATGATGGCTCTATGGTAGATGAATGGTGGCTCTATGTTATTTAAATGGTTTCTCTATGGTAGATAAATGATGGCTCTATGGTAGATGAATAGTGGCTCTATGGTAGATGGCTCTATGGTAGATGAATTGTGGCTCTATGGTAGATGAATGTTGGCTCTATGGTAGATGAATGGTGGCTCTATAGTTGATGAATGGTGGCTCAATGGTAGATGAATGCTGGCTGTATGGTAGATGAATGGTAGCTGTATGGTAGATGAATGGTAGATGAGTGGTGGATGAATGGTAGATGAATGGTAGCCCTATGGTAGATGAGTGGTGGCTCTATGGTAGATGAAAGATGGCTCTATGGTAGATGAATGGTAGCTCTATTGTAGATGGTTGGTAGCCCTATGGCTCTATGGTAGATGAATGGTAGCTCTATTGTAGATGGTTGGTAGCCCTATGGTAGATGAGTGGTGGCTCTATGGTAGATGAGTGGTGGCTCTATGGTAGATGAGTGGTGGCTCTATGGTAGATGAATTGTGGCTCTATGGTAGATGAATGTTGGCTCTATGGTAGATGGTTGGTAGATGGTTGGTAGCCCTATGGTAGATGAGTGGTGGCTCTATGGTAGATGAGTGGTGGCTCTATGGTAGATGAATGGTGGCTCTATGGTAGATGAATTGTGGCTCTATGGTAGATGAATGTTGGCTCTATGGTAGATGAATGGTGGCTCTATAGTTGATGAATGGTGGCTCAATGGTAGATGAATGCTGGCTGTATGGTAGATGAATGGTAGCTGTATGGTAGATGAATGGTAGATGAGTGGTGGATGAATGGTAGATGAATGGTAGCCCTATGGTAGATGAGTGGTGGCTCTATGGTAGATGAAAGATGGCTCTATGGTAGATGAATGGTAGCTCTATTGTAGATGGTTGGTAGCCCTATGGTAGATGAGTGGTGGCTCTATGGTAGATGAGTGGTGGCTGAATGGTAGCTTTATGAGAGATGAATGGTAGATGAGTGGTGGGTGAATGGTAGATGAATGGTAGCTCTATGGTAGATGAATAGTGACTCTATGGTAGATGAATGGTGGCTCTATGGTAGATGAATGATGGCTCTATGGTAGATGAATGGTGGCTCTATGTTATTTAAATGGTTTCTCTATAGTAGATAAATGATGGCTCTATGGTAGATGAATAGTGGCTCTATGGTAGATGAATGGTGGCTCTATGGTATATTAATGATGGCTCTATGGTAGATGAATGGTGGCTCTATGGTAGATGAGTGGTGGATGAATGGTAGATGAATGGTAGCTCGATGGTAGATGAATGGTGGCTCTATGGTAGATGAATGGTGGCTCTATGGTAGATGAATGGTGGCTCTATGGTAGATGAATGGTAGATGAGTGGTGAATAAATGGTAGATGAATGGTGGCCCTATGGTAGATGAATGGTGGCTCTATGGTAGATGAATGGTGGCTCTATGGTAGATGAATGGTGGCTCTATGGTAGATGAATGGTGGCTCTATGGTAGATGAATGATGGCTCTATGGTAGATGAATGATGGCTATAATGGTAGATGAATGATGGCTCTATGGTAGATGAATGGTGGCTCTATGGTAGATAAAGGGTAGATGAGTGGTGGGTGAATGGTAGATGAATGGTAGCTCTATGGTAGATGAATGGTGGCTCTATGGTAGATGAATAGTGACTCTATGGTAGATAAATGGTGGCTCTATGGTAGATGAATGGTTGTTCTATGGTGGATGAATGGTGGCTCTATGGTGGATGAATGGTAGATGAATGGTGGCTCTATGGTAGATGAATGGTGGCTCTATGGTAGATGAATGGTGGCTCTATGGTAGATGAATGGTAGATGAGTGGTGGGTGAATGGTAGATGAATGGTAGCTCTATGGTAGATGAATAGTGACTCTATGGTAGATGAATGGTGGCTCTATGGTAGATGAATGATGGCTCTATGGTAGATGAATGGTGGCTCTATGTTATTTAAATGGTTTCTCTATGGTAGATAAATGATGGCTCTATGGTAGATGAATAGTGGCTCTATGGTAGATGAATGGTGGCTCTATGGTATATTAATGATGGCTCTATGGTAGATGAATGGTGGCTCTATGGTAGATGAGTGGTGGATGAATGGTAGATGAATGGTAGCTCGATGGTAGATGAATGGTGGCTCTATGGTAGATGAATGGTGGCTCTATGGTAGATGAATGGTGGCTCTATGGTAGATGAATGGTAGATGAGTGGTGAATAAATGGTAGATGAATGGTGGCCCTATGGTAGATGAATGGTGGCTCTATGGTAGATGAATGGTGGCTCTATGGTAGATGAATGGTAGCTCTATGGTAGATGAATGGTGGCTCTATGGTAGATGAATGGTGGCTCTATGGTAGATGAATGGTGGCTCTATGGTAGATGAATGGTGGCTCTATGGTAGATGAATTGTGGCTCTATGGTAGATGAATGGTGGCTCTATGGTAGATGAATGGTAGATGAGTGGTGGGTGAATGGTAGATGAATGGTAGCTCTATGGTAGATGAATAGTGGCTCTATGGTATATGAATGGTGGCTCTATGGTAGATGAATGGTGGGTCTATGGTAGATGAATGGTGGCTCTATGGTAGATGAATGGTGGCTCTATGGTAGATGAATGGTGGCTCTATGGTAGATGAATGGTAGATAAGTGGTGAATAAATGGTAGATGAATGGTGGCCCTATGGTAGATGAATGATGGCTCTATGGTAGATGAATGGTGGCTCTATGGTAGTTGAATGGTGGCTCAATGGTAGATGAATGGTGGCTCTATGGTAGATGAGTCGTGGCTCTATGGTAGATGAATGGTGGCTATATGGTAGATGAATGGTGGCTCTATGGTAGATGAATGGTGGCTCTATGGTAGATGAATGGTAGATGAGTGGTGGGTGAATGGTAAATGAATGGTAGCTCTATGGTAGATGAATAGTGACTCTATGGTAGATAAATGGTGGCTCTATGGTAGATGAATGGTTGTTCTATGGTGGATGAATGGTGGCTCTATGGTGGATGAATGGTAGATGAATGGTGGCTCTATGGTAGATGAATGGTGGCTCTATGGTAGATGAATGGTGGCTCTATGGTAGATGAATGGTAGATGAGTGGTGGGTGAATGGTAGATGAATGGTAGCTCTATGGTAGATGAATAGTGACTCTATGGTAGATGAATGGTGGCTCTATGGTAGATAAATGATGGCTCTATGGTAGATGAATGGTGGCTCTATGTTATTTAAATGGTTTCTCTATGGTAGATAAATGATGGCTCTATGGTAGATGAATAGTGGCTCTATGGTAGATGAATGGTGGCTCTATGGTATATTAATGATGGCTCTATGGTAGATGAATGGTGGCTCTATAGTAGATGAGTGGTGGATGAATGGTAGATGAATGGTAGCTCGATGGTAGATGAATGGTGGCTCTATGGTAGATGAATGGTGGCTCTATGGTAGATGAATGGTGGCTCTATGGTAGATGAATGGTAGATGAGTGGTGAATAAATGGTAGATGAATGGTGGCCCTATGGTAGATGAATGATGGCTCTATGGTAGATGAATGGTGGCTCTATGGTAGATGAAGGGTAGATGAGTGGTGGGTGAATGGTAGATGAATGGTAGCTCTATGGTAGATGAATGGTGGCTCTATGGTAGATGAATGGTGGCTCTATGGTAGATGAATGGTGGCTCTATGGTAGATGAATGGTGGCTCTATGGTAGATGAATGGTAGATGAGTGGTGAATAAATGGTAGATGAATGGTGGCCCTATGGTAGATGAATGGTGGCTCTATGGTAGATGAATGGTGGCTCTATGGTAGATGAATGGTGGCTCTATGGTAGATGAATGGTGGCTCTATGGTAGAAGAATGGTGGATCTATGGTAGAAGACTGGTGGGCCTATGGTAAATGAATGGTGGCTCTATGGTAGATGAATGGTGGAAGAATGGTAGATGAATGGTAGCCCTATTGTAGATGAATGGTGGCTCTATGGTAGATGAATGGTGGATGAATGGTAGATGAATGATAGCCCTATGGTAGATGAATGGTGGCTCTATGGTAGATGAATGGTGGCTCTATGGTATATGAATGGTGGCTCTATGGTAGATGAATGGTGGCTCTATGGTGGATGAATAGTGGCTCTATGGTAGATGAATGGTGGCTCTATGGTAGATGAATGGTGGCTCTATAGTAGATGAATGGTGGCTCTATGGTAGATGAATGGTGGCTCTATGGTAGATGAATGGTAGCTCTATGGTAGATGAATGGTGGCTCTATGGTAGATGAATGGCTCTATGGTAGATGAATGGTGGCTCTATTGTAGATGAATGGTGGCCCTATGGTAGATGAATGGTGGCTCTATGGTAGACGAATGGTGGCTATATGGTAGATGAATGATGGCTCTATGGTAGATGAATGGTGGCTCTATGGTATATAAATGGTGGCTCTATGGTATTTAAATGGTAGATGAATGGTAGATGAGTGGTGGGTGAAAGGTAGATGAATGGTAGCTCTATGGTAGATGAATGGTGGCTCTATGGTAGATGAATGGTGGCTCTATGGTAGATGAATGGTGGGTCTATGGTAGATGAATGGTGGCTCTATGGTAGATGAATGGTGGCTCTATGGTAGATGAATGGTGGCTCTATGGTAGATGAATGGTAGATGGGTGGTGGGTGAATGGTAGATGAATGGTAGCTCTATGGTAGATGAATAGTGGCTCTATGGTAGATGAATGGTGGCTCTATGGTAGATGAATGGTGGGTCTATGGTAGATGAATGGTGGCTCTATGGTAGATGAATGGTGGCTCTATGGTAGATGAATGGTGGCTCTATGGTAGATGAATGGTAGATGAGTGGTGAATAAATGGTAGATGAATGGTGGCCCTATGGTAGATGAATGATGGCTCTATGGTAGATAAATGGTGGCTCTATGGTAGTTGAATGGTGGCTCTATGGTAGATGAATGGTGGCTCTATGGTAGATGAGTCGTGGCTCTATGGTAGATGAATGGTGGCTATATGGTAGATGAATGGTGGCTCTATGGTAGATGAATGGTGGCTCTATGGTAGATGAATGGTAGATGAGTGGTGGGTGAATGGTAGATGAATGGTAGCTCTATGGTAGATGAATAGTGACTCTATGGTAGATAAATGGTGGCTCTATGGTAGATGAATGGTTGTTCTATGGTGGATGAATGGTGGCTCTATGGTGGATGTATGGTAGATGAATGGTGGCTCTATGGTAGATGAATGGTGGCTCTATGGTAGATGAGTGGTGGGTGAATGGTAGATGAATGGTAGCTCTATGGTAGATGAATAGTGACTCTATGGTAGATGAATGGTGGCTCTATGGTAGATGAATGATGGCTCTATGGTATATAAATGGTGGCTCTATGGTATTTAAATGGTAGATGAATGGTAGATGAGTGGTGGGTGAAAGGTAGATGAATGGTAGCTCTATGGTAGATGAATGGTGGCTCTATGGTAGATGAATGGTAGATAAGTGGTGAATAAATGGTAGATGAATGGTGGCCCTATGGTAGATGAATGATGGCTCTATGGTAGATGAATGGTGGCTCTATGGTAGTTGAATGGTGGCTCAATGGTAGATGAATGGTGGCTCTATGGTAGATGAGTCGTGGCTCTATGGTAGATGAATGGTGGCTATATGGTAGATGAATGGTGGCTCTATGGTAGATGAATGGTGGCTCTATGGTAGATGAATGGTAGATGAGTGGTTGGTGAATGGTAAATGAATGGTAGCTCTATGGTAGATGAGTAGTGACTCTATGGTAGATAAATGGTGGCTCTATGGTAGATGAATGGTTGTTCTATGGTGGATGAATGGTGGCTCTATGGTGGATGAATGGTAGATGAATGGTGGCTCTATGGTAGATGAATGGTGGCTCTATGGTAGATGAATGGTGGCTCTATGGTAGATGAATGGTAGATGAGTGGTGGGTGAATGGTAGATGAATGGTAGCTCTATGGTAGATGAATAGTGACTCTATGGTAGATGAATGGTGGCTCTATGGTAGATGAATGATGGCTCTATGGTAGATGAATGGTGGCTCTATGTTATTTAAATGGTTTCTCTATGGTAGATAAATGATGGCTCTATGGTAGATGAATAGTGGCTCTATGGTAGATGAATGGTGGCTCTATGGTATATTAATGATGGCTCTATGGTAGATGAATGGTGGCTCTATGGTAGATGAGTGGTGGATGAATGGTAGATGAATGGTAGCTCGATGGTAGATGAATGGTGGCTCTATGGTAGATGAATGGTGGCTCTATGGTAGATGAATGGTGGCTCTATGGTAGATGAATGGTAGATGAGTGGTGAATAAATGGTAGATGAATGGTGGCCCTATGGTAGATGAATGGTGGCTCTATGGTAGATGAATGGTGGCTCTATGGTAGATGAATGGTGGCTCTATGGTAGATGAATGGTGGCTCTATGGTAGATGAATGATGGCTCTATGGTAGATGAATGATGGCTATAATGGTAGATGAATGATGGCTCTATGGTAGATGAATGGTGGCTCTATGGTAGATGAAGGGTAGATGAGTGGTGGGTGAATGGTAGATGAATGGTAGCTCTATGGTAGATGAATGGTGGCTCTATGGTAGATGAATGGTGGCTCTATGGTAGATGAATGGTGGCTCTATGGTAGATGAATGGTGGCTCTATGGTAGATGAATGGTAGATGAGTGGTGAATAAATGGTAGATGAATGGTGGCCCTATGGTAGATGAATGGTGGCTCTATGGTAGATGAATGGTGGCTCTATGGTAGATGAATGGTGGCTCTATGGTAGATGAATGGTGGCTCTATGGTAGATGAATGGTGGATCTATGGTAGAAGACTGGTGGGCCTATGGTAAATGAATGGTGGCTCTATGGTAGATGAATGGTGGAAGAATGGTAGATGAATGGTAGCCCTATTGTAGATGAATGGTGGCTCTATGGTAGATGAATGGTGGATGAATGGTAGATGAATGATAGCCCTATGGTAGATGAATGTTGGCTCTATGGTAGATGAATGGTGGCTCTATGGTATATGAATGGTGGCTCTATGGTAGATGAATGGTGGCTCTATGGTGGATGAATAGTGGCTCTATGGTAGATGAATGGTGGCTCTATGGTAGATGAATGGTGGCTCTATAGTAGATGAATGGTGGCTCTATGGTAGATGAATGGTGGCTCTATGGTAGATGAATGGTAGCTCTATGGTAGATGAATGGTGGCTCTATGGTAGATGAATGGCTCTATGGTAGATGAATGGTGGCTCTATTGTAGATGAATGGTGGCCCTATGGTAGATGAATGGTGGCTCTATGGTAGATGAATGGTGGCTATATGGTAGATGAATGATGGCTCTATGGTAGATGAATGGTGGCTCTATGGTATATAAATGGTGGCTCTATGGTATTTAAATGGTAGATGAATGGTAGATGAGTGGTGGGTGAAAGGTAGATGAATGGTAGCTCTATGGTAGATGAATGGTGGCTCTATGGTAGATGAATGGTGGCTCTATGGTAGATGAATGGTGGGTCTATGGTAGATGAATGGTGGCTCTATGGTAGATGAATGGTGGCTCTATGGTAGATGAATGGTGGCTCTATGGTAGATGAATGGTAGATGGGTGGTGGGTGAATGGTAGATGAATGGTAGCTCTATGGTAGATGAATAGTGGCTCTATGGTAGATGAATGGTGGCTCTATGGTAGATGAATGGTGGGTCTATGGTAGATGAATGGTGGCTCTATGGTAGATGAATGGTGGCTCTATGGTAGATGAATGGTGGCTCTATGGTAGATGAATGGTAGATGAGTGGTGAATAAATGGTAGATGAATGGTGGCCCTATGGTAGATGAATGATGGCTCTATGGTAGATGAATGGTGGCTCTATGGTAGTTGAATGGTGGCTCTATGGTAGATGAATGGTGGCTCTATGGTAGATGAGTCGTGGCTCTATGGTAGATGAATGGTGGCTATATGGTAGATGAATGGTGGCTCTATGGTAGATGAATGGTGGCTCTATGGTAGATGAATGGTAGATGAGTGGTGGGTGAATGGTAGATGAATGGTAGCTCTATGGTAGATGAATAGTGACTCTATGGTAGATAAATGGTGGCTCTATGGTAGATGAATGGTTGTTCTATGGTGGATGAATGGTGGCTCTATGGTGGATGAATGGTAGATGAATGGTGGCTCTATGGTAGATGAATGGTGGCTCTATGGTAGATGAGTGGTGGGTGAATGGTAGATGAATGGTAGCTCTATGGTAGATGAATAGTGACTCTATGGTAGATGAATGGTGGCTCTATGGTAGATGAATGATGGCTCTATGGTATATAAATGGTGAATCTATGGTATTTAAATGGTAGATGAATGGTAGATGAGTGGTGGGTGAAAGGTAGATGAATGGTAGCTCTATGGTAGATGAATGGTGGCTCTATGGTAGATGAATGGTGGCTCTATGGTAGATGAATGGTGGGTCTATGGTAGATGAATGGTGGCTCTATGGTAGATGAATGGTGGCTCTATGGTAGATGAATGGTGGCTCTATGGTAGATGAATGGTAGATGGGTGGTGGGTGAATGGTAGATGAATGGTAGCTCTATGGTAGATGAATAGTGGCTCTATGGTAGATGAATGGTGGCTCTATGGTAGATGAATGGTGGGTCTATGGTAGATGAATGGTGGCTCTATGGTAGATGAATGGTGGCTCTATGGTAGATGAATGGTGGCTCTATGGTAGATGAATGGTAGATGAGTGGTGAATAAATGGTAGATGAATGGTGGCCCTATGGTAGATGAATGATGGCTCTATGGTAGATGAATGGTGGCTCTATGGTAGTTGAATGGTGGCTCTATGGTAGATGAATGGTGGCTCTATGGTAGATGAGTCGTGGCTCTATGGTAGATGAATGGTGGCTATATGGTAGATGAATGGTGGCTCTATGGTAGATGAATGGTGGCTCTATGGTAGATGAATGGTAGATGAGTGGTGGGTGAATGGTAGATGAATGGTAGCTCTATGGTAGATGAATAGTGACTCTATGGTAGATAAATGGTGGCTCTATTGTAGATGAATGGTTGTTCTATGGTGGATGAATGGTGGCTCTATGGTGGATGAATGGTAGATGAATGGTGGCTCTATGATAGATGAATGGTGGCTCTATGGTAGATGAGTGGTGGGTGAATGGTAGATGAATGGTAGCTCTATTGTAGATGAATAGTGACTCTATGGTAGATGAATGGTGGCTCTATGGTAGATGAATGATGGCTCTATGGTAGATGAATGGTGGCTCTATGTTATTTAAATGGTTTCTCTATGGTAGATAAATGATGGCTCTATGGTAGATGAATAGTGGCTCTATGGTAGATGAATGGTGGCTCTATGGTAGATGAGTGGTGGATGAATGGTAGATGAATGGTAGCTCGATGGTAGATGAATGGTGGCTCTATGGTAGATGAATGGTGGCTCTATGGTAGATGAATGGTGGCTCTATGGTAGATGAATGGTGGCTCTATGGTAGATGAGTGGTAGATGAGTGGTAGATGAATGGTAGATAAATGGTGGCCCTATGGTAGATGAATGGTGGCTCTATGGTAGAATAATGGTGGCTCTATGGTAGATGAATGGTGGCTCTATGGTAGATGAATGGTAGATGAGTGGTGGATGAATGGTAGATAAATGGTGGCCCTATGGTAGATAAATGATGGCTCTATGGTAGATGAATGGTGGATGAATGGTAGATGAATGGTAGCCCTATGGTAGATGAATGGTGCCTCTATGGTAGCAGAATGGTGGCTCTATGGTAGATGAATGGTAGATGAGTGGTGAATAAATGGTAGATGAATGGTGGCCCTATGGTAGATGAATGGTAGCTCTATGGTAGAAGAATGGTGGCTCTATGGTAGATGAATGGTGGCTCTATGGTAGATGAATGGTAGATGAGTGGTGGATGAATGGTAGATAAATGGTGGCCCTATGGTAGATGAATGGTGGCTCTATGGTAGAATAATGGTGGCTCTATGGTAGATGAATGGTGGCTCTATGGTAGATGAATGGTGGATGAGTGGTGGATGAATGGTAGATAAATGGTGGCCCTATGGTAGATGAATGATGGCTCTATGGTAGATGAATGGTGGATGAATTGTAGATGAATGGTAGCCCTATGGTAGATGAATTGTGGCTCTATGGTAGATGAATGGTGGCTCTATGGTAGATGAATGGTGGCTCTATGGTAGATGAATGATGGCTCTATGGTAGATGAATGGTGGATGAATGGTAGATGAATGGTAGCCCTATGGTTTATGAATGGTGGCTCTATGGTACATGAATGCTGGCTCTATGGTAGATGAATGGTGGCTCTATGGTGGATGAATGGTGGCTCTATGGTAGATGAATGGTGGCTCTATTGTATTTAAATGGTGGCTCTATGGTAGATGAATGGTGGCTCCATGGTAAATGAATGGTGGCCTATGGTAGTTGAATGGTGGCTCTATGGTAGATGAATGGTGGCTCTATGGTAGATGAATTGTGGCTCTATGGTAGATGAATGATGGCTCTATGGTAGATGAATGGTGGCTCTATGGAATATAAATGGTGGCTCTAGGGTGTTTAATTGGTGGCTCTATGGTAGTTGAATGGTGGCTCTATGGTATTTAAATGGTGGCTCTGTGGTAGATGAATAGTGGCTATATGATAGATGAATGGTGGCTGTATGGTAGATGAATGGTGGATCTATGGTAGATGAGTGGTAGATGAATGGTAGATGAATGGTGGCCCTAGGGTAGATGAATGGTGGCTCTATGGTAGATGAATGATGGCTCTATGGTAGATGAAAGGTGGCTCTATGTTATTTAAATGGTGGCTCTATGGTATTTAAATGGTGGCTCTATGGTAGATGAATGGTGGCTCTATGGTAAATGAATGGTTTCTCTATGGCAGTTGAATGGTGGCTCTATGGTAGATGAATGGTGGCTCTATGGTAGATGAATGGTGGCTCTATGGTAGATGAATGGTAGATGAGTGGTGGATGAATGGTAGATAAATGGTGGCCCTATGGTAGATGAATGATGGCTCTATGGTAGATGAATGGTGGATGAATGGTAGATGAATGGTAGCCCTATGGTAGATTAATGGTGGCTCTATGGTAGAAGAATAGTGGCTCTATGGTAGATGAATGGTAGATGAGTGGTGAATAAATGGTAGATGAATGGTGGCACTATGGTAGATGAATGGTGGCTCTATGGTAGAAGAATGGTGGCTCTATGGTAGATGAATGGTGGCTCTATGGTAGATGAATGGTAGATGAGTGGTGGATGAATGGTAGATAAATGGTGGCCCTATGGTAGATGAATGGTGGCTCTATGGTAGAATAATGGTGGCTCTATGGTAGATGAATGGTGGCTCTATGGTAGATGAATGGTAGATGAGTTGTGGATGAATGGTAGATAAATGGTGGCCCTATGGTAGATGAATGATGGCTCTATGGTAGATGAATGGTGGATGAATGGTAGATGAATGGTAGCCCTATGGTAGATGAATTGTGGCTCTATGGTAGATGAATGGTGGATGAATGGTAGATGAATGGTAACCCTATGGTAGATGAATGGTGGCTCTATGGTAGATGAATGGTGGCTCTATGGTAGATGAATGGTGGCTCTATGGTGGATGAATGGTGGCTCTATGGTAGATGAATGGTGGATGAATGGTAGATGAATGGTAACCCTATGGTAGATGAATGGTGGCTCTATGGTAGATGAATGGTGGCTCTATGGTAGATGAATGGTGGCTCTATGGTGGATGAATGGTGGCTCTATGGTAGATGAATGGTGGCTCTATAGTATTTAAATGGTGGCTCTATGGTAGATGAATGGTGGCTCTATGGTAAATGAATGGTGGCCTATGGTAGTTGAATGGTGGCTCTATGGTAGATGAATAGTGGCTCTATGGTAGATGAATTGTGGCTCTATGGTAGATGAATGATGGCTCTATGGTAGATGAATGGTGGCTCTATGGAATATAAATGGTGGCTCTAGGGTGTTTAAATGGTGGCTCTATGGTAAATGAATGGTGGCTCTATGGTAGATGAATGGTGGCTCTATGGTAGAATAATGGTGGCTCTATGGTAGATGAATGGTGGCTCTATGGTAGATGAATGGTAGATGAGTGGTGGATGAATGGTAGATAAATGGTGGCCCTATGGTAGATGAATGATGGCTCTATGGTAGATGAATGGTGGATGAATGGTAGATGAATGGTAGCCATATGGTAGATGAATGGTGGCTCTATGGTAGATGAATGGTGGCTCTATGGTATTTAAATGGTGGCTCTATGGTAGATGAATGGTGGCTCTATGGTGGATGAATGGTGGCTCTATGGTAGATGAATGGTGGATGAATGGTAGATGAATGGTAACCCTATGGTAGATGAATGGTGGCTCTATGGTAGATGAATGGTGGCTCTATGGTAGATGAATGGTGGCTCTATGGTGGATGAATGGTGGCTCTATGGTAGATGAATGGTGGCTCTATGGTATTTAAATGGTGGCTCTATGGTAGATGAATGGTGGCTCTATGGTAAATGAATGGTGGCCTATGGTAGTTGAATGGTGGCTCTATGGTAGATGAATAGTGGCTCTATGGTAGATGAATTGTGGCTCTATGGTAGATGAATGATGGCTCTATGGTAGATGAATGGTGGCTCTATGGAATATAAATGGTGGCTCTAGGGTGTTTAAATGGTGGCTCTATGGTAAATGAATGGTGGCTCTATGGTAGATGAATGGTGGCTCTATGGTAGAATAATGGTGGCTCTATGGTAGATGAATGGTGGCTCTATGGTAGATGAATGGTAGATGAGTGGTGGATGAATGGTAGATAAATGGTGGCCCTATGGTAGATGAATGATGGCTCTATGGTAGATGAATGGTGGATGAATGGTAGATGAATGGTAGCCATATGGTAGATGAATGGTGGCTCTATGGTAGATGAATGGTGGCTCTATGGTATTTAAATGGTGGCTCTATGGTAGATGAATGGTGGCTCTATGGTAAATGAATGGTGGCCTATGGTAGTTGAATGGTGGCTCTATGGTAGATGAATAGTGGCTCTATGGTAGATGAATTGTGGCTCTATGGTAGATGAATGATGGCTCTATGGTAGATGAATGGTGGCTCTATGGAATATAAATGGTGGCTCTAGGGTGTTTAAATGGTGGCTCTATGGTAAATGAATGGTGGCTCTATGGTAGATGAATGGTGGCTCTATGGTAGAATAATGGTGGCTCTATGGTAGATGAATGGTGGCTCTATGGTAGATGAATGATAGATGAGTGGTGGATGAATGGTAGATAAATGGTGGCCCTATGGTAGATGAATGATGGCTCTATGGTAGATGAATGGTGGATGAATGGTAGATGAATGGTAGCCATATGGTAGATGAATTGTGGCTCTATGGTAGATGAATGATGGCTCTATGGTAGATGAATGTTGGCTCTATGGTATATTAATGGTGGCTCTATGGTAGATGAATGGTGGCTCTATGAAAGATGAATGGTGGCTGTATGGTAGATGAATGGTGGCTCTATGGTAGATGAATGGTGGCTCTATGGTAGATGAGTGGTAGATGAATGGTAGATGAATGGTGGCCCTAGGGTAGATGAATGGTGGCTCTATGGTAGATGAATGATGGCTCTATGGTAGATGAAAGGTGGCTCTATGTTATTTAAATGGTGGCTCTATGGTATTTAAATGGTGGCTCTATGGTAGATGAATGGTGGCTCTATGGTAAATGAATGGTTTCTCTATGGTAGATGAATGGTGGCTCTATGGTAGATGAATGGTGGCTCTATGGTAGATGAATGGTAGATGAGTGGTGGATGAATGGTAGATAAATGGTGGCCCTATGGTAGATGAATGATGGCTCTATGGTAGATGAATGGTGGATGAATGGTAGATGAATGGTAGCCATATGGTAGATGAATTGTGGCTCTATGGTAGATGAATGATGGCTCTATGGTAGATGAATGTTGGCTCTATGGTATATTAATGGTGGCTCTATGGTAGATGAATGGTGGCTCTATGATAGATGAATGGTGGCTGTATGGTAGATGAATGGTGGCTCTATGGTAGATGAATGGTGGCTCTATGGTAGATGAGTGGTAGATGAATGGTAGATGAATGGTGGCCCTAGGGTAGATGAATGGTGGCTCTATGGTAGATGAATGGTGGCTCTATGGTAGATGAATGGTGGCTCTATGGTAGATGAATGGTAGATGAGTGGTGGGTGAATGGTAGATGAATGGTAGCTCTATGGTAGATGAATAGTGACTCTATGGTAGATAAATGGTGGCTCTATGGTAGATGAATGGTTGTTCTATGGTGGATGAATGGTGGCTCTTTGGTGGATGAATGGTAGATGAATGGTGGCTCTATGGTAGATGAATGGTGGCTCTATGGTAGATGAATGGTGGCTCTATGGTAGATGAATGGTAGATGAGTGGTGGGTGAATGGTAGATGAATGGTAGCTCTATGGTAGATGAATAGTGACTCTATGGTAGATGAATGGTGGCTCTATGGTAGATGAATGGTGGCTCTATGTTATTTAAATGGTTTCTCTATGGTAGATAAATGATATCTCTATGGTAGATGAATAGTGGCTCTATGGTAGATGAATGGTGGCTCTATGGTATATTAATGATGGCTCTATGGTAGATGAATGGTGGCTCTATGGTAGATGAGTGGTGGATGAATGGTAGATGAATGGTAGCTCGATGGTAGATGAATGGTGGCTCTATGGTAGATGAATGGTGGCTCTATGGTAGATGAATGGTGGCTCTATGGTAGATGAATGGTAGATGAGTGGTGAATAAATGGTAGATGAATGGTGGCCCTATGGTAGATGAATGGTGGCTCTATGGTAGATGAATGGTGGCTCTATGGTAGATGAATGGTGGCTCTATGGTAGATGAATGGTGGCTCTATGGTAGATGAATGATGGCTCTATGGTAGATGAATGATGGCTATAATGGTAGATGAATGATGGCTCTATGGTAGATGAATGGTGGCTCTATGGTAGATGAAGGGTAGATGAGTGGTGGGTGAATGGTAGATGAATGGTAGCTCTATGGTAGATGAATGGTGGCTCTATGGTAGATGAATGGTGGCTCTATGGTAGATGAATGGTGGCTCTATGGTAGATGAATGGTGGCTCTATGGTAGATGAATGGTAGATGAGTGGTGAATAAATGGTAGATGAATGGTGGCCCTATGGTAGATGAATGGTGGCTCTATGGTAGATGAATGGTGGCTCTATAGTAGATGAATGGTGGCTCTATGGTAGATGAATGGTGGAAGAATGGTAGATGAATGGTAGCCCTATTGTAGATGAATGGTGGCTCTATGGTAGATGAATGGTGGATGAATGGTAGATGAATGATAGCCCTATGGTAGATGAATGGTGGCTCTATGGTAGATGAATGGTGGCTCTATGGTATATGAATGGTGGCTCTATGGTATATGAATGGTGGCTCTATGGTAGATGAATGGTGGGTCTATGGTAGATGAATGGTGGCTCTATGGTAGATGAATGGTGGCTCTATGGTAGATGAATGGTGGCTCTATGGTAGATGAATGGTAGATGAGTGGTGAATAAATGGTAGATGAATGGTGGCCCTATGGTAGATGAATGATGGCTCTATGGTAGATGAATGGTGGCTCTATGGTAGTTGAATGGTGGCTCTATGTTAGATGAATGGTGGCTCTATGGTAGATGAGTCGTGGCTCTATGGTAGATGAATGGTGGCTATATGGTAGATGAATGGTGGCTCTATGGTAGATGAATGGTGGCTCTATGGTAGATGAATGGTAGATGAGTGGTGGGTGAATGGTAGATGAATGGTAGCTCTATGGTAGATGAATAGTGACTCTATGGTAGATAAATGGTGGCTCTATGGTAGATGAATGGTTGTTCTATGGTGGATGAATGGTGGCTCTTTGGTGGATGAATGGTAGATGAATGGTGGCTCTATGGTAGATGAATGGTGGCTCTATGGTAGATGAATGGTGGCTCTATAGTAGATGAATGGTAGATGAGTGGTGGGTGAATGGTAGATGAATGGTAGCTCTATGGTAGATGAATAGTGACTCTATGGTAGATGAATGGTGGCTCTATGGTAGATGAATGGTGGCTCTATGTTATTTAAATGGTTTCTCTATGGTAGATAAATGATGGCTCTATGGTAGATGAATAGTGGCTCTATGGTAGATGAATGGTGGCTCTATGGTATATTAATGATGGCTCTATGGTAGATGAATGGTGGCTCTATGGTAGATGAGTGGTGGATGAATGGTAGATGAATGGTAGCTCGATGGTAGATGAATGGTAGCTCTATGGTAGATGAATAGTGACTCTATGGTAGATGAATGGTAGCTCTATGGTAGATGAATGGTGGCTCTATGTTATTTAAATGGTTTCTCTATGGTAGATAAATGATATCTCTATGGTAGATGAATAGTGGCTCTATGGTAGATGAATGGTGGCTCTATGGTATATTAATGATGGCTCTATGGTAGATGAATGGTGGCTCTATGGTAGATGAGTGGTGGATGAATGGTAGATGAATGGTAGCTCGATGGTAGATGAATGGTGGCTCTATGGTAGATGAATGGTGGCTCTATGGTAGATGAATGGTGGCTCTATGGTAGATGAATGGTAGATGAGTGGTGAATAAATGGTAGATGAATGGTGGCCCTATGGTAGATGAATGGTGGCTCTATGGTAGATGAATGGTGGCTCTATGGTAGATGAATGGTGGCTCTATGGTAGATGAATGGTGGCTCTATGGTAGATGAATGATGGCTCTATGGTAGATGAATGATGGCTATAATGGTAGATGAATGATGGCTCTATGGTAGATGAATGGTGGCTCTATGGTAGATGAAGGGTAGATGAGTGGTGGGTGAATGGTAGATGAATGGTAGCTCTATGGTAGATGAATGGTGGCTCTATGGTAGATGAATGGTGGCTCTATGGTAGATGAATGGTGGCTCTATGGTAGATGAATGGTGGCTCTATGGTAGATGAATGGTAGATGAGTGGTGAATAAATGGTAGATGAATGGTGGCCCTATGGTAGATGAATGGTGGCTCTATGGTAGATGAATGGTGGCTCTATAGTAGATGAATGGTGGCTCTATGGTAGATGAATGGTGGAAGAATGGTAGATGAATGGTAGCCCTATTGTAGATGAATGGTGGCTCTATGGTAGATGAATGGTGGATGAATGGTAGATGAATGATAGCCCTATGGTAGATGAATGGTGGCTCTATGGTAGATGAATGGTGGCTCTATGGTATATGAATGGTGGCTCTATGGTATATGAATGGTGGCTCTATGGTAGATGAATGGTGGGTCTAGGGTAGATGAATGGTGGCTCTATGGTAGATGAATGGTGGCTCTATGGTAGATGAATGGTGGCTCTATGGTAGATGAATGGTAGATGAGTGGTGAATAAATGGTAGATGAATGGTGGCCCTATGGTAGATGAATGATGGCTCTATGGTAGATGAATGGTGGCTCTATGGTAGTTGAATGGTGGCTCTATGTTAGATGAGTGGTGGCTCTATGGTAGATGAGTCGTGGCTCTATGGTAGATGAATGGTGGCTATATGGTAGATGAATGGTGGCTCTATGGTAGATGAATGGTGGCTCTATGGTAGATGAATGGTAGATGAGTGGTGGGTGAATGGTAGATGAATGGTAGCTCTATGGTAGATGAATAGTGACTCTATGGTAGATAAATGGTGGCTCTATGGTAGATGAATGGTTGTTCTATGGTGGATGAATGGTGGCTCTTTGGTGGATGAATGGTAGATGAATGGTGGCTCTATGGTAGATGAATGGTGGCTCTATGGTAGATGAATGGTGGCTCTATAGTAGATGAATGGTAGATGAGTGGTGGGTGAATGGTAGATGAATGGTAGCTCTATGGTAGATGAATAGTGACTCTATGGTAGATGAATGGTGGCTCTATGGTAGATGAATGGTGGCTCTATGTTATTTAAATGGTTTCTCTATGGTAGATAAATGATGGCTCTATGGTAGATGAATAGTGGCTCTATGGTAGATGAATGGTGGCTCTATGGTATATTAATGATGGCTCTATGGTAGATGAATGGTGGCTCTATGGTAGATGAGTGGTGGATGAATGGTAGATGAATGGTAGCTCGATGGTAGATGAATGGTGGCTCTATGGTAGATGAATGGTGGCTCTATGGTAGATGAATGGTAGCTCTATGGTAGATGAATGGTAGATGAGTGGTGAATAAATGGTAGATGAATGGTGGCCCTATGGTAGATGAGTGGTGGCTCTATGGTAGATGAATGGTGGCTCTATGGTAGATGAATGGTGGCTCTATGGTAGATGAATGGTGGCTCTATGGTAGATGAATGATGGCTCTATGGTAGATGAATGATGGCTATAATGGTAGATGAATGATGGCTCTATGGTAGATGAATGGTGGCTCTATGGTAGATGAAGGGTAGATGAGTGGTGGGTGAATGGTAGATGAATGGTAGCTCTATGGTAGATGAATGGTGGCTCTATGGTAGATGAATGGTGGCTCTATGGTAGATGAATGGTGGCTCTATGGTAGATGAATGGTGGCTCTATGGTAGATGAATCGTAGATGAGTGGTGAATAAATGGTAGATGAATGGTGGCCCTATGGTAGATGAATGGTGGCTCTATGGTAGATGAATGGTGGCTCTATGGTAGATGAATGGTGGCTCTATGGTAGATGAATGGTGGCTCTATGGTAGATGAATGGTGGATCTATGGTAGAAGACTGGTGGGCCTAAGGTAAATGAATGGTGGCTCTATGGTAGATGAATGGTGGAAGAATGGTAGATGAATGGTAGCCCTATTGTAGATGAATGGTGGCTCTATGGTAGATGAATGGTGGATGAATGGTAGATGAATGATAGCCCTATGGTAGATGAATGGTGGCTCTATGGTAGATGAATGGAGGCTCTATGGTATATGAATGATGGCTCTATGGTAGATGAATGGTGGCTCTATGGTGGATGAATAGTGGCTCTATGGTAGATGAATGGTGGCTCTATGGTAGATGAATGGTGGCTCTATGGTAGATGAATGGCTCTATGGTAGATGAATGGTGGCTCTATTGTAGATGAATGGTGGCTCTATGGTAGATGAATGGTTGCTCTATGGTAGATGAATGGTGGCTATATGGTAGATGAATGATGGCTCTTTGGTAGATGAATGGTGGCTCTATGGTATATAAATGGTGGCTCTATGGTATTTAAATGGTTTCTCTATGGTAGATGAATGGTGGCTCTATGGTAGATGAATGGTGGCTCTATGGTAGATGAATGGTGGCTCTATGGTAGATGAATGGTGGCTCTATGGTAGATGATTGGTGGCTCTATGGTAGATGAATGGTAGATGAGTGGTGGGTGAATGGTAGATGAATGGTAGCTCTATGGTAGATGAATGGTGGCTCTATGGTAGATGAATGATGGCTCTATGGTAGATGAATGGTGGGTCTATGGTAGATGAATGGTGGCTCTATGGTAGATGAATGGTGGCTCTATGGTAGATGAATGGTGGCTCTATGGTAGATGAATGGTAGATGAGTGGTGGGTGAATGGTAGATGAATGGTAGCTCTATGGTAGATGAATGGTGGATGAATGGTAGATGAATGATAGCCCTATGGTAGATGAATGGTGGCTCTATGGTAGATGAATGGTGGCTCTATGGTATATGAATGGTGGCTCTATGGTAGATGAATGGTGGCTCTATGGTGGATGAATAGTGGCTCTATGGTAGATGAATGGTGGCTCTATGGTAGATGAATGGTGGCTCTATGGTAGATGAATGGTGGCTCTATGGTAGATGAATGGTGGCTCTATGGTAGATGAATGGTAGCTCTATGGTAGATGAATGGTGGCTCTATGGTAGATGAATGGCTCTATGGTAGATGAATGGTGGCTCTATTGTAGATGAATGGTGGCTCTATGGTAGATGAATGGTGGCTCTATGGTAGATGAATGGTGGCTATATGGTAGATTAATGATGGCTCTATGGTAGATGAATGGTGGCTCTATGGTATATAAATGGTGGCTCTATGGTATTTAAATGGTTTCTCTATGGTAGATGAATGGTGGCTCTATGGTAAATGAATGGTGGCTCTATGGTATATTAATGATGGCTCTATGGTAGATGAATGGTGGCTCTATGGTAGATGAGTGGTGGATGAATGGTAGATGAATGGTAGCTCGATGGTAGATGAATGGTGGCTCTATGGTAGATGAATGGTGGCTCTATGGTAGATGAATGGTGGCTCTATGGTAGATGAATGGTAGATGAGTGGTGAATAAATGGTAGATGAATGGTGGCCCTATGGTAGATGAATGGTGGCTCTATGGTAGATGAATGGTGGCTCTATGGTAGATGAATGGTGGCTCTATGGTAGATGAATGGTGGCTCTATGGTAGATGAATGATGGCTCTATGGTAGATGAATGATGGCTATAATGGTAGATGAATGATGGCTCTATGGTAGATGAATGGTGGCTCTATGGTAGATGAAGGGTAAATGAGTGGTGGGTGAATGGAAGATGAATGGTAGCTCTATGGTAGATGAATGGTGGCTCTATGGTAGATGAATGGTGGCTCTATGGTAGATGAATGGTGGCTCTATGGTAGATGAATGGTGGCTCTATGGTAGATGAATGGTAGATGAGTGGTGAATAAATGGTAGATGAATGGTGGCCCTATGGTAGATGAATGGTGGCTCTATGGTAGATGAATGGTGGCTCTATGGTAGATGAATGGTGGCTCTATGGTAGATGAATGGTGGCTCTATGGTAGATTAATGGTGGATCTATGGTAGAAGACTGGTGGGCCTATGGTAAGGGGAGCCTTCCAAAGTTGCGACTGTGCCCGAACGCGTCGGGGCGCAGAGCAGGATATGAGAACAAAGGAGGCGCCTTTTGGCGCCCATTTGCGCCTTTTGGCGTCGGCTACGAGAGGACTCCAGTTGGTTTCCAGCTCATTAAAATCTGGCTATTGTTTGGAGTCTCTTTGTTACGAGATAAGCCCACCGAGGCGTGTCCCGGTGAAGCACTTGACATTTGTGAATGGGAGCTTAAACCTTGAAAAGCTTTTGCGCCC
This sequence comes from Strongylocentrotus droebachiensis, assembly GCA_035222895.1. NCBI lineage: Eukaryota > Metazoa > Echinodermata > Echinoidea > Camarodonta > Strongylocentrotidae > Strongylocentrotus > Strongylocentrotus droebachiensis. Next base: position 419,685 of record JAVYIG010000906.1, read on the forward strand.
TTTTGCGCCCGGTCCGGCGCATTAGTTATTCATGTATAATGCCCGCTTGTGTGTCCCTCTCGTCTTGCGAGATTTGACTCTTGCTACTGATTTGTTCTAATATTATTTTACGTACATGACATTGGTTACAATTTTTGTTCTGATTGTTTATTTCCCTCTCGACATCGGAGTTCTGTAGGCGTTAACGTTTGCATGATTGTTCATTATTTCATCTCCTCCTGTTCTGTTCATGATTGTGTTAAATATCTCAATTTTAATACAAATAGATTTGTTCACGAAAAAGATTTTTTTTTTTTAAAACTTACCCTACTCTCTCTGACATTGTTTTCTCATGCATGTTTTGACATTTGATTTGTTTCATATTACATTAAATGTGTGTATATTTCCTTTTTATAGCGATGTTATCGCATGTTTCGGTTTTCTTGTTTTGTTTTCTTTAATTTTTGTTGTATCTTGTAAACGATCCTGTCGTATGATCATTATAAATCATAATTCATAATTATATCATCAACCTGTTATTTTAATACAGGTCCTTTAAATCTTCGTAATATTAGAGAACGTATTTCAAAATCCGTGATGTTGAAAATGATCGGGCATATCGCAAAACTCCCAGGGAGATTACCAATTGCAAATCAACAAAGTAAATTATACCTAAATCGTAAGAATAGAGCATGCATTACAAAGGAAGAATTAGTTTATCATTCTGCTCCAAAGAAACTTTATCGAATATTTCTTTGCGAAGAAGGGGGGGGGGTTGAGGGGTTGCAACCGCGGCCAGTTTTAGATCTAGGTCATTGTTGTGAAGAATTAAAATACGTATGTATTGTGCTGAATTGGGGCCACGTGGTATCGAAAAAGCGAAGTGCGTTCTAGAACAAATACAGGCCATGACAATTCGTTGAATTGATTCTCGTAACATTGTTACAGAACTGTCTCGCTGTTTAAATAAGGATCCATGTGTTGGTATCAAGTAGAAGACGGAATTTATAATAATTGCGTTATTTTGGGCCATTTTTTTTTTTGTTTTGTGGGGGGGGGGGGCTAGCCCTTATTTCTTGTTCTACTGGGTCATCAAGAAACACAAATAGTGTTGAAATTTTCCGCAATCTCTTTAGCGCCGAGGGTAGAAAAGCCTATTCAAACTCAGCTGGACAATAGCATTAATGTAATGTTGGTCGAACAATCAGGGAGAAATACTGAAATATTGAAAAGCGTTCTGTCATCAGATCAAAATATGTCATAATATCATCAATCTGTTCTTTCACATGCAAGATCGATTTAAAAAATAGAAACGTAGGTTCTCTAAATCATCGCAATATCAGCTATTGTATTTCAAAACCCGTGATTTAAAAATGATATCAAATCAAATGCATTGTAAGATTCTTCTTGAAATAAGATTATAGGGCGTTTATAAATATGTCATACGAAACAAACAAACATCTGCAAATTAAAGATATTACAAAAATGATACCCGTATTGTCGGGAGCCTGCATCATCAAAACGTTTTGGTATAGATGGAAGACGCTCTTATTCGAAATGCACTCACCAAAATTCTGCTCGAATCATAAGGAACACTGTCTCCCTGCATAATTAATTTTACGAAAAATGAATATCTGTATCATCGGGGAAATCGATATACTCTACCAGATTATCATTTGCAAATCAAGATTGTAAATTATGCTTGAATCGTATGGGACCTTGAATGAACAGAGCATACCGATTTAAGAAGGGAAAAAAGAGTGCATGATCATGTTCGTTCTTTTCACCTCGAACAATTCGAAATCATGAAAACATGAAATTTGATCGAATATTTCTTCTGTATTGATAGTGGCAATTGTCGTAACAATTTGTTGTCATCAATTGCTCGTGAGGTTTTGACGTTTCATTTTTGTTAGCTAGCGCTAGTAAAGTCTTCTTTTTGTTAACGTGCACTGTATATAGTTATAAGGCCTGAACACGTCATGTTCACATTGGGTGTTATATCGCATACGGATATTAGATTACATGTAACTT